>WELB01000138.1:39923-60447 GCA_009602725.1 Spirogloea muscicola
CCTCCCCCCCCCTCTCTCCTTGCTCGCATGCTCTGATTTTCCCCGCTCCCGGGACTGGTAGATATGCACGGAGGCCACATTCCCACTCCCCACTCCCCTCCCCAGACCTCCACGCTGTCTTCTCCCCCCCTCTCTTCTTCCTTGGGCGCTCACATGGCTGGCTGATCAAGCTCGAGTCGCCACTCCCTCCTGCGCTTGCTCGTGCCTGCTTCCGCAGCTAGAGCAACAACCTGCGCCACAGCTCTGCGAGTCAATCACCCAATTGGGTCGAGGACAACCATGCCACGCCGATTGAGGAGGATGGAGCGAGGAGCTGAGCACCATGTGCAGCCCCGACCTGCCAATGTCGGGCTTGCACATGATGAGGACGACAACAGGCTTCATGAAGAGGAGCGTGACAAAGAGCGCCGCCGCCAGCGGCTACAAGAATTGATAATTCTTGCTCGGCAAGAGTTGGAGGAAGAGGCACTTCGTGCAGCTGCAGTTGACCTGCCTGTAGAAGACGCGCGAGGTGGGCTGCTGCCAAGGCCACAAGGGGGAGGGGCTTCCGACCAGGTGGCCGACGTACATGTGGGTGCCGCTGTGGCTATAGGGGGGGTTGTGGAACAGCGAGAGGAACGTGGATCATGCGCATCTTGCCAGAAGATGCGCCGTGCATGCCAGGGGGTGACATGTCTATTCGCCATTCCTAGCTTGCGGCCCTCAAATCGTCTTAAGCTTGCCCATTGGGAGATGGTGCAAGAGATCTTTGGAGCTGACCACGCGACCAAGCACTTGAGAAAAGCAATGGCAGTTGTAATAAATGAAGTCCCTCACGACATGCGTGAAGCTTGCATGCAAAGGTTTGTCAATATCTCTTATACTGCTTGTGGTTTCAATCCGAGTAGGAGTGCTTCCACTCTTTATATTTGATATTTTATGATTGTCTGTCTATTGTAAACTTGACTTGTACGTAAATGTCTATTTGAGTTTCTCATCATAAGCCATGCACTTCTGACTCACATGTCAGAGCCCTTTCTTTGCCAATGGCTTGAAGCTTGATCTGCGAGGCACGACACAGATTGGTGTATCCCGTTGAGGGCGTGACAGGAGTTCTTCGTGAACGCAACACAAGGATCCGTTTGCTAGAGGTTACCACTCTTTCCAACACGTGCTTGATCTATCTCAACTCCCAAGCTTTTGTTTATCAGCAATGCAACGTGGCAAGGGCATCCAGTAGAGCAGTTGTGCAGTGTAAGCTAGTCATGGTCGTAAGCACGTCATTGACATCAGCACGTATTTCCATCTCGATGCAGATTGACTTGGAAGTATTTCGCAATCACCCAATTGAGATCCAGCCAGCGGATATAGGCCTGCTTTGGCCCATGATGGAGCATTGAATTGTATGAGTTTCTCCCGCTGCGATGTGCAGAATGCACAGAGCGCCCACAGTGTACCGACTTGATTTTTACTACGTGAATAGTATAATAACCCCTTCGTTTGGAGTATCGCAGTGGCGTCACTGACGTCGCTCGCATTCTCCACTCGTATTCGTGTAGAAGCTTCACTGATCTCTTCATTCACGCGTCTCAGACAGTCAAAGTGGCTTGGCTTGGCATTCTGACGCTGATTATTGACTTCGAGCACAATAATTATCATCATCATTGGTGCATGCAGAGGTCGTTCATCGTCCATGAACACTAATTGTAGGACCACAACGAGCTTGTCTTTTTGACATCAGTGTACAAGCACTCTATCCGGCTGCCTGACCCTCTCCTAACGACTTCAACCTCCCATGTAAGTAAATCAAACAGCCACACGCAGTCACACACACACACACACACACACACACACACACACACACACACACCCACACTTACACGCACGCACACGCTTGCACAACAAACAGTCACACACAGAAACACAGACAGACACAGATACGACAGAGAGACACACATACACGCACATCCATACAATCTAGACAGGTATTTACACCTGCTCCGACACCCACGCACACTCTCGTGCGCACAGACTCCCAGAAGATTAGAAAGCTATGACGTGCCAAAACGCTACTGCTCCGATGAGGAAGTTGTGCATAGCAAGTGGTCTGCTGCATTATTGGCCCAGGGGAAAGCCTGAAGGTTGTGTACTAATTTCAGTGACACAGGTACTGCTGATAAATGCGCGCTGTAAAGAAGCTGACAAAATGAAGCACACCCTATCTGCCAGCAGCCCGATAAGTATGCAAGAGCTGTATGCTGCTTCTGCAGAAGCTGTAGAATACTTGCTGCTCTGGCAGCACAGCTGATATCAGCATGAGAGTAAGTCGAGGCCTCGTCAAGTGCACGAGCCCCGTCTTAAAGTTGTCATGTCATGGCAGCACTGCACAAACATGCCAAGCAGTGGATATTCTGGACATTGCAGGCATCAGCATCTCTACAGGGGGTTTGCAGATTTATGGGACGTTGGCAATGGGTCATTGGCAAGAGGGCTACTCAGAGATGATGCTCTGATGCCCATTCGCAGGTGCTAGATACCGTTGGCGAAGACTGAACCTGTTCACTTTGTAGCGTGGTATACAATCTTGCATATATTTTCCATTATTGCTGGTGTGTAGCCTCGCGAAGCGCGACGTATGTCCGTTGTGAGGCAGGACTTAAGGCTCGCTCGTCTGAGACACGGTCAAGTGGCCGTGGCACCAACATGCATAAGGTAATGAGGCCCCACTGCAGCAGCGGAGGGCCCTGACGTCGATGGCGACCATCAACATAACCTCTTGCCAGCGACCTCCCATGCTGCAATTTTCCTCGCCGCCAAGCGCTGTCTTACGCACCTTGGGCTCGCTCTGGAATGGATCTTCAGAAGAGGTTGCTAGGCCCATGAGTTTCCCTCCGAGCTAAATCGATCTGGCAAAATATGGGTGCGTCAACCATTCTGGGGGCATTTGCTGTTCACATCGACCAAGGCCTCGCCGGGCTGCAGCTCCGTCTTTGCCACATGAACCAGTCGGCAGTGCCTGCAGCAGCCCGCGCCGTCCCGAATCATGCAAATAAATTTGGCGGCTTGAGGCGTGTGCTTCGATGAGGCCCTTTCGGAGGATGTGGGGCTGCAGGCGGCGGCGCAGCGATTGCCCGGCGTACGGACAGCTGCCAGACCCGGCGACGAAGTCAGCGCGGCCTTTGACTTGGCTTCCCGCACGTTGACCTCTCCTTCGTCTTCAGGTGCTGCCGACTCTCGAAGGTGCATCTCACCTCGCACGTCGACAGATGCCCGTCTTCTCGATTTCCCCCATCCCGAAGCAAGAATGAAAATATGCTTCCAAATCAATAAGTCTGCACAAATGTGACTTTATCCTACCGATCAAAAATAAATAGGTACCTTGGATCTGATTTTTTTGGATGCTATTGCGGGAGTTATGAGTACATGCTTTCCTATATTGATTTGTATGCAATCAGCACAACTTGGAACTCAGATCTTGGGTGTAATTCTTTTTTATACGATGAAATAATTACTGCTCATGCTTTTTAGAAGAATGTTGGATAATGGTTATGCCTGCTATGATTGGTACTCTGCTGCTGGGCTTTTGCCCCTCTCCCCACAGAAGAACTTGACTGGCCGTCCAGTACATAGACATACATATTACCCAACCTCTACTTGATGACCCGTAATTACTGAGCGGGTTGGTCACGTGCACCTCCAGATGTCCGTGCATTTGTACTTGGCGACTCAAGCCCTCCACCTTTCAAAACAACTTCTGTTAACGCAACCAGTAGACCGCCCCGACTAGGTTATACAGACACAATCTTGATTATAGCGCCCAAAGAAAGAAAGAAAGAAAAGTGGCTCTCCCAAAAGGGGCGAGGGCTCTGAACAGCCAGGCCGATAGAATTGACAATGTTCAAAGGGGCCAGAAGCGCTGTCTCAAAGCCTTCCCAGTAGGTGAATGGCCAAACCAGATCAGACTAGCACAGACACAGCCTGCATCTAAGGTGGGCGGCAGCCACGCTAGGACACAGGAGCAGGCGTGCACGCATTAATTTTCACCAAGTCCGATGTGCTGGGCAGTCCGACTAACAGGAAGCTCTCCCACGGCCCATTGACCGCGTCAAAGGCTTCCCCAGCCCAATGCGCTTGCTTGCATCAATATACCACAACCAAGACGTGTGGGCTGGCCCTTCACAGCACCGCCCTCTGTGAGAGAGCACTCTCATCCTCTTGCAATGCAGACTTGGTCAGTGGCGTCATGCTTGACAAAGACCTAGTCTTGATGCCAGCGCCTCTTCCACCTCAAGCTTATGGGTCTACAAACTGCTCTCGACTGTTTAGTGGTCACTGCAGATTCCATCAGGTAGGGGGCTCCAAGCCCAAGCTTGGTACTGCTGGCTTGAGGCCACTTGAGGGCCAGCTGAAAAGACGTGCACTGCCCAAAGGCCGCGGCAACCAGACAAAGAGAAGAAGATTGGAAGCTACCATATTGTAGAAGTGATGATTGGAAACATAAGAGATGCAGCGAGCTTGAGAGGCAGGTTCGGTCATCGGAAGTGTCAAGTGTGCTGCCCCAAGCTCACAGGTATTACATCAATATGGCCGGATAAGCGGGGGGTGCCCAATACTGCACGGGATGTGCCCGGAAGTATGCAGGACTGGAATATGTACTAGGGTCTGATGCAAAGTGGGAGCGGTATTCTGCAAAGCTAGCATAACCTTTATTGCATTCAGTTGCTCGGTATCACAGACTACAACTTGGACCTTGTGGGCAGCGCCCTCTCCTTCGTGGCAAGCTCGGCATACATCTGTGCAATCTCCTTCTCAAAGAATGTCTTTGCTTGAGGTCGCTTGATCTGTGCGCACAAGCCCACGTTCCTCTGTAAGCCCATACCCATGCGCAACATGAGCTGCAGCTGCAGCTCGCATGCACCACTGGCCTTTGTAAGAGGACGGACACATAGATGTAAGGGATAGGATATAAGGGGAAGCCCTCAGTGCACCTTGAAGGTCGGTGTGAGAAGGTCGTTTTCCACAGTGAAGGGCTCTGGAACAAGATGGATGTTCTTGGCATACTCAAAGCCTCGCAACTGAGCACATGGTATCAAAAAGACGCGTGCACCACTTCAGGCCGTCAGTCAGACCCCAAATGTTGTCGGTACATTGACAAGGACTTATACCTGCACATCAAGTGGCCCATCAAACTTCCCGAAAATGCCAAGGTACCTGCTCCATTGCCCCTGACAATGCTGCCTCATGTCAAGACTACCACAGCACACACCTTAGCATCCTTGCCGAGCTCATCCATGTCAGCCAGTACAGCTGCCTTTGCTACTGGATCTTCACAGAGCTTGGCAAGATCGTTCGCATGCTGTCAAAATTGACACCAAAATCCATGAGAGCTTCTGTCAAGCCTAAGAATCAGTGAGCACCAGCACTGACGAGCCAGTCAGCATTGCAAAGTGCAAAATGTATGCTTCCACAGATCATCCAATCAAAGACATATGAAGCTAAACACATCCCATGGCACATGAGCTGGAGCGACGCCTTTGTGGTGTCACCTGAATTCCTCGCCCTCTGGCCCACATTGTCAGCTCTTCAGGGTCTACAACGACAATGGCTACTAAGCTTGCGTTGAAGCTATCCCCTGCAGCACACCACGGCTTGGTGAGATCAGGGGTGTTGGATTGGTCATGTCACAAATCAATATGAGTGGTAATTCCTGCTCTTTCTTGCAGAGCAATGAAGATAAGCCACAACTGCCCCTTGCGAGAGCGCCACAAGCAGTCATCATGGCCGGCTTGACATGAAGCAAGATAGATTAGGAAGCACCATGGACAAAACACTGCTGCACAAATCGGCTCCTTTGATAGACGTTCTCTATCTTCTCAGGAGCAATGTACTCTCCTTGTGCAAGCTTGAATATATTCTTCTTCCTGGATGCATGAAAAGCTGATCAGGCCTTGTGGATTGTGTGGCAGGACAGACACGTAGTCATATCAATAATAATATAAAGGCTACAGGTGATGCACTTGGTGCACGTGGTGAGTGCGACCTCTGCATACAAGCAGTAGCCGAGCAATCTTTTTGCACACGGGCTAGCTCTATGACCAGTCTGCAAACTTATATCACTTTCACAATCAGCACTCCTCATACACAATCTTGCAGAATGGTAAATAAGGGCATCAAGGGCAGGGTGTCAAGGACCTGTCAATGATTTTGAGGCGTCCACCTGGAAGCCACAACCCAATGTCACCAGTATGAAGCCAGCCTTCATCATCGACCATCTCTTTCCTGGACAGTGCAGGTCAGGAAGGTGCGCATCAAGCTTGAACGTCAATCTCTGAGCAACACATGCAGTTGATGTTGTCACCTAAACTACCAGATAATTAACAAAGATCATCAGAATTCTTGTCTCTCTTTCTGCATAAGTGGTTGACAGCACATAAGCACGAGAAACTGCCTGGATTACTTGAATCAAAAGACCGATGCAAAGACCAACTTTGCTTTCAAGGAAATTTAGACGTTCACATCCACTGTGTATACTTCATTAGAAGCGAGAAGAAGTCATTGCTACTTACGTCTGCTTCTCATCCTTGTAGTAGCCCTTGAAAACAATTGGACCTCGAACACAAATCTCTCCCCGAGGGTATGGCTGGTCAGCAGAGGTGTACTCCATCTCGGGCACATCCACCAACTTCACCTCTGCACTTACAATGTACAAGTCCTCCAAGAGCAACATCAGCAGCTCACTCCTAGATGCAAATTTAAATCAATGCTTTTTTAATTAGAAGCGCACTCACTACCAGAGTCTTCAGGGAACGACCATAAGTGAGGGCCTTGATTGAGGGACAGTTATATCTGACTACATGGTTTTCACTTACCACAGGCTGGATTAGGGGATCCA
The DNA here is from genome assembly GCA_009602725.1 of Spirogloea muscicola. NCBI lineage: Eukaryota > Viridiplantae > Streptophyta > Zygnematophyceae > Spirogloeales > Spirogloeaceae > Spirogloea > Spirogloea muscicola. The sequence goes on from WELB01000138.1 coordinate 46,795, forward strand.
ACGTGGCCAGACATGTTGTCTCCTTCATCCATGTTGGATATCGTGCATGTTGTTTCGGTCATTCCATAGCCCTCCACCAACCTTCCACCAAAGCAGCTGAATCAACATGAAAGGAAGTATGTAAGTAAGCATCAGCAGCATGCTGTTCTCCACCAGCTCATACAGGAAGCAATTCAGATTGTGAATGACGATCCAAAAGATTATCCTCGATAGACCAACAACGTAGAACCTACGCTCACACTTTTAGGAAATCAAAGACTTCAGGCGAGATGGGTGATGCTCCTGTAGTCATGATGCGAACTCGACCACCAAGCCGGGCTTTGATCTTGTTAAAAACAAGCCGATCCCACACAGGGGACGGGGTGCGCCCTGTATCACATGAATAAGTCATTAGCAAATGCCTCCTCAGATGCTGCCTCTCATCATAATATTGCAAGACCTGCTTAAGTACAAGATACACTTGAAGAGACACACATACTCAATGCAGCTAGGCCATACAGGCAATACCTTTTTCAAGGGCAGACTTTTTGGCATTGTAAGCAACATTGAAGAGGTACTCTTTGAGTCCACCGGAGCTTTTGACGGTCGCTAATATTCTGCAACAGTGCCAAGAACCCTCAGGGAATGTACCTTATTGCAGGTGAGACATTCAAGGGACAACTAAAGCATGAGAATAGGGCAAGTGCAAACCACAGAAGACCACAACAGAATACTGTGAGAAAGCACAAGTACCTGTCATAGATGCGATTGTACAGTCTTGGTACGCTGGCAAAGAATGTTGGTTTCAAAACCTCCAAGTCATCCATGAGCTTCATGATGTCCTGCCACAACGAGAGCAAATCATACGCCATAACCTATTAGTTCAGTGGCTTGTCCTGCTGTGCTGTGATTGTATTAATTCTGGACAACCATTTAGATTGAAGCCTTGTACTCATCATTCCATTTGCATGCACATGTCAACTACAACATTTGCAGACTTGTGCATAATGATCAATCAAGCATAGGATGTGTACCCACCCCTTGACAAAACCCAATCGCAACTCCACAGTGTAGCATTGCTGTGATGTTCATCCTTTCGTATATATGAGCAAGGGGAAGATAGGAAATATGTCTGCAAGAAGGCAAGTAAGTATGAGACCTAGACTGGGTGATCCAAGGAGATACGTGAAAATCCACTCTCCATCAGCACCTTCAAGGACATCTGACGTTGCTCGTGACCATCTGCCAGCAGTTCTGCAGGAACAGGGCCAGAAAAACTCACACGTCTCCTGTATATACAGGAGAGCCACTGCAAACGCCAGCGGCGCTTGCAATGAAGTTGGAGTGTGTCAGCATGGCACCCTGTTTGACAGAGGGCATTGGCGTATTGCTTAGATCTCGGACCAAGCTAAAAGGTGTCAGCCAAAGTGGCTTTAGGCCACCTCTTGTATACTGTATAGCAGGAACAGCGCCATGATCACCTTTGGCGTGCCAGTGGTACCACTGGTGTAGCAGATGGTAGCTACATCGCTAGGGTGTGATGGGCTGAATGGTATAGTAGTCAGCTTGCCCTGCAACATCACAGACAAACCAGCAGAAGGAGTTGGTATACTTGCTTAGAAGAGAATTTATCTTCTGAACGGTTGTTGTCAATAATTTCATCAAATCAGCCAGGCTCTTTCCCGATACAATGTCGAGTGTTAGGAGGTTCTTCTGCCTGAGACAGTGAAGCTGGTGAGATTTGTGAGAGCACGTACTTGAGCCTCCAATTTGCTGTAAGGTATATAGACTACTCCAGACCCTGGCTTGGACAAAGGTAGCACTTGATCTGTGCCGCCAAGCACCTACATGACCAAGATCGAAGACAACCAGAAGAAAGTTATGCAGGATCTGATGCTGTAAATTGTGTTGCCTTTTCTGACTACCGACAGCACCACACATATGGCAACCCCACCTAAACTGTATCAGCCAGCAAAGTTGCACATAGCCCTAGCAAGTTTGACTGGCTGTCTGCTTGAGAGATTGTGAGCTTGTGAGATTGCCGCGAACTTACGCACATACCACTACGAATTTAACAGAAGGGCACTCCGGAAGACAATCAATTAGCTGCATGCAAACCAAAGAGTCTCAATTGCAAACACCGGGCTAGTTGCTTCGCAGGTATCTGTTCAGGTTGACGACTGGCAACAAGTATTCTAGCCCAATCATATGAGATGAGTAACTGGAGTAGACAATAATTTGAGCATGCACATGCAACCACTAATACACAGAGCATGGAGCTCTTACAGTCTGCAGCTTATCGCGAGTACAAAATATACATGCAATCTCTGCATGATTAATGATGTACTTGACGGCATCTGGACCTGCATATAAAATTCACAATGTCAAAGAGGATCCTGCAATGGCTGATACCAACGCATATCTGTCCTTCATCAAAGTAATCTCCACTGTTGGAGTTAGCAGCTTATCTAAGATACACGTATAAGGTGCTATACCTAGTGTGTCGTAGAGTGGCACAGACACATATCCATAGGCGTTGCAGGCCTGCTCCACAATGACCCACTCGGGCCTATTTATGAAGAACAGCCCTACACGAGTCCCCTGTCACTACAAGAAACATAGATCAGCTTGCATAAAAAATTCTTTCTTGAACAAGCACAGTAGAATACTTGTCATTTACAGCACATGTCCCGGATCTCGAAGCAGCAGTGAGCACTAATCATATATCGTTCAAAGTAGATGATTTCTTGAAATAAAATATCAGATGTAAATTCATAGTGGCCAAGGAACATTGGTTTCAAAACATAAGGACAAAAAAGAACATTTGAAGGCCCCAAATTGCTGCTCTTCATATGCTGCTGGCATATGGAACAGCCCATTTGCACCTTCGAGATATCTTGAAGAACCAACCCAGATCCAACTGCTGTGCGAGCTTCGCCTGCCTCCTTGTATGTGAGCCACTCATACCTGTGCACACATGGGTTACCTGTGAGGGCCGTAGAGGCCCAACCGTGCAACAGAAACGTCCTGCACCACTGCTGAGACTTTTGGACAGAACAATCATAAGCGCAGTGCAGGTGGGCTTGACTGGACATCTTCTGCTGATATAGACTCATCACAGGAGAGAACACTCACGACCCGACTGTGCCATCGTGTCGCACCCTGCTGCCCAAGCAGGGCTCGTCTGGGTACTTCTGAATTCCATGCCTGTGGTTGTTGTGCAAATGGGTGCACAAAAGCAACAGTTGAGTTGGAAGCTACAACCTGTGCCCTTTAGCTACACCCTAAGGACTGTCAGGCTTCACCTAATTCTCTCCTAAGCTTGCACCAGTGCATGCTAAAAACTTCAAGGGCTCTTACTCTCTAATCTGTACTAGCAGCACCAGCCTCACTTTGATATATCAACGACTTTGCATTTACGATGTTACTGAGAAACCATAGACCAAGGAGCACTCTCTGGCTCTCAGTTTGGCAAAGCATATCTTGTACTGAGCCGGCAAGATGGTAGCGATGAGCTCACTCAAAGTTGTCATGAAGCGTTCTGACATCCGAATCGGCAAAGCCACTGGTAAGCTTCAGAGGGAAACGGGCAGACCTACATCAAGATGAACAAGCTTGTTCGGTGCATTGGCAAGAGATTTGTTGAAAAAGCTTGCTCCCTACATAGGCTATGTGCGCGGTGCGACGACTGAGTATTGTAGATTGAAATACGGCACAACCGTCTCTGATCCAGTGTGCGGTGTATGAGCGCACAGTCAGGACTAAGCTGCCGTTGAAACACGCAAGCTGGCAAGCAGTACATCAATTCCTCATGTGTGAGGACTAAAAAGCACTTGCTGAAGAGGCTGCAGAATTGGACTGATGTCTCTGCCTGCTTCAAGCGTAGCTTAAGGGTTTTCTTTAACTCCTGAGTCACTGGTAGACTTACGCACTGGCTCTTAGTAGTAACATACCTGTGAACAGCCCAGTTATTGTCTGACAGCTTCTCCGGCAGGGCCACACTATAGGTACCCTCTGTCAACAAGAAGATTGACAATGCCAGCCACAGCAAGTATTGCTAAGCAGAGGAGACGTATGCACCTTGGAAAGAACAACGAACAGTCTAGCCAGTTCTTCAAAGACATAACGTGCCTGCACTACGATAACAAAGACCCTTAGCTTACCTGCAAATGTTTGCATGTTCGACCTAACACCCAAAATCTAAGCGCGTCCAGCTACGGACCAAGAGCTCTAAATATTCAGCTCTCACACTTACACAGACATGGCCAGTACTTGACATGGAATGGTGTGAAGCGCACCGGGGATGTATTCGCCCGCTGTGTGCATCATCTCAAGGCCCCAAGACCTCGGTATACTTTCTGCTTCGAAATCAAAAAAGCCAGACAACAATGGCAGATGCAAGTTCAGACAAGCGGGCTTCAACCAACCTAGTTATCTGTTCAAGCCCTTGCAATAAGTCTAAATACTTGCATCAAGTGCTAAAACATACGCGAGTCACAAAGCTCTCTACATGGCAACGAGTAAGCAAAAGCACGTTCATGTAGGGTCTCCAAGCAGTAAAGCCCTTTCCAATGATGTGAGAATTAGACGCCATAGAACGTCTGAAGGCATTCGCTGCAGCGTGACACGGCAGTGAAATAGAAATCGTTAGGTACCGGTGGTCTCCTTCTGCAGGCTGTCACTGCCGCACTCCGCTTGGGGCTGTGAAGGCGCCATTGCTATAGTTCCAGCGCCTGCTGGGTGCTCAGCCTCTCTGCCAGCCTCGGAGCGCCCACATGTATCCTTCCCCACGCTCAAGGGCCCGAGACTGGCTGTCCCCGTCGATGACTGGCCTTCTTCGCCGTCAGGTGTGGCGCTTGAGCAGCTAGGCCAATGCGAAATCTCGTTGCACTAGCAACCTCTGTCCAGTCGCCTGCGGCTGCGCCCTGGCAGCTCTGCGCCGGCACGTCTCAGAAGGCGGTGGCGGCGGCGGCGGCGGCGACGGAAGCGGCGGCGGCGGCGGCGGCGGCGGCGGCGGCGCGAAGGCGGCTGCGGCGGCGGCGGCAGCGGCGGGCGGAGTTAGGGCAGCGGCGGTGGTGCCAGATCAGCCCTACGTCCACAGACGGGAGATTGCCTCGGCGTCGGCCAGCATGGAGACACTCGGCGTGTGCCATGGAACGCTGCAAGGAGACGGAAAACGGCTTACGCCACACCTGGGAGAATGCGGTGTTGGAAAGCGCCTACTCCTCTTGGTGCTCTTGGACACTGCCTGTTCTGCAGTAGCTACTCAGACTTGCATCTCCTGACTAGAGGTTACTGAGCGTTCCCTGGCTGATGTCTTAGTCCTAGGCCTTCGCACTCCGGCTCCTTCAGACCTTGTCCATTCCTGTGGGCTGGCCCTTTCCAGCCACCAGTCAANGTCGTCGCGCCGCTCGCCGCCGCGTCCTGGAGGCGCCTGCGGCGCTGGTGGTGCGGCGCGGAGGCCATGGAGCCGCCGGCAGCCCCGCGGCCGCCCGCGCAGCAGTACTCCAGGCCACCGTGAGACGCGCCTTTCCCTGGTCGCTGAGCTTGTTGACATCGGTTAGGTTCTCATTGCCAACGGAGCAGGGCGGGACTGTGACGGCCGCTTGAGCTGGCTGACGACGGCTGACAGGCCATGAGAGAGCAAAGTGCTGTGATGCCTCTGCATCTGCCACCTTTCCTCGGTCTCAACCTTCTCCGCTGGCTTAGCCGCCGGTAGCTGGCAGCAGCAGACTTGGCATAGGGGCACACGGGGCCGCCTGTTCAAGATCGTTTGCCAGTTTAGCACAACTGAATCTCACTTCGTCTGTCGCTCTTCCAATCCAAGCAGTATCACACTTGATAGCAGTATTACCAATCGCAAGATGTCCAAAGAGAAGGCAGAAGCGTTGACGTCCAGGGTGGCTTGCCCATTTTCAGTTCAGCTGGCACGGCTGCGCCCTCCACGGAGCTCAACGGCGTCACAATTGCGCCCCTTGTTGTGCTTGCCCTCACGGTGAGCGTCAGTCAGACCATCTGGTGACTGCACTGAGCTGAAGTGGCACACATCTGGGATGACACTGTGGGGTTTGCGGACGCCTATGCTTGTCAAGGACCACTTGAGCCTGCCCTCTTCGATCTTGTTGTTTTACTGTTGTGTCATCCTGTCTGAAGCCCTGGATTTTTTGGACTTATCTACAATGCGTAGAATCTATCGCGAAGAGCGTAATCAAACGGGCTGGTGCTCTTAGTCCCTGCAGTCTGGGCAGGACACTAGTGTATATATGTCTGTCTTCTTCAGAGTACATAAAATCAGCACTTCATCAATTTGTTGCTAACAGATTGCAGTCTGATACTACAGGTCCTTCTGCCAGTTGCTGGAGCAAACCTTGGCATTCTGCACCAAGTCCCTGAAGGGCACGTAGGAGTGTACTGGAGGGGCGGGGCTCTGCTGAGCACTGTGACTGAGCCAGGTGCAAGAGAAGCTTCTCGATTGAATTACGGCAGATTGGGTCACTTCTTGACTTCCCATTCTTGATCCCTCGCTCTGACCTGCCAAAAGTGAAGCTGCTGTCATCAGGTGGTCGAGCTTATGTTACTGATGTGTAATTATCTCAGTTGCACTGACATGTGTTCCATTGTGCAAGGTTTGACATGATGGGCAGGTTTTCATACCATGGTACCTTTTGTCACACGCTTTGAGGCCATTCAAGTCACCATGCAGACAGACATGGTAGTCACAATATCAATCACTCTAGCACGTAGGTTGACCACATCTGCCTGGTGCAATGTCATACCGGCAGTACAGGAGATGCTTCTTGGGACTTCCAGCTTTAGGGCAGCATCTCCTCGCTCAATGCTGGCTTACAATCAAGGATTGTTGTACTGTGCGCAGGTTGTTAACATTCCCTGTGGAACCAAGGGTGGAGTTATGATATACTTCGACAAGATTGAGGTCAGTATATAATAGGACCTTAGTTGGCCCGTACTATTGACAGAGCACACTGTTGCTTGATAAAATCTGCCTCGAGCATGAAGTTGGAGAGTGTTCAACAGCTTACATTGGCTTGTGGAGGCCTCATCTAGGCTGCTGAAGAGGACGGCGCTGATGATGCCAATTATCTCTTGTTAATTTTTAGGTTGTCAATCGGTTGAGGAAAGACTCTGTGTATGATACCATTATGAATTTTGGAGTTGAGTATGATAAGACTTGGATTTACGATAAAATTCATCACGAAATCAACCAGTTCTGTTCAGCTCACACGCTTCAGGAAGTCTACATCGACCATTTTGACCAGGTCCGCAGAATGCAGGCTGACCTGTGAAGGGGTTCTCATGGATGTCCACAATGTCCATGATCTGACTATCCTGAGTTGACTGCAGCTAAGTAGGTACATGATGATATTTTCCAATGACTGCAATTGATGGAAACAAGCTACAGGTTTCCCTGACAAACAGTTGTAGGCTTGTCTAAGATGTTGGAAGCCAGGAACCTGAGAATATATTGGCAAGTCAATATTGCAGATAGACGAGAAGGTCAAGGAGGCCATTCAGGTAGACTTGGACAAGTACGCACCTGGTATTGAGATCATCAGCGTGAGGGTGACAAAGCCCACCATCCCTAAGAGCATAGCGCGCAACTATGAGCAGATGGAGGAAGAGAGGACCAAGGCAAGGGCACTGCACTGTTACTGCAAGTTTCACTATTCTTGCTTGATCATGAAGATCCTCACTGTCCAACTGCAGCTCTCCCTTGATGACCTTCCCTTATTGTCCTCATTGTCATATACCCTTTCTAGAATACTCACACTTCGCTACCTGGTTGCATGTGATACTTCAGGTCCTTATAGCGGTAGAAAAGCAGAAGGTAGTGGAGAAGGAGGCCGAGACCGAGAAGAAGCGCGCCGTGACCGATGCCGAGTGCGTACGCCCTTCAAGCACTGAAAGCAGCGGTTGTTAAGGGCATGCTTTAAGCTGCATGAGGTGGAGAAGACGCTGCTTGGTCTAATGTAGTGCACTGCATTGGGGACAACTTCGCAGGTCTGCGGCGCATGTATCACAAATTCTGATGAGCCAGAGGCTGCAGGAAAAGGAGAGCATACAGCGCCAGCAAGCTATTGAGAATGACATATTTCTAGCCAGAGAGAAGACACTGACAGATGCTCAGTTTTACAAGTAAGTGGCAGAGACATCAGAGCCGCAAGGCGTGTGCATTGTGGTTGTTGTGTGCTGCTCCGTGATAGCTTCACTCTTTCGTCGGCAGTCTTATACATCCATAGGCTTAAATTTGTTTCTCGATATCAAAGAACCTTGCAGATAAGAATCTACTCATCGCAGTAGCATTATAACAATTTGCGGTGGCTACAATTGCTCTGGCACATCACCAGGGTGGTGAAAGAAGCGGAAGCCAACGAAGTCAAGCTTACCCCAGCCTTCTTAGAACTTCGCTTCATAGAGGCCATTGCTAATAACTCCAAGATGTTCTTTGGCGAGAAGGTTGACTTCTTCATCCTATATCACCTTTTTACCTGTTTACTGGAGCATGTGCACATCAGTTTCCCTCTCTGTCATCCAGTATCTATTAGAGTTGAGCATGTACGAGATTGCAGCTGCTGCTTGATTAAGAGCCTGGTTGCCAAGCAACTATACACATGATAGAGAGAGATAACATCTGCTTCACCAGAATTGTTCCACAGTAGTACTCTTCTACTTTTGGTGTGTGGTGGTGCTTGATGTTCTAAATGTTTGCTGCTGTAATTTTATGCAGATACCAAATATGATCCTCGACCAGAGGCTGCTAGGAAACCACTTGAGTCGGGACAGCTTGGTATCTACAGACTGATACGCCTTTGAGGAGTGGGCAGCATCCCCTCAGGTTATTAGCCCAACACCAATGCTTTGGCTATGGCCAGCATGTGCGCTGTTCATTGGGCAGGCTTGATGCAATTTCTATAAATTTGAGATAGATTCTTAATTTCAAAAGTTCAGCTCTTATGTGATGCAGCACTCAGGAGTTGATAGATATCGACTGCAGAGATGTTCTGTGAGATTTATGAGCAAAGCAGTGGAGGGTATGCTCCTTGGAGCTACTTCTACAGGTTGTCAAGCACACTGTCAATGCTAAACTGATGAGATCACCAGAAGCATTAAGATGATGAGCCACACCTTGTCTCTTCTGCACCAAGCGTTACGTAGTCCTCATTTCCTGGATGCCAAGAGGGATGCACTGTGTAATTCGTGACCACTGTGCAAATGGATGCTACTCAATATCAGCAAGGACAACTTGCAAGACTGTCCGCAGTTTGTTGGATAAAAGCCGAGGAATGCGGTTGACGAGGACAATTGTCAAGCCAGTCTAGGATTGCCCATGCATCAAGCTGCAGTTTGATTTCTGGAGGAGCATTTGATTGCACAATTCTTTTCAGATGACCGATCAGCTTGCATGTAACGCCTGACACTCAGCGCCAGGGTGCTGCCTAAATTGAAGACATAGTTGACAGCCACATGGCGTGTGCCATTATAGCTCGGCCACTTTCTAGCCAGCTACTTGAGTCTTTAAAACGTGTACTTAGGATTTAAGTTTGAATACATATCACCAAGTAGATATACATATAGTAGCGCTTGCTACTCAGCAATAGTAAGCATGGGTAAGTGAACAACTGGTGCATCAATTTCAACGCCTGCTGCAGTCATCTGCTGTGTGGTATGATATTGGGCCCACTTTCTTGATTGGACCAGCATAACCCGGGTGTGAAACATTGGCAGAATCAACTGTGAGATCCGAACGGACTCACTAATTCAACGGACCGGCTCCGCGGCCGGCCTTCTCTCTGGGTCTACGCGGAGTGCCTCTTTCCCAGCTGCGAGTTACTCGGACTTGCTGCTGCTCACTCGTGGGTACGAAGTGTAAGGAATGCTTTGGATCGCCAAGCCGGCGGCGCAAGTAAAAAGCGGGGAGGCACTGGGATGGGGCCGCAACGGTAAAATCGAGCAACGGTTACTGCAGGGGCAAGGGTCCAGGGGTCCGAGGTTGGGTGAAGAACTCACCCCCCTCTCCCATCTCGGGTGCCCTCTATATAGCCCGACGGACTGCGGAGCCCGGCCATACGGGCCCCGGGTGGGACACTTGGCACCCAGTCTCTCGTTGATGACCCGTCCACGACCTGTCGACGGCTATCAACGGGCTACCACCGACAATCTACCCATCCAATGGCAACCACCGCTATACTGACGGTCCCCTGTCACTAGCAGCTGACGGTCACTACCCCCAGGCTATCGTCAGCCGTCTATCGTTCCCGTCGTCACTAATGGTTAACAACGCCGTCAAGGCAGTCTACAGCGCTCCCGTGCCACCTCCCGTCGCCGTTCCAGCGCCAGCACCATGCTGTCTCGCGTGTCACGACTCCGGGTTGCGCCGCTCTCAGCTCTATATCGTACCCACGCTGCCCGGCCTGGTGAAATTGTCCGTCTCCAGGCATCTGTCAAGCCTTTCCTGCGGCATTGACAGTCAATTTATATATTAGCCGGATGAGGTGTCTAGTCTCCAGGCATCTGTCAATACGTTACTGCTGCATTGACATTCCAGCCATGTAAAATCGTTACACCTTTTACCCACAAGTCCTCGTTGCTTTTTGCTTTGCTTGCCAGCACCCACGCCACCTTCCTTGAGTTGCTGCAGGCCTGCTTCTATCCGGAGCCTGCCGCCGTCACTGTCATGGGCAAGAAGGCGAGGAAGGAGCGCGGCACTCCCTCCAAGAGAGCCGCTTCTCCATCGCCCGAGCGTCAACTATTTGATGGTGTATATCCATGACCTGGGGTGACCTCGTCTAGCCCTAAAAGGGCACTGACGTATTGCCCTTCTCAACTAGGACCGTGTGGGAATTTGCGCCAAGGCCCGCCACGAGTGCAGGCCTGGCTAAAGATATATGACAGCCATGACGCAAACAATCCGGCAGGGACGGACTGCGCCGCCACACTGCGATCAGCAAGTGGCCCTCTGGCCACCACGCACAAAGGGCCGGTGGCCTCTTCAGCTGAAACGGTCAGAAGTTAACCCAATGAACCCAAATCAACCCAAATCAACCCAAATCAACAGATGCCGAGGTAGCCAGTACGCAGCTGGACTCGACAAGCTAGACGACGACGGCCCAAGTCGGCCAGCATGGGTCGTGCTACACAGGTCACCAGGATTCCGCAGACTTAGTCCATATGCTGACAAATAAGCATGTAAGCATGACGAGGTTAATGGCCTTGGGGCATGGGAGAGCACTCTCAGTGGCCTGCGCTACACTTACTACACGTCAGCGTTACTACGGTAATTCGTAAGCGCCCAGAACTCCAAAACATGTGTTCACCCTTCCGTGCTACTTTTTCTGTGCTTTACACCCAGACAGCAAGCAATGGGTTGCCGACGGGACTGTAACTGCTGATTTAATTCCTAGCAGGCTAGACAGCACTCAGCCAAGCTTGCTGTGCAGATATTTGATTTAGGGAAAGTGGCACTCTTAAAACGGGGCGAGGGCTGTGAAAGCCAGCCATCTCATGATTGGATTGGCTATGGCGTGAGGAAGGCGGCTTGACGGATGTTGTTGAAGAGGCTAGCCACCTTACGAGGCGGGCAAAAGGGGCAGTTGTCCGCTTCCTTGATATGGAAATTGGCTCAACCCAGAGTCTTGGCAATGTGGGGCTCGCGCTGGCGACAATGAGACCTTTCTGGAGGCTGCCAGTGGTGGGAGACCTTAAGGCTCGAAGTAGTCGGCTAAGAGGTAAGGCCCAAGGCACCATACCTCGCCTAGCCGTTTGCCAGAGAAGACCCGAGTGCAGGTAAGTGGGTCGTGATGGCCGTGGCGTCATCAATCTCAGTCAAACAGCACAAGCGGGTGTTGCAGGTTGCGGGGTTTTTGCTGTCAAGACAAGGTCAGTGCCAGCACTCTGTTCCTGCTTGGGAGGTGCACCGCTACCGTGGTGCAGCTGGCAACAGAAGCGCAACAGTACCATCCATGGACTTTAGGGTAGAATATTTGCAACATAGTAATTCCATGTGAACATTCCACATGAAATGACAACAATGCGGTAGGATGAGCAGGAATGAGATCGTAGTTGCTGCAAGGCATGATATCAATCAGGACGAGAAGCCGACTTATATACACAGTGACAATTGGCAGCTGCTAGCGGAAGCCTGGTGCACTCACAAACATAAAACACTCGAACCCCAGTCAAAGTCTCGTATACCTGGTATCATGAGGTGAAAATGGCGTAGGGTACTATTAGAGAGGGCTTAGAATGACCACAGTGCGCTCTTGAAAATCAGTGTTGTGTCTTGACATGACCTCCTCTGGAGCTTGATGAAGGATGCCCACATTTGAGCTTGAGATGATGCACCCTTCAAATGGTTTATGAAATACAAAAGTAGCAGATGGCTTCCTCTTACTCAAGACTAGGATGCTAAGAGCATCCTAGTCTTTGGTAGAAAGGCCGACATCTCCCTTTGCAATCTCTGGAGCGATGCAACCAGGTTACATTAGGTCAGAACATGCCTCGGGCAATGTATATCGAGCAGAAGCGCAGCCCTCAATTCTGCTCCGGACAAAGGCATGGCCCTGCTCAGTGCTTCATGCTATTATGAGCGACGAAGCTTTTCTGAGCAGCGGATTGAAGGGTGAGTGGACGGTGACGTGACGCACCAGCTCAAGTGTTGTCTATGTGCTGTAAGAGGCCTGTGCAAAGTTGCTGAAGAAGGCCCCCAATTCAGCTGTGGCAGCGGCACAGCGGCGCCGCTACGCCCAGCACCAGCAATCACGAAGCAGCAGCGTATACTGCCGGTCAGGGTGGCAGAGGAGCTCGGCCGTCCTTGCCCTGCTGCTCCTCCCAATACTTGCACTTGAGGTCCTCGAGGATCTCGTCCGTGGTGCTGCACAGTGGGCGGACGAGCGGAGAGCAGCTGTCACCTGCAATTGAGGGCTCACTGCCAGTAGGAAAATTCTGAAAAGCCGCACACAAACAGCCCATGCAAACCGGCGGTGTGCCGCTGGGAGGAAAGTGCGGCTCTGAGAAGCACGCGGAGCGCGCAGGCAGCCATGGCGACTGTCAAGGCTGGCGCCGCAGAACGGAGGCCTTGGGACAAGGGACGGGCCTTCCCTGTGCGGCAGCCAGCACTACCACACTAGTCGTGCGGCAGCTATGGCCAGCTGCAAAGGGCCGTCTGAGATATGACGAAGCATTGTGGATTGGCCTTCTCACTGCTCCTTGAGGCACGCGTTCATGTCGCGCGCCTGCTGGCGGCAGGCCCACACCACCGACAGCACGCGGCCGCGGGCGCAGTCTGCGAACGCCGCCAGCGGCGCCCGGCACCGCTCCACCGCCACCGCCTTCATCCGGCTTCGCAGCGCTGCGGCGGCGGCGGCGGCGGCGCTGTCAGGCGCGCGCCGTCAAGCACGGCGCCGTCTGCGGCGGCGGCGGCGGCGGCGGCGTCGAGGGCCGCCTGCTGCGCTTCTTGGGTCCCCCGCGGCTCGACCTGAGCGTCCGCGGCCTGAACCCCAGACCCTGCGGCGTGCAGCGCGGGACCTGACGGAGGAGCAGAAGAAGGTGCACCGGGAGCCGCGGTGGGACGACGCCGCCGCCTGCGCCTGCTTCCTCGCGCGCTTCTGCCCCCACGACCTCTTCTTCAACACCAAGTCCGACCTCGGTCAGTCGCCC
>WELB01000138.1:60530-84366 GCA_009602725.1 Spirogloea muscicola
CCGCCGATGCCGCCGCCGGAGGAGCCGGCTCTGATGGCGGCGGCGGTGGCGGCGGCGACGGCGGCGTTGCAGGGCACAATTTGGTGGTGAAGGTGGCGAGCGCGCGGCTGGTGGTGGCGGCGGCGGCGGCGGCGCGGCCCGACGGTTCGGCGGGGGCGCAGTGCCCGATGCGCATCGCCGAGTGCGTCGTGGGCGACGCCACGGGCGCCGTCGTCTTCACGGCGCGCAACGACCAGGGTGAGCGCCGGCAGGGCCCGGGGACATGACCGCCGCCCCATACGCTTACTGGGAACGTCGTGCCTATGGTAACGAGAAAGGCACGAGAATGGGAAGTCGAGCCCAAGATGACGTGAAAGCCATGAGAAGCTGCAGCTAGAAGCCCTCTCCCGGCTTTCGCTTGGCGGCAGTGGACGTGGCCAAGGAGGGCGCGACGCTGGCGCTGCACAACGCCAAGGTGGACACGTACAAGGGCGCGATGCGGCTGGCCGTGGACACCCGGTGGGGCCGGGTGGAGGCCACGCCGCCTTCGGCGCAGCTCGCCGGCGAGCCCCGGCTGGACAACAACCTCTCGCTCCTCGAGTACGAGCTCGTGTACGTCGCCGACGGCGCCCGGCCCGCCACCGCCGCCGCTGCCGCCAGCTCCGGCGCGCCGCCGGCGGCAATGCAGGCCCCACCGCCGCCGCCGCTGGCAGTTCCTGCCGCTATTGGGTTGCCACTGGCGGCGACTGCGGAGCCGCAGGCTGAGGCGGAGCAACAGCCGCCTTTGCTGGAAGCCGAAGTGCCGTCATAGTGTAGCAACGCCTCTGCCACGCTCGATGATGGGCACTGCCGTGCCATCCAGGCGCCGCCTCGCAGCTCGCCGCTAAAGCATCTGAGGCTGGCTCGCCACCGCTCCGCTGCCTCATCACTGGCTTGTCTCATTGGGCTTGCTGGCAACTCCATCTGTCACCACCGGACATGGCAATGCTTGACACGTGCCGGTGTTGGTGAGCTGCACGGCGATTGCATCCCTGCGGCAGCTCAGGCAGCCACAAGCCAAGAGGTCTAGACTTCCAGGAGCTTTCAGCAGCCTGGCGATACTGCCGGCTGGTTGCACCCCAACTGCCAGCTGCTGCAGTGCGGAGCCCTCGCCAGGTTGCCGTATTGATGCCACCGATGTCGCAGCACCAATTCTTAGCAGAGGCCTAATCACTTCCTTCCAGCTTGGCACCACAGCTGCCTTGACAGTATGAGGAGCAACTTGTTGAACTGATTATCTGCTTGCATAACCTTCCTATCACGCAGACTATCAATTCAAGTACATGCATTCATTGCCGCCCAAAGTAGAAAACTGAGCTAGTCTCAGGAACTTTTCAGCTCATCCGACTGTACTGCTGACATTGAGGAGAAGGAGTGGGCCCTGAGCTGCCCAGGCGGCGGCTCCGCTTTCGTACGCACAGAAAGCTCTTGAGAGCTGGCTTTCACAGCCGTCACGTTTTCTTCTGTTTGGTGGTAGCGCTGGCGCTGGCTGGTTACCTTTGGGCTTCCCGTTCGCCGCCATGATGGGCTTGCCAAGGAGGGCGCAACGTCGGCGCTGCACATGCCAAGGTGCACAAGTACAAGGGCGCCATAGTGGTAGCTGCTGACACTTGACCCAACTTGAGGGGGTGCCACGCAGCTCCCTGACGAGCCCCACCTGCATAACAACCTCCCTTGCTCTCTGTGCGGATGAGCTCGAGCACGTGGCGGCTGCCACCTCCACTGCACTACCACGGAGTCCGCCAGCCCTGGCAGTCGCTGCTGCATCGCAAGGGGCTGTAGCGCAGTTGTAGATGGATGTGCATCGGCAGCCTCATTTGCCGCAAGCCGAGCTTTCGTCACAAGGAGCAGCTTCTCCAGCCACCATTCACAGCCAGCCTGCACTGCCAACCGGCTCGCTGCTGCGCCTGGTCGAGCTTTAGCGGCTGGTTCGTCCAGCTTCCTCGTTTCATTGCTCAGAGTTCCTCTTGTCATGAACGAGTCCAGCACGTTAACAGATTGGCACGGGACGCTAACAAGTTACTCTACCTCGGCTGGCCTTGCTGCCTGCTGCCAACTGCCAACCGTCAGCCTTGCATCTCAATCAACCTAATGATAATTCGACATTTGATATTTTTTACGATGGCTACTGACGTTGAGAGGAATTTACAAGCAGCTACACGAGCCGCTGGGCTAAGGCTCCTGCCAGATACTGAAATAGCCCAATCGACCAACTACTGATAGGGGCCTCCTTGGGCGCAATTTAGTGGCCTGACGCGTCACTGCCGGCTAGTGCGATGACAGTAGTCATCAACTGCTGTTGTAGCTTTTTCTGGCGCTTGCGGTGCTTATCACGGAAGTGCTGACCCCTTCTCAGCAGAGGCCAACTTTCTTGAAACTGCAACCACCCTTGATATGAGGCCAGCGTAACAGCTATCCTGAGCAGCAGGACTGACCAAACTTGCTGTGCACAGCCTTTCTGATCGTTTGGACCTCGGCATCAGAGCCTCCACATTCATCTATACCTGGTAGGTGCTTGCTATTCTTCCTCGCTGTCAGACTCGTCCTCGTCCCCAAATGTGAAGACAGATGCGTCTGCTGAGCTTGCAGCCGCCAGGGCTTTGAAGTCGCTCTGCAATGACCTGGCATTGCTTGGTGACGGCTCTAGCACTGTAGGGCTGGCTGCCTTAACCTGCTGAGATGTACTGACGGCAGGCGCCCCGGACGCGGTAGCTTCCTCTGTCTCCGCAATAGGGGGTTGCTGAGAGGACGAAATTTGCTTACTGCTTGGTTCCTCTGTACTTGACGCCGCAGCTTGTGAAGCACTTAACGCCTCCTCGCTTGTAGCAACCTTCAACAACATGTTAAGGAACAAATCAATTCTGAGAGACTGAAGCGTGGAGCAGAACTCCACTTGACTCGCTTCAAACTGTATACCGGCCATTGAGAGAGCACAGAGAATGCTAGAAGTCACACCTGTGAGGCAGATCCTGAAGGATCGGCCAGATCCTCAAGCTTGGCGGCTGCCGGCGGAGCGGGGCTGGTCGGCCTTGACGAACCCTTGCCTGTCACTGTCTGGCCCATCCCAAGCCGCAGCGAATCCATGGCCTTCGTCAGGCCGCCACCGAGGCTGCCCACCTGGCTGAAAGCGCTGGCAAATGACGTTCCGAATTTCCCAGCTGCTACTGGTGGCGCGGGCTGCGCGCCGGCTGCTGCAGACGAAGTGGACGCCGTTAGACCCATGGCCTCCTCGGAAGCCGCTGCTGCCTCCTCGGCCTTCGGCTCCCTGTCGTCAGCCTGCTCTGCTGCCTTTGCTGTGGCCACCCCCGCCTCCTCGTCCTCGCTGTCTGAGAAGATGTTGTCCTCAGCCTCTTCTCGCCTCCTTGCTTCCTGCTGCAATACAGGCTTCTCAACTTCGCCAACTCCAGCCGCTGGACCTGGGCCTTGTCCGAGCCCTTTCGTAGTCGAGTCCTGCTGGTCCAGCGGCTGTGCTCCATCTTTCGGTGTGACATTCGCCCGGTTCGTCCATGCAAAGAAACCAGCCATGCCAGAAGGCGCAATGCCACCCGATGGAGCAGCAGATCTAGCTGCCGCTTTCACGGAGGCGGACTGAGCTGGCATTGTTTGCAGGGCAGGGGTTGTTGGAGGGGAAGCAGCGCTGCTGTCCAGCAGCACCACCTCCACCTGGAAGCCGGGCGACGGCAGCTTCCTCTGCACACCGTGGCCCAGTCAAACAGCACTGTCTAAGCTCATAGCTGTAAGGTTGTACATGCAAGTGTATGCTTAGGACAAACTCAACTCTCAGCCAATCAATGCAGTAGAGTTCTTGCAGGGTTGCGCCAGAGCTTGAGCCAGACCATCTTCATTGATGTATATTCCAATCAAGCTGCCGAAGCCCCAATATGAACAAACATGATTGATAACAACAATATATTACCTTATCAAACCAGTCCAGCTCGCTGGTTGGGAGCATCTGACGGGAAGCACACAAGCTCGTGTTCAACCAGCTATCAAGTCCACAATCACAACGAGAAATCTCTGAGTGCCTGTGTTGGATATGCAATATGAGCATGTTCTGTCTGCAAGCTCAAGCAGGTATCTTGTGAAAGGTGAAGCAGACATTGATGCAGGCTTATATGACTGCAACCTTGTGAAATGATGGCTAGCTCATCTAGTATTATGGTATCAAGACCAGGCCACAACTGCTCTAAGTCGGAAAGTCAAGAGCATTACATAAGTTGAACCTGGGAGCTGAAATGGGAGCTTCACTTACCAGTAGAAGTCCCCATGTCGATCATGGAAGAATATCCGAAAGTCGCCCTCAAGATCGGCAACGCACCTCTCACCAGGAAGCGCAAAGACGACAACGCCCTTCCTAGGGGCCTTGTGCCAGATATCCTCTGGCTGCACAACTTCAACATGCTTAAGTGTCATGCCAGTGACTTGCTTGGATCTTATATCATCTTGACACCGTGCAGCCTAGCCTCTGCCTAATACAATCAACCAGTGGAGACTCTCACCATAAGATCACGAGTTCTAGCGTGCTTCCGACTGGAGAAGAGGACACCTGTTGCAGATTTGTTTCAGTTGCAGATTTGTATCAGGCAACCAGCTGGCAAATATGTTCACAAAAGAGACCTCTTGAAGCTGCTATTTTACAATTTACCATTGACAGTGTGGTACCTATTTTTCCAATGCAGATTATATGAAGTTGAGCACTTAGGCCAAGGCCACCGGACCTGATTATACATTGTGCTACGACTTGCAGACAGCACTCACTGGGGCATGCATGTCATGCAAAAGCAGCTATACGGACAATCTGCACCAAACCTAGGCAGGATGCTGGTAACATCACTGAAAAAAATGTGCAAGCACTGGTAATTACCATTATGGTCAGAGATGGTAATTGATGGCCTCACCCAATACGGGCATTTGTGTAGTCTGATGCCTCTCAAGATACATCTGGCACATATGTGACAGTCTCGCTTAGGTCAACTTCCTCGTGTTGAGGCATTAACACAAACTGATGGCAGTGCATGCTTGATTCTTGATACTGTTGTGACTTAGACAAATTACCACGAATGATGGCAACCCCTTGGCTTCTTGGGCTTACTTGCGAAAAGCAGTAATTTCTCCCACTTCATCTCGCAGTACTTTCTCAAAGTACTTCACATACCGCTGAGACATAGAAGCAGAGTCGGTGTTGAAATGTAATTTGACTGAGGAAGAACAAAAACTTCTTCAAGCTCAATATGTCCAAGTGTAGCTACGATCACACTGCACCACGGGCTCGGATGGCCTCTCTAATAAAAGGCTAGTACTCATGTGGAGCCATTGATCGTGCATTAGTGTTGCCAAGCACTTAAACACAAAGTAACACGTGCCTTCAGGAGAGACCTGCTCACCAGTTGACTGGGCAAGACAAGAGCTTTTCCATCTATGCAACGCTTGTTGTTGTAGAAAGAAACAGCCTCCTCTGCGGTTGGTAAGAACTGCAGGCAGGCCAAATGCAATTGAGACCAAATGCGTTTTCACACAGAGCTCCATCCATAATAACCATGACACGGAGAACATCATTAACAGGGCTAGCACTAGACAAACTGAAGAAAAGGGCGTAGTCTACAAAATCGCTAGTGACCATAATAGCAGCCAGACAAGTGAAAAGTCACTTCCTTTCAGCATTGCATGCTACCATGATGAGGCAGCAGCGAATGGCTGTATCACCTTAGTATATAGCAGCAAGCAGCAGACCATGAGACCGGTCCTTGCCATGCCTGCTTTGCAGTGCACGACAACAATGTTCTCCATGTCTTCTCTCTGCCAACTATAAGCACTCTTGCAGAATGACAGAATCAAGGGCAATGGTGGGCAATTGTGGTCATCGAACGGGAATGATGCTACCTGAAGATATTTGCAGCTCAGTCAGGCAAGCTTCTAGGCAGTCAGATAGCGAGGACAGCTGTCATGAAGTACATTGGAAGTGGCAGCCTGTTCTGATAGCTGCTTTGCATTCTGCCATTGTCTTTGAATTGCAGTCAGTGTGACCCTTCTCAGCAAAACCTCTCTTTCATGTGCTTGTACTGTTTATAGACAAAGAACAACAATGACAGGCCATCAAGTAGCCGACACTGCCAGCTTAGTGAGTATGTAGGGAGAAAAGCTGGGTGTGTACCGTGCCCTCAAAGAGGGAAGCATCATACAAGCGCTCGGAGCAGAGGTTGTAGACTTTGTAGTGACCCTGCTCATGTGGACAGCAAGTCCATGATGTGGGAAGACTTAGTCTGTCCAGCAACTCAGCACGCTTTTTGGCCAGCCACTGTGGTGGATGCCCAGCTTGTACAGCTGGCATTTAGCAACCAGTGGACAGGCTCCTGCTTCAGAACCCAAGCGTTACAGCAAAAAAGCAAAACTATGGCATCTACGTTGTAGGTGCAGAGAGAAGCAAACCTTGTGGCGTGTCTCCAGGAACCTCAGAACCTCCTCCATGTGGTTGCGGTAAAAGCCCTGAAGCACAGACTCGCAGTTAAGAGAGGCAGCAGGTATACGAGCCTGGAAATACCAAACGGGCATTAGAGCTGATCACGAGTATATGCATTGCAGAAGAGCGCCCTGCATGTCTGCACAGCTGTCGCCCTAGAATTGCTGAAGAGCAAGGGGAGAACTGACCTCCACATACCCGAAGACCCCGGAGCTGATGTCGCCCGCCGGGAACCCCATCGCAATGATGGTCTCTGTGATGTAAGACAAGTCCAAGTCAAAGCCGCCCTCCTGCACCATCGGACGCCAGCAGCGAGAGGGCTCAACGACCTCACCACCCATCCATAGACAGGGGAGACGCCATTTTGCGCAAGTTCAGACGGCAGCGAACGGTCCCCATTGTACTTCATGCAGCTCAACCCGCCAATGGAGTGGTAATATGACATCGTCACTGCCATAATGCTGTCCACCAGGCTCTGCGAGCAGAAGGGCTCAGCCGTCCGACCTGGAAGCGCCGCTTGTTCTGGGAGACCATGTGGCGCGCGCGGGCCTGCACGGCGCGCACGGCGCTGCGGGACGAGTCCAGGAGGCCCCGGGTGAGGGACCCCAGCGACGAGCCCGGCGCCGGGCCCGCCGGCGGCGGGCCGCCGGCCATCGATGGTGATGGCGATGGCGGCCCCGNGGAGGCCCCGGGTGAGGGACCCCAGCGACGCCGCCGCCGCCGCCAGAGGCGGGCAGCGGGGCCTCCACGACGGGGATGGCGCCCGGCGCGGGCGCCTGCAGGCCCTCCACCAGGCTGGTCAGCGCCGCGCGCGCCGACTCCATCGCCGGCCCTCCCACCAGCAAGGCGCCCCGGAAGCCCCTGCCGTTCACAGTGGCCTTTGTTTCCGAAGCCACAGCCGGAGCTACGGCCTTCTACGCCAGGCTCCGCCGTCGCCGCAGCCGCCGCGCGCAGCCGCCGCCGCACTTGCCGCCCCCAAAATGCGGGGGAGCGGCTTCTGTGACAGTTGGGTGGACGGACTGCCAGGCCCTCATAGCGGTATGCGGTTCGTTATTTCGCCAATTTGCCAGTAGCACCGTTACCGCCTTTCGTTGCCCCAATGGCGGAGCCTTGCGTTGCGGCTGTTGACTAGGTTTGGCTGAGCGGCTATCATCCCAATAACCACATACTCCTGCTGAGTTGTTGATGTCTTGGGGTTCCCAGACCTTGTCCATGGCTTCTGGGCTGGTCTTTCTTTACGATTGCCCCTGCTTGGAAGAGAGAGAACAAGGCTTCTTCTAAGAAGTGCTTCTTAATCAGAGCTACCTGTAGAGGGTTCTCCTTACCACGCCCTCTCCCTAACACCATTGGCTTGTGTGGACGGGAACATGCTATTATCTGACATTGATGCAGCCTTCCTCATATATCATGAGCGAGGGCTGTGATTCTCCTGTATCTCTTTAGATTTTGTCCATTCGTTTTTGGCTGGCTTCTGCCAGCCCCTCTCTTCTATGGGCGAGCTCATTCTCTGTAAAAAGCCAGCCCCAGAAGGCAAGGTTTGAAGGGGACAAAACGGGGTGAACTATAAAGATAAGCAAGTACCATGCATAGAAATTCACTTAGTAACCTCTACTTACAGTCGCAAGCCAGAAAGACGACGCTCATGGACGAGAGGACGTATCTCACAAAGGCGGACACTGTAAGATTGAGATAACAGTATTCATGTCCCACCGTTACTGGCTGTACTTGAGATTGGCCAGAGAAGGGTGGAAAGGCAGGATACACGAGCAAGAGCGTCCTTAGACACGCTTGAAGGCTGAGTGTAACGTTTATGCTCTAGCGAAGCATCTAAATATAGGCCTCATGGGCATCCGACGAGGGGGCCTGACAGGTACACGACTGGAATTTCGGAAGAGCAACCTCTGACGACCCAATGGTTTCACACTGACGACTCGATGTCCAACTGCCAACTGCCAACAGGCACGCTAAGCCTGTGATGCATGACGAAGTGAGACGCAGCGGTCTTGACCAGCCGCAACCTGTAGCTGGAGACTAGCCTGAACTCAGCAGGTCGTAGTAGCTGAATATAACGTATTAAATAGGACAAGCGTCGTGGGCCGTGAATTGCTGAGATCATATCAGCTTGTTCTGATGTAGACAGGGACCTCTTCCTTGCACGGCCTTCTGGCCCTTCTAACATGAGGACAAATGATGCTCGGCTACCTTTGGACTTCCATACACTTGGCAATTTTATTGACCTTGGTTCACGCAAGCTTTGTCTTACTGCTCGAGCACCTTTGCAACGAGATTTTAACTCGCACTTTTTTTGAGTGCGTGCCTCAAAGTCCAGGTCCGCCTTGCTTGCTCGAAAACCTAAATCCTAAACCCTAAATACAATCAGCACCAGTGACACAAAGCAGCCCTGCACATGACAGTCCAACACATCTAATCTGCTAGAGCCTCGGTCGCCATTGTCATTTGTCAGAGCTACCGATAAGCTTCTTCTCATTCTTCTAATACCGCCAGCGCATGCTGAAGCAGTCCTGCACGTCATTGTTGCAGTCGCGCTGGTCAGGGCATCACAATGCAGCCAAAGCCTGAGTCGCTTGCCGCCGATATTCTTACGCTTACGAAGTGCTAATTGCTCAGATCTATTTCAAACGTCAACGAAGTCGATAGACCATGAGGCCTTCCCTTGCCCCCGCCTACAGTGTCTTCTCCATGAATTCACAAGGTTATCGATGGTATTCTTCAGCATAGCCTGCCCAAGTCCCAAAAAAGATCTATGGTAGCAGCCCTCCATTACGCTGCTGAGTCTTACTAATCGTGGTGTCCATATGTACAATCTATGGTCCACCCTAATGTGCCGTGTGAGAGGCTTCGAGCCAACTCTTAAGCGGTCCAGTAGATGCAGTTATATCTCCTTGCCTTCGTAATTGTCTATGATTGCAGCACAGCACATCCAGCGTCCACCTTAGCTTGGTGGCCTAGTAAATTGAGTCACTGCCATGCCACCTGCAGACGAAGCCGCATTGGGACATCTGCCTGAAGGCTACAACAGCTGGGCGCACGCAGAGAGGGTCGCACGCAGCTTGAAAACTTAGACGAGCCTTCAGAGCGGGCCCTGACAAATATTGTGCACATTTTCAGAGGGGAAGATCGCAGCAGGCCTTCCCATCTCGCCCGTGCCAACATATGCTGCAGCCTGCAATGATTGGGTAAAGCCGCCCATACTTTGTCGCAACACGCTACCATGAAGAGAAAGACATTATCCTGCACGCCTTAACAGATTTCCAGCGCCTGTAGATCTGCTTGTACTTGGGCTTGGTCGTTCGTATGCAATAGTGGCCACATTTCTGTGCTAATCGTCATTGTGGCTTGTTTCCAAAGCGACTCCTGACGGTGGTCAACCCAAAGGAAGATGTGGGGTTGAAGGTCGTGATGACTGGACGTGAGCACAATACTGTAGGCGAGAGTGCTAGAAGTCGCCAACCGAGAATACCTGATCTGGTCATCTCGAGCATAGTGTTTGGGTCTTAAGTGATCCGAGCCCCCACTACATTATGGAAAATCTTGCTATTTTTGAACCAACAGCTATCAACCAAGTTTTCAGCCAACTGAACATAGTTACACGCACAGCGCAGGTAGTTGATCCAAATTTCAGAGGTTGTCCTACGCCGTGACATACATGGCTTGTCATAGGAAACCTAGCTATGCATTCGAAGGCTCTTGCATTGTGACGTGAGCAGTAATCAGAGGAATGCAAGAGGACTCCTTGCAGCTGTCGAGCAGCCTGGCTTACTTACCAGTCTCCGTGGCTGAGCAACGGGGTTTGCCTGAAGGCCTCACTGGCAAGGGGTTATCCAGATCCGAAGTAACACATGAATGGGACTTGGGCGATCCAGAGCCCGCCACATCAAGTTGGATCTGAATGCACGGCCCGCGTTCAAGGTCAGCAGCAATGATCAAGGACTTCTTCAAATGGCACAACGGATGGCCAGCCCCAGATGTCGGATCACATGGTGGGGCTGCTATTGGCCACCATGGAAGGAGGGAAGCAGGGATGGGAGGCGTCACCACGACGGCGATGCGAGCCAGCCCCTCCGGCCCTATGGGCAGCGGCCTACACTTGAGGATGTGCAAGCTTCCGTACTTTGCAACTCTGGCCATGTGAGAGGATGTACAGCTCTTCCTAATGAGGCGATAGCTGTGAGAGGCCAGCTCCAAAAGATTGGGCAAGGTACGAAAGGGCCGGGAATTACAAATAAGATTTCTTCACGGGAGCTTAGTAACCTCTGGTCAGCAAATTTGCAGATCAGCTTTTCCAATGTAAGGCAATGGGTGTGAGAGGCCAGTCCAACCATTGAGTAGTGACTAGAGGCGCCCTTTCTAACCGCAGAGGAAGCAGCCAAGGCGCGGCCTGCCCGCAAATGCACAGCAAATGCCAAGGTACGTTGCAGAGGAAGGAAGGTGCGCGGTGCGCATGAAATGAAGTGGTGGCCTAACCAAGCCAATACATTGTTCAGGCAAAAGCTGGTGCAAGAATTGGGGCACCATTAAATAAAGGCCGATGCTAAGGTGGCTAAGGTAAGAGAAGAAAGGCGCGCGATGCACATGGCAGTTGGGAGGCCAATCTGAGCCTTACCAAGTGCTGTTAATGAGGGCAACGTCGAGGCGCCTTCTCTAAGGGCGCGCCATTCTCCTGTGCAACTGAGCGAGCGACCCGACAACGATGGTGCACGGCTGCTCGCTCTGCTGCCCTTGTTGACGTCGGCAGCAAATCGTTGCGACGCTCTCCCGACTGGTCGATGGCAGCGTAGCAGGCTGTCGGCGAGAGCGGCCACGTCTGGAAGCGAGACGCAGAGAGAAGGCGCGCAGTGCGCATGAAATTTGAAAGAGGCCAATTTTAGCCTTGCAAATGTCCAGAAAAAGAAGGGCTCGCCCATTGGCGGAGCAGAGCAAAGAAAACTGCGGCATTACTCCGATTACCCCCAATGCGATCAACTCCTGCCAGCTGCAATCGACATCTTTGGCTGTCTGGGTCCTCGCTTCCACACTCTGCTTCAAAACATTGCCAATCTAGGCTACACTCGACGCGCAGATGTGTTTCCGGCTGAGATGGGCTTGCCAGCTGCATATCTGTCGCTCTTGCGACGTCGAGTTTCGGCCTGTTTGCAGCGTGCTCAGGCTAGTGCCTTGCACCAGAAAGCTGGGCGAGCTCTAGTAGGTGGCAGAAGGGCTCCGTTCCTGGCATCTAGTATTCATGCATCGAGTAGTGACCTTTATGTTTTTGACCCGTGGTTATTGAGCGGGTCAATCTGCTGTAGGTTATGTAGATTTTTAGATGTGCTTGCCTTTGTACCTGGCCATTTGGCCTACATTTCTTTCTAATACACGATCTTTGCCCCTTGAGGATAGGTTCTGGAAAAAGCCAGCCCAAAACAGAGGCGCAGAGGGCTGGAAGGGGCCGCCGGCATACGAGCAAATCCCGTCCAGCGAGAGGCGCGGCGCGGTTCTCAGCAAAGCCCGCGGCAAACCAACACAGCGACTGCCGAGCTTTCCGGCTCCTTGGGACCTTGTTCCCGACATTCACAAGATAAGCAGGCCGATCTCAACGAGGCAGGCTCTCTAGTCCAGGCAGGTGTATCGCATGCTGCAGCGGTTAAGGGCACACGCGCTTCATCTGCGTGCTGGTCGTTCTTTGGCTGCGCCTCTGGCTATTGACAGGAGACTCCCTACCTGGAATCTAATTTCTCCGACCAGCGGCTGCACAGCAGGAGTTACTGAGCATCCAGTGGCCTCTAAAGTCGCTGTGTGCTCTAGAGCTTTTCTGGCCCCTTCGAACTTAGTTCGTTTTATTTCCTGGGCTGGCCGATCACAGATATCGCTCCCTACTGAAAAAGTCTCTCTCTCTTGTCCACACTAACAGCTGCGGCTGCGGCTGCTCAACAGAACATTTTGAGCACTCAGTCGATGTGTGCGGAAGCGCTTTTCTGTCCCTTTCGGACTTTGTTGATCTCTTTCTCTGGGCTGGCCAATCACAGCCATCACCTCCTGCTGGAAGAGTCTTCCTACTTCTTCACACAAATGGACTTCGCTCGTTCTTTTCCTGGGTTGGCCAAATACAGCCATTGCTTTCTACTGGAAGAGTGTTTCTCTCCTTTTCACAGCCATCGCCCTCTACTGGAAGCTTTGCGGTCTTGGTGCTTTCCGGCCTCCTGAACCTTGTCCATCCTTCCTGGGCTGGCGATTCACAGGCCCAGCCCCCTCTGGAAGAGCTCATTTCTTCTACTTAAGAGTCTTTCTTCTGCTTCACTTCGGAATTCGTGCATTCTTCCTGGGCTGGCCAATCACAGCCATCGCTCTCTACTGGAAGAGTCCCACTCTCCTCTTCACTCTTTGTGGACTGGCTTTCCACAGCCCTCGCCCCGATCCTCAAATGAAATGTAAGCTCGTCTGGGGGGCGAGGGCTGTGAAAAGCCAGCCCAAAGAGAAGTGACAGGGTTCAAAGGGGCAGGAAAAGCTGTAATAAGACAATTAAGTACCGCTTGGAAGGTTAAAAGCTTAATATCCTAGAAATGAAGCGAGGGCTTTAAGAAGCCAGCCTGACAAGGTCCGTAGGAGCTGCTCATTTCTTCTCCTTTGAAAGAGAGAGAGAAGGCGCGCGGTGCGCATGAAATTAAAGCGAGGCCAATTCAAGCCATTACATTGTTCAGGCAGAAAATGCAGAAAGTGCAAAGAAGTGCAAAGAATGCAGCGCAAAGAATGTGGCTACATGAAAAGACGCCCTATACTAGGAGGGCCGGAGGTGCCACAGAGCGGGGGGAGCCGTGCTTTGAAAGAGAGACTCTCCAGAAAGGGCGATGGCTGTGATCGGACAGCCCAGAAAAAGGACGAAGAAAGTTGGAAGGGGCCAGAAAAGCGCTGAAATACATTGTGACACAAATCGCCACTGGCTGCTTAACTTCCCCTGTTGAGCAGCCGCAGGTCAGAGAAACTAGTCTCGGGGTAGCCTGTCCGCTGTCTATAGCCAAAGGCTGCAGCCAAAGCGCGACCGGCACGCACATACAATGCATGTGCCATTACCCCTGCAGCGGTACTGACAGGCGCATGCGATACACCTGGGCGAGAGAGCCTGCCGCTTTGTCATCGGCCTGCTCCCCTCGGTGACGTTGGGACAGCGCTGCGCACTAGCCGGTGCAGGAGCTCGAGCCACCGAGCACCGAACGCCGTGTGGGCATCGATGGCAAGGGGGAAGGCACGTCCTCCGGCGGATGGTCAGCACACTCGTCCTTGCTCGCCGGCGCTTCGGCGTCGAAGAGGCGCCCGCCGCATGCCCAGGAAAGCCGCCGTCAAGCGCGCCGCACATCTCGCCTGCCTGTTTCGTGCCGCGAGCGCCGCGACGGGGATTTGCAACAGACGGCGCGTGCGGCCAGGGGCGGCAGCGTGGCCATGATTAGCTGATCATTGCCCATTGAGTCGGTGCTCAAAGGTGAAATAACGTATGTATGAGGTGGGGGCTTCAGCAGGAGCTTGCGTCGCGATGACGGGGGCTGCAATCCGGGAGCAAACAAATCAAAGAGCCCATTAGGGGCTGGCGAGAAGGAATGATCAAAAGGGGGGTGCCCGGTGGACCCTTTTGGGCGGGCCCACACGGGCGGCACCCGTTCCCCGCCCGGACCGGCTCTGGCCAGGGGACCCAATTCTGGGGAGCCTGGTCGACTTCCCTGCAGTCGGGTCGCTGGCGCAAGTGTATCGAATGCGACTGGCCGTCTCGCTGCAGAGGTCTATGGCCCGGGCGTTGCACCTTCGTGCCGGCAGAGCCCTCGCTGCTGCCTCTGGCTCTGGCCAGGGGATCCACTTCAACGAGCCTAGCCTCTCCGACCTGCGGCTGCTTAGCAGAGGTTACTGAGTGATTCTCCTGTAGCTCTTTGGATTTTGTCCATTCTTTTTTAGCTGGCTTCTGCCAGCCCCTCTCTTCTATGGGCGAGCTTTTCCTGCTCGCCCATTGAGGCTAGGGCTGGAAATGCCAGTCCCAAAAAGAATGAACAGAGTACGAGAAGGGGGCCAGCGCTGTAGTGAGACCGCCAGCCTCATCCGCCATTCCCAGCCACCAGTCAATCTGGCTGCGCTTTCTTTCAGTTCTAGGAGCCTAGCTTCTGTGATCTGCGGCTGCCTAGCAGGGGTTACTGAGTGATTCATAGCTGCTTTGTTTCTTGTTGTGCTTGTTTTTCTGAGCGCTTCCCCTTGGCCCCTTTCAAGATGTATGCAGATCACCCCCCAGGCGATGAATTTGCGGCCCTTGCCATCGAGCTCTGTTCTCGTACTCTGTTCATTCTTTTTCGGGCTGGTTGTTCCAGCCCCTATTCTCAATGGGCGAGCACTTTCTTCTTGCCATCGACGTCCACGGGGCTTATGGCAGCGCGGCTGGCTGGATCTCCTCCAGCGGCTTGCCCGTCAGGCCATCGAGCGGCGGCCGGGTCCGCCAGGGGGGCTGCTCGGCTTTAACGCGGCCGGCTCCCTGGCCCAGGTCTTCCGGATGCGGCTCTCCGTGTCACTCCAACGCTCCCTCGCTCATGCCGTCCACTCGCGTGCGGGCCGTGCTATCGTTGCTGCTTCCGGGTCTCGTCTGCCTGCTTTTCCAGCTTCGAGCTACTCTGACCTGATGTTGCTCACCCGCGGGTATTGAGCTTTCCTGTGGTTCCGTCATGTCTAGTTGTCTAGATGCCTAGCTGTGTGTTTCCCTTCTTTTCGGCACCTGTTGTGGCTCTTTGAATTTTGTCCATTCTTTTTTGGCTGGCTTCTGCCAGCCCCTCTCTTCTATGGGCGAGCTCATTCCATTCGATGCGGTGAGGCGAATTTTGCACGGGCTCAAGTTGTACCCAAGACGGCTGCCGCCCGCCGCCATAGGCGCGCAGATCACGACAGGCAGGAAGCTACCACGAGGCAAAATGGCGCGATGCGCGGCGGGGCGGCACCCATCCCGCCGCTCGCGCAAGCAGCAGCGCCGCGTCGCGACACGGCACGCCTGCTGCAGGCAGCGCCCGCGCCGCGCACGGCCGCCAAGCTCTTCCGACGAATAGGTGCGTGGTGCAGACATGACGGTGCGCATAAATGAGATGGCGCGCGGTGCGCCTGCTATGAATAGCAAGAGCTCGTTCAATGCAAGACAATGGCTGTGAAAGGCCGGCCCAAAGGACTTTACGCGATCTAATGGGCCGGGAGGCGCAAAAGCAGGGCATTGCTCTCTGCAAGTGGGCGCTCAATAAGCTCTAGTCAGCAAGTGCCGAAGAGAAGAACCATAGGCGGGAGACCAAGTCGAGCCAACACAACACCATTGTCCACGCCAAAAGTAGTGCACAGAAGCTATGCCAAGGATTCAAAGGGAGCCAAACGGACACCATCATGCAAAGGGTAGAGGAAGTGGGTCCGGGCTTTGAACATTGTCCATTCATCTTGGGCTGGCTTGGCCAGCTCCTCTTCTCTATGGGCGAGCTCTTTCTTCCGGGAGAGCGGGACGGGACCTGCCTCCACTGCGGAGACAAGGAAAATTTCAACGAAGTGCTCGCCCATAGAGAAGAGGGCTGGCAAAGCCAGCCCAAAAGAATGGACAATGACCAAAGCCAAAGAACGAGGTGCCGAAATAGGACTACGCTGCCAAACACAACAACGCACTAGGGAAGCTCAGTACCTTTGAGTGAGCAACATCAGGTCAGAGTATCTCGTTGCAGGGAAGGAGACACTCCGCCGAGACCCAGAGGCGGCGGCCAGAGCACGTCCTGCTCGGGTGTGGACGTCGTGGGCAAGGGATAGTTAAACGAAACCGCCAAGCGCATGCGGAAGACCTGGGCTAACAAACCGGCGGCGTTGAAGCCGGGCAGCGCCCCTGGCAGACCCGGCCGCCGGTCAATTGCCTGACGGGCAAGCCGCTGGAGGAGATCCAGCCAGCGGCTGCCGAAAGCCCCGTGAATGTCGATCGCTAGCGCCGCGGATTCGTCACCAACCGGGTGGTCCGCATATGTTCGCTCTTTACCCCGGGCCGCCAGGCCGACCGCATGCCCTGCACACGACGCCGACTTGGTGGGATTGGCGGAGTCGAAGCAGTCAGTTATCACCACGTCGGCAATGATGCGGGAACCGCCGCCGGGCCGGATGGCGACCAGGTCGGCGCGGCGAGTATGGGGCTGGCCGTCCGCGCCCAGCTGGATTGGCATCACTGAGGCGTTCTCCACCGCCCCCTTGAAGCCCGCCTCCATAAACACCCCTTGCATACCATCACGGCGGAGATCATAAGAGCCGGTCCGCGGAGATAGCACTAATCACCACTTTGTCAATTTTTCCGGGCTGGCTTTTCACAGCCCTTGGAGTGCCACTTCTTCATTGGGAGAGCCACTTCTTCTACTAACCCCACTTCATGCAGCATCTCGTGCGCGTCGCCGCGGGGTCCGCCGACGCACAGCGGCCAGCGAGTGCGAATTTTAACGTCGCCCCAAGGCGGGGCTCAATGTCGAGGCTGCCACCCGCATGCTCGTCTCAGTCCGCGGAAAAGTTCTCCGGCAACATGGCGGACCTGCGCGCAATACACGCGTGACGCCCCCGCTTTAAGAAGTTGCTCGCCCATTGAGAAGAGGGGCTGGCAAAGCCAACCCAAAAAGAATGGACAATGTTCAAAGCCAAAGAAAGAGGTGCTGAAGGGGGAGCCCCACTATTCCAGGAGCCTAGCGTATCTGACCTGAGGCTGCTTAGCAGGGGTTACTGAGTGATCCGTAGCTAGTTTGTTTCTGTGTGCTTGTTTTCCTTAGCGCTTCCCCTGGCCCCCTTCTCGTCCTTCGTTGAAAGGACGAGAAGGGGGCTGGCTCTTTGGGCTGGCTTTTCCAGCCCCTATTCTCAATGGGCGAGCACTTTCTCCACTATTCTGCCCCCCCGCCCGGCCACGCTACGCCACTTGCACGGGCGGGTAGACGGCCTGTCCTGGCGTACGCGCTACTTGAATGATTGGCCGAGGATCTCTTCAATCACCACATTCAGAAGGGCCAGCGCAGCCGTCGTCAGGGACCTCGAGATTTCGCCGTCATTTATGCCGCTCCGGCTGGGCCCCACCAGCCGCCCGCACTCGGAGCTCCCGGACCTCCGGCCCAGCAGCTCGAGCTGCAGCTGAAGCTCTCACCGTGGCTGGCCCACCACCGCGTCCGCCACGCCGCTGTGAGCCAGCCATATAGGAGGCCGCAGGCACCCTTGTTCTGCCAGTCGCCGTTCCCTCGCAGCTCGAGCCCGCGGAACACTCCTCCGCCTCAGCCCAGCCCGGTAGTGCACGCTCGGCGACGCACTAGCAACCGTGTCTGCCGGCGCCGTGCTGCTGCTCGCCGTCCTGGCAGCCGCGGCCCTCCTTCCGGCCGTCCAGGCTACATCCTGCACCATCGACGGCTCCGTTGTCTGCGATGTGGACGAGAATGACTATACGAACAGCCCGTGGATACCAAGACCGAGCCGCCGTCGCCTGACATCGGCGATGGTGGCTATTGCTCTGCGGCATTGCTTGCCATCGATCTGCGCAGAAGCACACGAATATGCAATCACGCGCAGGTTCAGAACTTGTCCAGTGCTATGCTACTTCATGGTATTCGGTAAGCAAGAGTCTTTGCATTGCTTACAGGTGGTCCAGCATTCCAGCACTCCCTTCATTGACACACTCTTGACCAGGTAGTCTGACTTTTGCTATTAATGACTCGCAACCAGGCCAGACACACCCTCGGTGGGAGCCACTGTGAAGCTTGTTTGTGTCACTGACCCCCTCAACTCAGGTAAGATATTAGTGGCGGCGTGTTGCTGTATCTATCCTGTTGCGGCTGCATTTCCCGCAAGCATGGAGCGTGGAGAACCTCGTCATGGCTTGGCCTAACACTGACTGCTTGGTGCCATGTGCTGACAGGTACTCACGGCAAGGACTGACTCAAGCGGAAACTACGTCTTCACCGAAGATGCCACTGTTGAGAGCACCGGGGGAAAGTTGGGGGTTGCACCTTGATCTCTTTCAGCAACCCCCAGTTGTAAAGTGATTGGCCCCTGTGGTAAAGGGGACGTGGGCTCCACAGTCAAAAACTCAGACGGCATGGCCCGATATTCCTAGCACGTTGTCCTTCTTCTGTCGTCTTTGACTTACGTTCAACTTCAGGAGGGTGTCGTGGGCTTCACATATCAATGGTGCAGTAATACAATGCTCTTTGAGAATCATGTGGCAGGTGGCACTGATCTTCATGTAGGTGTCACATATTACGTGCCAACCTTCTGCTTTGAGCCGTCATCCCAATCCCCAACTTCCCCATCAGCCCCGCCGCCACCCTGCCGAACAGGTGACGAAGGGGACAAGGACGAGGGGGAGAAGGACCTGCCTGAGTGTCCCAAGTCTCCACCCTCCCCCAAGTCTCCACCAGCCCCCAAGTCTCCACCCGCCCGCTAAGAAGTGTGATGGTAAAGATGATAAAGGTTGTCAACCACCGCCCCCGCCCACCCCAAGATCCCCGGTAGCCCCTCCGCCACCCTGCCGAACAGGTGACGAGGGAGACGACGACGAGAGGGACAAGAACCTGCTTGAGTGTCTCAAGTCTCCACCCTCCCCAACGTCTCCACCCTTCCCCGGGTCTCCACCCGCCCCCAAGAAGTGTGTGATGGCAAAGATGATAAGGCTTGTCAACCACCGCCGCCACCCCCGTTGTCATCACCGCCCCCGCCACCTGTGGCCTCGCCACCACCTCCTCCCACGCCCAAGGCCACTCCGCCACCGCGCACGCCCAAGGCCTCGCCGCCGCCGCCGTCGCCCACGCCCGTGGCCTCGCCGCCGCCGCCAACGGCCAAGGCCTCGCCGCCGCCACCACCAATTAATTGCAGAGTGACGAACTGTGGCGACCATGACTGTTACTACGACGATGGAGGCCATTGGGAGCAACCTGGTTCATGCTGGTACTATGTCACAAACACTTGCCAACTTCCTGAGTGTCCGGCGTCACCCCCTCCTCCCCCGCCGCCTCCCCTCCCATGCAGAGTAAAGGACTGTGGCAACTGCGACTGTGTTTACCACGATGGAGAAAAGTGGGAGTGCTCATCTTCGCGGTGCTGTCAGTATGCGGTGTGCTGCGACACTAGCTGCCAATACTATCCCCCGTGCCCATCCTCACCGCCATCCTACCCTTAATCGCCTTCACCATGGTCAAGGTCAGGGTGATCAGAGTGAGGTCAGGGTTGAGTGCCACAATCGACCCCCAGGTCAAAGTGCCAAGACAGCAGTGCTGACGACAATGCCGAGAAGTATCAGGATTCACAAGGATTGGGAAAGCTGTTGACCGGACATTCTACCATCATCCTTTCCACCCAGTCAGCTGCAAGTTCGTCGTGTAATCAGGTTATGCTTAATCTGTGTTCCCATTTTCCATAAGCCTTCTTACCCTTTCAACCGCGCGTTTCATACGGTCTGATCAGACCTCATATACAGTTTCTCGATGCGTCATCGAGGAGATTATCTAATTGCCAAACGCTCCAGCATGAATCCTTACAAGCATTATTCGTCACTTTCCAGCTGAAGAATATTAAGTAGTAGGTTTAACGTTTGATATGCGTATGCATGCAAGCTACCGGCCACTACTGCAGCTTTGCAGCTGAATCCAACATCTCTCACCCTGTGTTGTAGGCATAATGTAGCTCTAGTGCAACATGACTGCTACATGACTCTTAGCTGACACGTATTCAGCCAATTTTTGATTGGTAGCATTGAGACTACCATGATGCTCACGTCAATTGGCTCCTTCACATCCATTATTCTGTCTACTCGAAGCTGGTCAGTCTGCTTAGAAATAATGTATATGCTGAAGCATTCTTGGGCTGCAAATAAAGTGCCGACGAGTCTGCTTCTAAGCTTCCAAGGACCTTGGACCTTTTGCAGAAGTCATCGGGAGTAAGACCGTGCTTTGCGCTTGGCTATTTCCAACCTTGGCCTCCCACAGTCATCAATCAACTCGAAAACGCTTTTCCTCCTTTCTGGTCAATGGCTCGGAGCACGCTCTGGTCACCCGAAGCTAGTCCCTCTTGGGCTGGCCTGTTGAAGTTTTCTTGCAACAAACAAGCTGCTTCTCCTGATTGCTTATCAGGAGCAGCCAGGCC
The DNA here is from genome assembly GCA_009602725.1 of Spirogloea muscicola. Lineage (NCBI taxonomy): Eukaryota > Viridiplantae > Streptophyta > Zygnematophyceae > Spirogloeales > Spirogloeaceae > Spirogloea > Spirogloea muscicola. The sequence goes on from WELB01000138.1 coordinate 81,136, forward strand.
AATGGGGTTGAGCGATTGTTAATGCTGTGCTGCTTATTGGCCTTCACCGGACGGGATCAGGGTCTGCAATTGAAGAAACGGAGGCATGGTGGCTCAACTTAGCCAGCACAGGAGGAAGATCTAAGAGGTGAGAGACTCAGGTCAAGGAGGGGTGGAGGCCCAAGTTTCCCTACTGGGTAGACTAGTTTCTCCGACCTGTGGCTGCTTAACAGGGGATACTGAGCATCCAGTTGCCACTTAGGTCGCTGTGTACTTCTGCACTTTCATGGCCCCTTCGCACTTTGATCATGCTTTTGCCTGGGCTGGCCGATTACAGCCAACGCCCTCTACTGGACGAGTCTATTTATAGGAACCCTGGCAGTGGCAGGCTGCGCGTGGAAACTGCTTCACCAGGCCTTCAGCACTGGCAGTTCTATTTGATCTATCCAATGGTCCATCCACTCTCTGGCTGCTGTCTTAAAGTTCCTAGCTTGCCTACTTGAGCGACCATTGCAACCAGTGTTGACCTCGCTTCTGGCACCACTATACCCACTGCCTCTAGTTGATCCAATCTGCACTTGCTGACAAGAGGCTGTTGAGCGTCCACTCGCAGAACTCATGGAAGGTAATCTGCATTCCTGGCGTGTTTCAGACTTCAGACCTTGTTCGTTTCTTTGGGCTGGCATCTGACAGCCATTGCTTTACATTGAAGAGCTGGAGTTCTCTGCTTTCCGGCTGCTAGTGTGTCTGGTTTGCGGGGGCTCAGTAGGGGTTAGATAGGGAATCCTTTGTGGTACAAAGAACACAAGTGCCATGTTGAACGGCCTCACGACTTTTAGATGCCCGAATTCCTCAGTATGGAAAGAATTACCTGCAAAATTGAGCTCAAAACCTGGACTCGATGTCAGCAGTTTGTTTGCCAACATCGGACTACTCACAGGATCAAGACCTTCAAATGACTGCCTGCCTGCGGCCAACTTCGGCACTTAGACTTTCTGAAATGTAATGCTCTTAGCGGGTCAAATGAATATGTGAGTGGTCAAGGGCTCTTCACGTCAGATGATGACAAATTGTTGTGTGGCGGCACGGAGTAAGCCAGCATCTGTCTGCCATCGCTCCTCTGGGGCTGTTGCGCCAAACACATAGACCTGGAGCAGCAGCAAGCAACCTCATGGTAATCTCAGGTCGTCCTTTGAAACAGTAGCACGTCCCTGTATACTGGTACTTAGGCCTTGCGCAACTGTCAATCATGAAACTCCATGCCTGTGCTCAACAGCTGGCAGTCATCATGCACAGGGACTTCAGTGCACGAATGGGGGTGACAGGTGAGTCAGCACCTTCCCCTTGTTGACAGCCACGCTCATCGCAACCCTCTTCCCTCGCGCCCGGAACTCATAGAGGTAGTACTTCCTGCTGACAAAGAAGCTGACAAGGACTGAGGGCACCATGCCACAACTGACAATAATTGAATTTCTACAAGCGCACGACTTTGCTAGTCAGCCTGCCAGCCCAGTGAGATATTAGTCACTCGTCACCCTACAATGCCAGAAGCTGCTGCTGACTGTGATACGAAAGAAGCAAGCAGAGAGGTGACTAATCAACTGCAAGAAAAGAGCAATCTTAGGCCACAGAAGTTGGGACTAGAGCGCACTTGTCGTTCTGCTCGGCTAGTCTTGATGACACCACCTTTGCACCGGCTGGCAACAGAGCAGCTTAGTGAGTAGTTGACAGGCAGATGCCAGTGACACCTCAACACATAAGCTAGCATGCAGCACACAGATGACATGGCTCGTACACACAAGCTGCAGAGCTGGTGTTGAATCATATCCATTATTGATGGTCCTGTCGTGCATACTTGGGAGGAGGAAATTTGCCGCTTCTTGCAGCTCCCCTAGCTGTGTGACATCCTTCACCTGTGAGCCAACAGCCATCAGCAGCTAGAGTTTAACCTCTTTACGAAACCATCAGCACTACATCTCGCTCGTTGTGACTGTGAACTACCCCTGCTCTGTCAATTATGTGGTATCGGCTAGAAAGGGTGCTGGCTAAGTTGACAACCCAGACAGACAAACCAAGAAGAATACGCTCCATGAAGCGCACCTCGAAAAAGGAGAGCCGCAAAGTTGGTGTGTTGCGGATGAGGACGCTCAAGACTTCCTGCCTGGACAGAGGCCAGGGTGAGCGCCGGTCGTTCTGTTGATGGAAGATGGACAAGCGACTTGCATCCACCACTGCTTCTACCATCCGCCTCTTTGGGCAGCAACATCACTCCTAGGCGGGCACCACAGCCCGACCTTGCTTCTTGTAACTTCAGTTGCCATCAAGCGTCACAGCTGTAAGGGGCTCAAGACAACACGTCCTTCAATGTAGCACTTCGTACTTGTCTGCAGAGGCGAAGCGGGCAGAGAAGGGCGTGGCCGGCTTGCCCTCTGAGACGGTCGAGCGCACCGTGGCCTGCGCATGTGCCAACATGCAGCTGCGGGCGTCATGCCAACTACGTCTATAAGCGCCGGCCCAGACGTCAATGCCCTCCCTTTGCCACAAGCCAAGCAGGAGGCCAAGACACCGAAGTAGAGCGTCACGGGCTCACATTGCCTGACCACCGGGCCATGTTTAGGGGTTTAGGGTTTTGCTATTAGGGGTTAGGGTTTAGGGTTTTAAAACCAAACAACATTTGGCCCACATTTCGAAAGAGGGCCCTGGCTACAGACCGTCCTGCTCAGTCTCAGGGACCCATGACCAGGACTTGGCCAGACGTGCACGTTCGCTCATTCACTGCATCTTGACCCTGCAGTGCCCCTAGCCACAGACCGCCCTGCTCAGAGTCAAGGGCCTACTTTTAGGAATTTGGCACAAAAATCTTGGCCCTGCAGTAGCGGGGGTTGCGATGATGTTGGAGGTTGTGGTTGAGGCTAAGGGTGGCGGGTTAAGGTGATGCGAGGGACAAAGTGGTAAAAATCTGAGGAAGGGGCGTTCAGGAGCAGGGCTTGACGGCAACTTGCTCGAACGGCCACCGTCAGGCTTAGCGGGCGGGGCTGGTGAAGGCGCGTGGCGCTGGCAGGTCCGCCCCTCACCTCCTCCGGCGGCAGAACGTCCTCAAACCCCGGCGGCACCAGAAACGCAAAGCCCTCGCCGCGCTGCCGCCGCCAGCCGCCCACGTCCACGCCGCCGCCGCCGCCGCCGCCGCCGCCTAAGCTGGCGTGGCTGGCGGGCGGAAGGAGCCACAGCAGCGCGCCGGCGGCCAGCCCGGCG
>WELB01000138.1:84914-126931 GCA_009602725.1 Spirogloea muscicola
TTGGGCGCCGACGCCGTCGACGCCGCCGCCGCCGTCGCCGCGCTGCGGCGCGAGCGCGCCGCGCTGCTTGCAACGCTCGCCACCGCCGAGGGCCTCGCCACCGACCCCTACCCGCCCTTTCGCCCCGCCGTCGCCACCGCCGCCGCCGCCGCCAGGCCCTCGTAGTGGCAGCCGTGAACGCGCCTCTTCTCCGCCGTGCTGTGGCGGCAGCAGCGACGGGCTGCCGCGCTTGCTGGCGACGGCACTGCCGGCTTCGGGGTCACCGAGCAAGAAAGCGCCTCCGTGGCGGCTCGAGCCTCGTGTCTCGACATTGCAAACCGCAAGCCTGAAGTGCCGTTGCCTCCGCCGCGTCGCCGTCAGGGCTCCGGCGGGCGCCGGCTGCTAAACCCTAAACCCTAAACCCTAAGCCTTGCGTGGCTCCCTGCCGGCGCCCTCTCCAGCGGGCTCCATACGGTCCCTAACCCTAAACTCGTTAACCTTAACCCCTAAACCCTACATCCCAAACCCCAAACTCTGATTCAAGAATATGTTGAAATCGAGAAATCAACCTTAATGGTGGCCTTTCACCGGCAGCCGGCTTGGCATGCGGCTCGTCTACCGATCCGAAGACCGCACTGAAAACCTGTTGTTGCAGAGACAGCTCGGCGTGGGCTGCCTGTCAGCCTGTCAATCAGTGTCAGCCCCCGAATCTGCGCCCGAGCTCAGAGCGGAGCGGTAACAGCCGCCGCCAAGTCGGTGAATTGCAGCTCGCATGTCACAGCATAATGATATCCATCCGATATCCGTCAGCGCTAACCCCCGGGAGCCCAGAGTGGAGTAATCGTAGCCTCTGACTCGAGTGGGCTGCTGCTGGCTTGGCACAGCGAGATTCTGTTTGACCGAGCACTCACTTTTGGCAGCGAGCAGCGAGCAGCGAGCAACTGGCAGCTGTGTACCGACTGTGTAGCGGCACATGGCCAGCCTTGCTTGAGAGGCCCAGAAGGCAAGGGGTTGCACTGCTCGCGACTTGGGGCTTGCCACGTTGCTGCAAGACATAGCAAAGGGTGCCGCTACCTGGCATAGATTTGCGCAGTCACTGATGGATTCAGTGGTGGTCGCACCCCGGCTTTACAACTGCAGGACTGACAATACTCTGTAGAAGGCCTCTTGTAACACTGTGATCGCTTGTCGAGATCCATGACTCTCTTGAGCTGGTGCAAGGTACTCTGGCTTCGGTCATCTTTGCACACGATTTGCGCTGCTCATGACACTCACGGGCAAGATGGGAAGTCTCGAGCCACTGTTCAATGCTTGTCACAGACATGCCAGGCAGCGCCTCACTTTCTAAGGACTTCAACTCCGGCTCTAAGGACACAGTAGGAAAGAGCAGAGAGCATTGCATGCTGTGACAAGTGTCAGGACGGGAGGCAAAGAAGCAGTGGACTGTAGAGACAGAGAAGCTACAGGCGGTCTAAGCAAGTTGCCTTGCGTGTTGCAGTGTCTCCACAGTTATGATACTTGCAACCTATTTGTGCTGCACCAACTCTGAAGGCAGGTGCATGGCTTTCTCATGAATAGAGTATGTGGTCAGTATCAGGAAAAGGAGGGCTGGAAGTATGCGCTTGAAGTTGGATTCAGAAGGTGAGAACACTTCACTCTAACCACAGTAATGACAAAGCTGTCAGGTTGGATTGCCATCCGCTGGATGCGCCCGCCTACGCCCTCAGCATGGCTAATGGGAGCTTCAAGAAGCGCGTAAATGACGTCGCACTATCTATTGACGCCGTCAGCAAGCATTCTGACAACAATGAGACTGATGTTCGCAGCTTTTTAGCCACCAGATTGCAAAGTGCAGTCCCCCGGTTGCATATATACTTACTTTATGCCAATTTGACTATTCAAAGGGGCCCCGCAGACTGTGCAGAAGGGCAGGCTAATGCTTGGCAAGGAGTCAGAAAGTGTGTCACAACATTACTGCCAAAAGTCAATGGGACTAACACAATTGCCTGGATGGCACAACGCTCATGAATGCCTTCTCCCAAGATGCTGCCTTCTGAAACTGTTGTGATCTGCTGTTGTAATCTGTTGGATCCGTAAAGGCGGACCTAGCAAGTGATGCCCCACACACCCTTGTCTACATCTTGTCACGCCTGGCAACAGGACTTGGGAAGACTAGCTAGCCGCCAAAGAGCTGGCGCTAATGCAATTTCCATCCTTGTGGTAAAGAAATAAAGCATGCCACATTGGACGATGCGACTACTGGGCAGCTGGGGGCAGGATTTCGATTTGCCGGACTCGGCAGGACGACCTGGGCTAGGACCCCAACTGGTGGACCAAAACCACTGCTTACAGAGACTTACAGCTGCTGTTTGAGTTGAGGAAGATGGTGAATGCATGCTGACTAGGAGTTGTAAGGGGCAACTCAGAACTCAGAACTCAGAAACAGACAAGGCCAGGCCCCTAAACCTGGGCGGCCATACCATCATTTACAGGGGCTGCCAGCCTTGACTGGCGTACACTCCTTGGTACAGGCCCTGCTGCTGCTGCGACGACTGCGGGTGGGCCTGTTGCTGCTGCTGCTGCTGCTGCTGCTGCATCACCTGCGCAAGTCCGTAAAAGTTCGTAAATGAACTGGACATTCACATTGATACACACTACTTGCATCACAGGTCCTAGTCTTTCGACAGTATAGTGATATGTATTTGCAGGGGAAAGCCCAGCAAGACCTGCTGGCTCCTACCTGGGGCTGCTGTACTTGCTGATCCCACGTGTACGCGGGCGCCGTGGACATCCTATAGTACGGTTCCTTCAGGTCCAGCTTGCTGCTAGAGCTCTGTAACACGCCCCCTTGCAAGGCTGGCAAAAAATTTGCCCGGAGCCAGGCCGGATCATCAAGAGGAAGTAAAACCACCGCAATGTGTAACAGAATGTGTAAGTAGAAGACAAGCCTCTGCAGTGGGCACCATGCTGCATGGTGCACCCTACCGAAGTCGGATACAAGTTTGCAATGGTTATTAGCTCACCTGACAAAGTGAGGTGGATTGCGTAGCTCTGGGACCGATGTGCAGTCATAAGCATCCTGCCAGTCACAATCTGGCCCGCCAGGACATAGAGCGGCTGGGGCAGGACGCACCGAAGCTGGTACCAGTGCGTGGTTGGGGAGCCAGGGGCTGTTGACAGCCATCTAGGCAATGAGCTGCACAAGCAGGCCCAAGTGGCAATGAAGCCTCAAAAGTGCCTGAAAACTGGAGCAATTAGGACATATCTCAAGAGCTAAATGTGATTCTGATGCAGGCCCTGAGAAGGGGCTGAGAAGCAGACCCTAGTGATGGGCAAAGGGAGCAGTGCGCAGATACTTATATAGGACCACAGGCAGACAATTGAAAGAGAAGGCAAGGCCTCACCTGCCATCAAAGAGCACGTCAAACCAGCACGCCAGGCCGTGTACGCGGGCGGCGGTGGCCGCTGTGAAGCTGAGCGGGATGTCGATCTCGTAGAGGTCCTCTTCCTGCACCATGCTAGGTCAAGCTACTGAGGTGAAGCTCAGCACGAGACCTGCATATAGTTTTCCATCACGTATCTGCATGGCATGCTACTACTCTTAAAGGGCAGCTGGGTGCCCTCCCATGTTAGCCAGTAGCATCAATTAGATTACAGAAATGCCCGCTTAAGCTGCTTCTTGAGCATATCAACGTGCACCAACAAGGAAACACATGTACTGCAAGAAGAGAAGAATTCAGTCATGAGAATCTACTACCTTAGCCTCTAAGAAGTTGATGACATGAACAATTGGAGGCGCTATGAGGATGCGCGGGTCGAATGCATCTACCACAGGCTGCAGGGCATGCAAGAAAGAGAGGAGGGTGCTTCAGAGAAGGTTGCTTTGTGAGAAAGTTCGAGGCACGCAATGGCACGGGCTAGCTATGACTTTGTGCATTATATAATGACTCCGCGCTTTGATGCAGACCTATACTTAAGGGTTTACGAGATATGGTGGACCTAACCACTCCCGGAAAACTCCCGGAAACAACTCAGCAAGAACTGTCTCTCTGTGCTTGGTTAATTTCTCCACGAATCATCTAGTGATGACTGAAAGACGATTCGCGCAGAGATGGGCCAAATGCCTGCTGTTCGAACTCCGTCTACTGTAGCACAGATTTCCAGGTGGCCATGCTGGGTGAACCACCTGAGCAAAGTAACCACTGGAGGCGGCAGCATGGAGCGGCGTGAGGTCCACCCCATAGTAGCTCTGCTGCTGCCAGAAGAGCGCCTATCACAGAGGCCCAATGCGGCAGATCGCAGTAGCCAATAGCAGTTTGTAAGCCCCAAGCCTTTACCTTAGCTTCTGAGCTCTAGGCCTAGCAGCTAAGGTAATTCCTCAAGCATGTCAGCAGAAGCACATTCATAGCGCCTTATAGAAACATGTGTCTGCTGCTCTCCCAACCCAGTTCACAACTTCCACAAGCTCAGACTACCTACCTTGTTGGCCAGTTCCACAAAGAGGTACTCGTCAGAAAAAGGAGCCATGTAGATTCTGGTCACAAGGAGAGGACATCACCTCAGCCACCGCGTGCAACTAACACCTTCAGCAAAGTGACTGCTCGAGTTCGCATGGCCATTATGTATTTAGGAAGGGCCAAAGAACTGCCCATGTTATCACAATCCAGGCCAACTTTCCAGTGCCTGTGTTTCAGTGAAATATAACATAGGCGACTGGAGTGCGATTAATACAGGCAGACTGGTAGTGCATCACCAATCTGAGTTGATGTTACCTGCCGACACTGGGGAACATCTTGCCACCAGGCTTGAGGAAGCGATCTCTGGCAATTATGTATGACTCTAGCATGCGCTCATTGACGAGCAATGTACCTGCAGGGTGTATAGGCAGCCTATAGATTGGTGCTCGGCATCAGAAATTGCAATTTAAATGTTCTGGATTGGCGGTGGATGAGGTTTTGCATAGACTGCACTTCTTGTACGCTCAGCTCTTACTCAGACCTTAATATACTTCACTCTAAAGCCCCAAGTCTCAAGCCTCAGCTGTATGTGATTGCATGGTTGGGCACAAATGTTGCTCAGCTGAGCCAGATCATTGACGTGCTAGTCCCATGCAGTCACGCAATAGAGGCCTCTTTCAGTAATGCCCACAAAGCTGCCAACGTTGCAGAGAAGACGCTTGGTGCCAACCTGTGTCACCTGGATGAAGGTGCACAAAATCGTCAGGAAGGTGAGGGCATACCCATCGGCTCTGAGATGAGGATGTCCACCTTCTCTGGCAGCTCCACCTCCTCCACCTTGCCATGAAGTATCTGAAAGCAGCTCGCAAGTGAGGAAGCCTCGCCAGGATTGCGTCAGCAGCCCTACTCATGTACGTATCAGTAGTGCTTCCCAAAAGCCCAGGTTAATAAGAGCCCCTCAGCAGGACAAGAGCATAAGCGCAGCTAGAGCAGGAGAGCAAGCCGAGCAGAGCCCCGAGACTGACAAGCTGCCAGGACCCTGAATGCACGCTGGCAGATGACACGACATGACAAGGCAAGAGTTGCTACGTCTTGCAGCCCTCAGCAATAAAGCATCTGGCTTGGCCTGATGTTAAGTTTAAACCTCTAAACCCTGACCCCAGACTGGTGAGCTTGGGCTGCTGGAGCACCGGTGCTAGCTCACTGTGATACATTTGCCCAGTTTTGGGTTGCCAGCCATGAGCCGCCGCGCGTAGTCAGCCATGCTCGACGCCTCCACGGCGTACACGTGCCGTGCTCCAGCCTGCACAAAGGAATACTTTGTCAACAGTATCTCCTCAGCAGCTGCGACTTAACCGTGCTGGTGTGCTCATATACCTTGTGATGTTGTATAGAAGCATGACAAAAGAAGGTCGCAATATATCTAAGAATGCTTGGAAATACTTGGGTATCCATCAAGGATGTCAAGTATGTATCGAGAGCGTGCAGAGTTTGTTGCATTTATAATGAGCGACTTTGCGCATTGCCTGAGCTGCAAAGAGGGACAGGATGCCGCTGCCAGCGCCAACGTCCATGACCACCTTGCCTTCCAGGTCGCACCGATTCTCCACAATCGCCGCATAGTAGGTACCTGGGTTTGGAAGAGCTTAAGAGACCATGTCAAGCTTCAGAGCCGCATGGTCGTACCATAAGAGCGAGCCACTGACAACAGCCCAGCACTTTGATACTAGCCGAGTCTGACCAAGGCTACGAGCCTGGCTGCTGGAAGTCGTATGGCATGGTCAGCGGCTGGCATGCTGGCAATATACTGCCACGGTGTAGCGGGTGCACAGCAGACTGCCGCAGCGGGAAAGAGTACCCGTGCGGACGTAGTCCTGGAGCATGTTCTGCTGGTGCAGCAGCTGGCCGTAGTAGTGGAAGTACATCTTGGCCGACGCCGCCTCGATCTTCGCCTCGAAGCGGTTTGCGGCAGCGGCGGCGGCTGGGGGAGCCGCGGTGCCGGACGCGACGGCACCATTGGCAAGCTTGGCTGTTGGGGAACGAGCACAGCAGGGGAGCAACGGACATTGCCAAAACAAGAGACCGTAAGCTCATCGTTGGGAATAATCGAGAGAGTAATGGAGCAGTGAAGTGGTGAAGCTGAAGTGCGTGCAAAGTCCTCAAGCCGTGATTGCTTCTGGGCAGGTCTTCAGGGGATTGGCAGCCAGCGGCGGGAGGGTGCAGCGAGCTTGTTGTGATCAGTTATCAGTGATGATTGATTTATGTCCTTAAGAAGCACTGCATGTCTGCACCATGCTGTATTCCCAAGCAAGGACGTGTACTCACCGCTGCCAGCGCGGCAGTCGTCGACCTCGGCCAGAAAGTCGCGGCTCGCGTCCTCTGTCGGGAATTGAACCAGGAACGTCCGCTGCGCCGCCCGGCGCGCGGAGAACCGTCACCGCCGCCGTCATGCGAGCAGCCAGACGCATAGCGGCGGCCGTCGAGGCGCTGCAAACGGGCCTCGCGGGAGCCGCTGGCAGGACCACCGGCTCGGCATTGAGCGCCAGCTCACCTCCGCCATGGCGGCGGCGGCGCCGCCGACGGACCACAGCTGGACGCCTGGCCCGGCGCTGAAGCACTGCGTGCGATGCAGCGGCAGCGGCGGCGGCGGCGGCGGCGGCGGCGGCGGCGGCGGCTCTGACGGCTGAGCCTTAGCGGGGTGTGCGGTGCATCCAGGGTGGTGGAGATTTTGGCACGGGACAGCGCGTCGGTGCCGCTGGTGGTGCAGAGCGCGGCAGCGCTGGGCAGCTTCGCGTGCGGCACCGACGCCGGCGCGCAGGCCGTACTCGACTGCGGCGTCCTCCCGCACCTCCTCCGCACGCTGTGCAGCCAGGACAGCAAGGTGCGTACACCGCCGCGCCCGCCCACAAACATCCAGCTTGGCCTGGTTAATATAATCACTTCCTATCATGTGATAGATCCAAACTGCCAAACCCTGAACCCTGGTGGAAGGTAGTGAGCCCACTAAGTCTGGTGGGGCATGTCACGACGGCTGAGTCCGACGAGGCTTAAGCCCTGAAGCCAAACCCCTGGGGGCCGAGCTCGGGGCCCAGGTGGTGGAGGCCGGCGCGCGGTCGCTGAAAATGATCTTCCAGCCGGGCGCGCCGCCGCCGCGCCGCGACCTGCTGGACGGCGTCACGATGGAGGCGGTGCTGGCGCTGCTGGCGTCGGGCGACGAGGCCGTCGCCGAGGTCGCGGCGCACGTCATCGCGCGCTGCTGCCGCAGCCACGAGCGGCAGGGGTCGGTGGCTGCCGCCGGCGGCCTGCCCGCCCTCGCGCGCCTCCTTGGCTCGCCGTTGTCCCGCCACCGCGACGCTGCCCTCGACGCCCTTGCCGCGCTCACTGCCGACAACGACGAGCAGGCGCTTGCTCTCACCAGTGAGGGCCACCACTGCTGCCGCTGCCGTGGCATTGCCTGTGCTTTCGTCATTGTCATATGACCCGCTGTCGCTTCTTGCGCTGCGATCGACACCTGCAGGGCTTGACCAGGGCCGTGTGGTGGAGGGTGTCGTCGCGCTGGCCAAGCACTCGATGNGGCCGCGGCCTCGGCGCTGCCGTCGCCGAGCGCGTGGGCGCCGCCGAGGCCCGCGCGCGCGCCGTCGTGGATGCCTTCAACTCCGTCCTCCGCCGCCGCGCCCAGGTATTGAACCCTAGCCCCCTAAACCCAAACCCTAAATCCCTAAACCCAAACCCATAGTAGGCAGCAGCGGCACAAGGCTCGCCGCCGTCGCCGCTGCAGTCCGCCATGGCTGCGTTGGGTGCACAGCTGGGCGCCCAGCTGGTGGTGGGTGCCCAGCTGTACCAGTCGCTTGGTCAGCTCCAGGATGCTCGGAATCCTTGCTTTGCCATCGCAATGCTGTGCCCTGAGCACTGGTCGCCGTATTGTCTATAGAATACTTGGTCGATGTATCAGATTGTGATTTTGAGAACACGGAACACACAACGAGACCCGTTACTCGCCGACTTTGCCGCTGCTGGCGGCTGGCGCAGGGGCAGATGCGGGCCGAGGAGGGCGTGCAGGTCGCCAGCTTCCTCCTGGAGGTGGAGCGCGCCAAGCTCGCGGCTGTACGTGGCCAGGTACCCCCATGTCCAGCACTGTGGCCTCGGGACGGCCAGCGCCAGCTTGACTCTGGGTCACGAGCTTCTGGGTCGAGTGTACAGGTTAGGCACAATGTATGGGAAAGGCGTCAGGGTAAGGTTAAGGTGTCAGGGTAAGGGTTAAGGTAAGTGGGTACTCGATTCTAATAGCTCTAAGGTAAGACGAGGTGGTAACTGTGGCGGCTCTTGGGGCGGCGCGGCCGACCGGCCCCTGCAGATTGAGGCAAGGGACCGGGAGGCGCGGGAAGTGACGGAGCGGCAGCAGCGCCAGGAGCAGGCCGAGGCTGAGCGACAGCGCAAGGAGGTGAGCGTCACGCTCCGCCCCCCTTCTCGGCCTCGATCCAAGACTTTTATTTCCTCAATGTTCTGAAAGTTGTGACCATGTGGCCACCGGCTGAATATTACTGTCGTACGCCGCTGTCTTAAGCCCAAGCAGTGCATTGCTGCAGGCCGAAGCCAAGGAGAGGGCGCAGCGTGCCGCCGAGGAGCTGGAGAAGCTACGGCAGGCGCAGGCTGCTCAGTCAGAGCGCCTTCGTCGAGAGGTAGCAATCCTGCTGCACTGCTCTAACAGATGGACACTTCATACGTTCTGGCTCTGAAGGCCCACATAGATGACACCGACCAGATCCGTAGACCTAGTCCATGTTGCAGCACCGCACGGCAACAATGAATGTTCTCTTACTGCCACCTTCTCTCATCCTGCGCATGCATGCTTCAAGCCCCCAACTAAGACAGACACTCAATGCTGGACGTGTCCTGGCTGTCAATAAAGGCCAGTGCTGCCCATGTGCACGAGCGGCTGCGGCTAAATGTTAAGGCGTCGGCGCGAGCTGCTACTTCAAATGCCGGTCATTTGCTTGTCACTCAACAAGGCCGCATAGCAGGTAGCGCCTCCTCAACCCTGAGCCACTTATGAGGGCTAGACCTCTTAAGTATGGATTCTGTCTGTGCGTGTTCTGCAAACGATTGTGGAAATCGTTCATCCAAACAATCAGACAAGTCATATGCAAGACAGATATTCTGTACAGCGAGTGGATGTTTCTTCTTCTAGCGCTGGGCACCTGCGTAGGAGTTGTTGAGGGTTGGAGGCTTGCGCAGATGTACAAGTGCTCAATGAGCAACTGCGGCGGGTAGAAGCGCCTGCACCTTCAACAACCACAGCCAGGCAGCTGGAGATGGGCTCTGATGACGACGACGGCACTGGACACGACGAGGACAGCGGCAGTGAAGGAGCGGACGGTAACGGCCCAACGAGAGGGGGTGATAAGGAGGAGGAGGACGACGAGGGGGAGGAGGATGACGGCGATGACGAGGAGGACGAAGGAGAGGAGGAGGTTGAGGTTGGGGGCGTAGGGAGGGAGCGGTGGGGCGACGAAGAGGGCGACGAGATTGTGGAGGAGATTTATGAGGACGAGGAGGAAGAGGCTGCTACCGCTGCTGCTGCTGCTGCCGCTGCCGAGGACGACGAGGGCAGCTCTGACGGCACGCTGCGCGGCGATGGGAGCAGTGACTAGCCCTCTCAGTTTGCAGCACTTGAGACAGGCAGGTATGCTGTCTGTGTGCGTTCTGCATCGCGGGCTGGCAGTCAGGGCAGCATCCGTGCGGTGGCCTGCCTGGTGCCTGTTCGCGTGACTTGCAGCAGCTTTCCTGGGGTGCTCTAGGTGCGTACCCGCTAGCCGTTTGCCCTTCCGTGCCGTGCTTACATGGCACACCACAACCGCACGGCCAGCATTCTATACTGGCTCTGAATGCTAACTGTCTGCATGTAGACCCAAACTGCATGCTCACCATGTAATGTCTTTTGCAGCCGTGGCGACGTGCTCACCAAACTCTCGTGCTTGGAGAATTGCCACTACTGACAGTTTCATCAAAGAGGTGCACAAGTGGAAGGGGATGGTCGGCACCAGAAATTGCCTAGCAACCGAAGTATGGCTTCTCCTCTCACAATCAACTAAAGCAGGGCTGGTGTTAGCATGCCTTGCATGCTTCTATTCACAAGCAGGGCGTTTGCCAGAAGTGACAAAGATGGTAGACTGCAAGCTGGACTTCAACGTGATCATGTGCCTGTCTGAGGCAGGCAAGGGTCCCAAGACAAAGTGCGGCGTATCAGATGAGGTACCGCAAGTGGAAGGTGAAGAGGAAGGCTGGCCAATGTTAGAGCGAGGAGGGGAAAGGAATTGAGGTGCAGCGGATCATGTGCACGTCAGGACTCGATGAGCAATCTGCTCAGATGGTCTGCCAGTGGCTAGCTTGCATCCTGCCTGTCACCCTGGAGCAAAGTGTCGCCCTCGTGGCGGACCGCCTCAAACTTGGCCGCGAGGACTCCCACGTTCACAACGCTGTGCATGAACGCCTTGAACCTCCCGCTCAACTCCACATTCCTGCAACATTATCACCGACCGATTATCAGTTCACCAGTCAAAAACTATCACTCCACTAGTCAAAGCTGCAGGGTTGCTGCATGCGGACACTAGGACTCACGTGTGCAATTTTGGCAATGTAAGTGGAGGAGGCGCACAGTGTGGGAGTACAAATACCTGCAGTAATTAGCATTTTGTGACCTCAGAGCTCTGAAGGTGAACAACTCACGGAATGCGCGACAAGGAGTCAATGGCACGTAGAGCAGATCGGATCATGTCCTCATTCCGATCAACCTCCTGCTTCACGGCGTCTGGCTTTGTCTTCTCGGTCACTGTCTTCTCCAGAGGCTCCACAAGTGCGTCAACAACTGCACGATCACACAACTTGCATAAGCTGCAGAATGAAGAGAAGCAAACTTAGCATCTATTCTAAGACATCACAAGAGCAGAACCTTGCACTTGCCAGTGATGGACCTAAGACTAGGGAACTTGACAATAAGGCGATATACCGCAAGAAAAGCAGCGGCGGACCTGCTAAAACGGCTGAGCTGCTCATAAGCGAAAGCTTGGAGAGTATAAGATGGCATGGCATCTTCACGTCGTAGTGATCTGCTTCAGTCAAGGGTGGTCAATGGTCAAAACCACCACTGCAATGTGTGGCATCATAATCTGGTAACAAGATGGCATAGAAGCAAATGCTGCACTGCTTAGGTCCTCAGACGTTAGATCATTTATGGCTCAAAGGGCTGCAAGGAGGTGTAGGGCCTGTGGATACATACATACATGCACAACTAACAGTACGACATACAGAGTAACATATATGCACACGACAAGCGAGATTGTTTGTCAGAAAACCTGAGAGCCCGCCAACTAGGTAGGGAATGATAAAGCTGGATGGGTCAAGGCTGTCAAGGCATGTGTCCAGCAGAGTGTCCATACACTCAAACGCAGCCTTGCGAAGCTCCAGCCCGTCGTCCACCGTATGCTTGAACGGCCCGAGGTCTACAGTTCTGATCAGCTCCTCCTGCCGACAGGAAGGATGCAGAAATCAACTGAATAAGGCAAAAGCGGCATGATGTAAGCAGATTGCAGATGCGGCCACAGTAAGCTGGACCCACTTAATATTTTGCAGATTGTCATTAAGGCGGCCTTTCTAGCCAGGGCCCATTTACCTAGCATCAAAGGCATGGTCACCTTGACAACGGTTTGATCATAGAGGAGGGGCAGCAGCTCAGGCAGCAGGTCGACAACCAGGCTCGGCCTGTTGTGAGCAGCTGTACTCAGCGTCAAGACAGCGGCTCGCCTCACATGCTGCACACAATTGTGGGGCACAACCAAATGCCAAATTTTATGTGACAGGCAAGGTAACAACACGGATACCACTGAGGAAACTTCAGACTTGTGTGTAGCCTTATCAGCAGGGAGGCAGAAGTAGTCTACCCTGTCCTTGTCCTCTATAAGTTGCAGGAATGTCCGGATGCACGGCTTCATGTGGGCCTCAACGACCGCCGGAGGGCCTACAACAGTGAACTTGATCGAGGTAACAACTGTGGCCCTTGTGAATGGGGAGGGACTCCTTGTGCGCTCCTGCAAACTTGCAGATAGGAAGAGGATCAGGACAGGCACTGACGCCCACAGTGCACTGAGTGCCCACATTTCCAAATGGCAGAGCAAACACTGTGACGTCGTGCTGGTTACTCAGTAGTCCACCATGGCAGCAACATCCACCTTGATGCTTGCCATTCTTTACGAGCTACGGAGAAGGAAGGCAGGCTGAACCTTAAGGAGGGGGATCAGGGTTGCCGCTTCAATCAGTGCCAGTTTGCCCAGGCACTCGGCGACGACATTCCGGACGCCCTCCTCCTCGCTCTCACAGTGTGCAAAGAGGAGTTGGAGAACTGTGTCCATCTCCTTTTCTTCGAGTATCTTAGTAACCTTCAGCTCCTCCTCATGTGATTGTCTGCTTATAACCTGGGCACATGCGTACTTGGCTGTATGTCACAGTACAGTGGACTACTCTGATACCATGCCGGTAATGACGGTGGCAACTACTGCACTTCTGCAGCAGTCTACTTGCGAACTATCTTACCTGGTCAACTCAAAGCCCAGGAAACGGAGTCTACAGCATAGCCTGGTCTAAGGAGTGGGCCTGACTGGTGGCAGCTTAGAAGTTGCTCATACTACACACCTCCTTCAAAGAATGAAGGAGCAGGTACTGTAGCTTGATGTGGCTGTCGATCTGGTGCAGTATGAAGGGTAAATACTTGGCCAGATTCCCCACAGCAACATTACCAAGCGAGTACGAAGCAGCTGCCTTTATCTCCTCAGAAGGAGACTGGAAAGACGAGGTGATGACCGTCTCAATGTCGGCGTGCCCACTGAGGTCTTTCCTCCTTCCGATCTCGCCCAAGCAGAGTAGGGAAAGCAAGTGCATCTGACAGAACCAAAGGACCCAGTAACTTAATTCGAAAATAATTGCTCAATAAACTCAGTGATGTCCGGTCCAGTCTACCGTCGCCAAACTCTCAGTCCAGCACATGTCAAGAGCACCAGACATGCAGACATATATTGCAGCATGGAAGCACTAGCGGATGTCATTGTGGTTGTAGTCATGACAATGTCAGCACAAGCGCGATGGAGACTGTATACTGCACAAGTGCAATAAAAAATGTGCACTACTGACAACAATGCGTACATAAGCTTTGGGGACAATAGAGGTTGGGATGACCACAAATGCAAGGTAAAGACAGGTTGATGTGACACACCGCATCCCGGCCACTTCCAGAGCGCAGGTTATTGAGGAGCATTTCAACTGTTGAGTCGCACTTTGCATCCCCAGCCGCAACGCAGAGGACTGCGACACACTGCGCAATGGAGTGGTAAGCCTGCTTGCTGACCCCACCCCCAAGGGCTGATGCGCCCTTGGAGGTCAGGAGTAGCTCGTCCAGGAGCGCGTCGAAGCTGATGTTGGCAGTGCGAACAAGCGAAGCCAGGAATTGCTGCAACATCTGCATTGCCGAGCTCACAGTACAGATTAACACCGCTGGACATCAACACCGCTGGAACAGCTGACATGGCTAATAAGGTTTACATGCTGAACCTTGTGCTCTGCCGCCACAAAAAGGCCCCAGATCTAAGCTTCTAGCAGCTTGTCAGGCACGTCACTGTTTGACGCATCGACTGGTATAAGATGATCCACAAAAGAGTGACCAACGGGCAGTAAGAGTCAAACGTACCTGAAGAGCCTGACCTTGCAACAGTGAACTCTTGAGGACCACAAGTACTTGCGGGAGCACCTTCTTGCAAATCAGGGACCCACAGTCTGCATGTTTCTCGCTGTCTGCTATCATGGTGCAGCACAGCTCAAGTACCAGAGCGGTCATGTGAAGGTCCACATCACTGCCACATATCAAGCACAAGCATAAGCACGCAAGTAACAAGTTCCAAGGCTTGCACCTTGAGATGCACTATATCTGTCCCCTCACAGCAAGGTCATCAAAAGCATGACACTGTGAAGGACACAGTGACTGATGACCTGCATGAATGCCAGACCTATGACAGCATCCGAGAAGATGAATGCCAATGATCTGAGGAATGTCCAAGTTACCTGATGAGTGGGCACAGCTCCTCGATGATGGCAGCATAGCTCACAGCACTGGCTTGCTTGCTGTTGCTTGCAAGGAGGGCATTAATTGTGACCAAGGACGCTTGGCGTAGAGCTCGATTGGCCTGCAAACACACAAGGCCTCATAATGAGCTCTCCTGCACCTTAATGTAAGCCCGCTTCTGATTGGCTTCACAAGACACCAATAGCAACTAGCATGACACACTCTCTGTGAAGTTGTGACGTCTACCCTGCATGAAGTCATAGCACAGGCAAGCTGCACACCCGCCACTTTGGCAGTGCAAGCTCCAACTATGTGGTACCTTTCGGAGGAATGATGTGAGTTCACTCAGCACTTGCTCCAGGACAGGGGAGAGGTCAACTCCTACAGGCGACTCGGCAATCGTTGAAAAAGCCTGCAAGCATGTCAGGTAAGAGTAGGTCCGCAGGACCAGTAAAATCACAAGCTGCAGATGACAGTGTAACACCTGTAAAATGAAGCGCAAGTGACTGCCATGATATAGTCCTGAAGGAGACAACTGCCCAGTAAAGCTAACAGGGGAAAGGACTCTGGGACTCCATGTCTGCTGCTGTACCTTGACAACTGTCTGGCGAGTGATCTCATTGCGCAGGCGATCCAAGAGCAAGGGAAGGCAAGTCTTCAGCTCCCTCTTCAGATTATCGCCCAGAATGGAGATTATCAGGCACATGCAGGTAATGGCGCACTCCTTCACTTCCTGGTGAGATCAAAGCCGTGGTGATGAGAGTGACAACCAATTGGAGGGCAATCAATCAGCAGAAAAACACTGAGAAGTGATTGGCTTAACAGCGTCAATGTTGGAGAGGACCTGGTCTTGGTCTTGAGCCGTAAGTCGCTTCATGGTTGCGGAATACAGAGGTTGCACATAAGGCTTGAAGTCGAATTCTGGCGGCTGCAATCCCAGTATCAAAGAGGAATCGGCAGGATATAAAAGCAGTAACAAGTCAGCAATCAAGACATTGCTAGTTTTCATGTGTAGTCTCCTCCTCAGCAAAGCATTCTAGCATGCAGAGGCATTTGCCAAGCCTCTCACTAAAGTGCTGTTGATGCTCACATCGCTGAAGGATGGCCTGATAGCTTTCACTAGCTCTCCGCAAACACGCAGTGCCTCTGCTGTGACCTTGTAGTAACGTTCACTCATAGCAGCTAGAACTGCTGAGGACAGGACCTGCAGCACCGTCTTTCACTGTCAGAGATCTATGGTAACACTAAGTGGATGTGTACTATTGCTTGCAAGGATTTTGATCAGGACATGACCGAATTATCCAGATAGGTCGATGTCATGCTAGCTAGCCATTCCAATAGAACTCTGAGAGCAACAGACCTTGACATGCTGATGGAAAAGTGGCGGGGAATGGGAAGAGATAACAAGTCTTGTAAAGATGAGAGCCTCTATCTTGAGGTTTGAAGTAGATGCTTTATCCTGCTCAAGATAGCATTCACAGACACACACGCAAACAACCACTCAATAAGGAGGATCAGTCCCGCATATCAATTAGATTTGGAGCAGCGCCTTCGAGCACATCCTCCAGTCGTACTAGGCCCCCAATCTATAAACTGCTCAAGCTCACCTGTAAAGCCTTCTCAATGCCCGGGATGAGGGAGGCAATGTAATCTGCCATGCTGTTTGGTAGGACAAGCACCATTTGACGTAGTACACCAAAAGCACCTATCTGATAAGATGAATCAAATAATAGAAGAATCAGAGCACCTCGCTGCCTCATACATGTCCACACAAGCTAAGTTAGCATTAAGGTAGTATTAGCAAAAGGATATCCTCACAAGATAGGGCACTCTGTCTTGCACAGCCCTGCTAGAGCTTACCCGCGTCTTTAACGACTTCTCTCGAAGCTGCTTATTCAGTGCGCGGACAAGCTTTGGAACCTCCTGCCGTAGCATGTACAAAGGGCTGCAGGGCATGGAACACAGGTACAGGAACTTAAACAATGAACTTGACTCATTGAATGCAATCAATACCCAGGCGACTCCAAGCTGACAAGATTGCTTACGATGAGGGGGGAAACGGTTCTGCAGTCCCCTTGGTTACAAGCGCTGTTTGTCGGAGAAGGTCCGCATACGCGTTGAAGACATCTATCTACATCAACAAACCGTCTGGCCTTCAGGAGTCAATCGAGTTGACTGCAGTAAATCCCATCCAATCATGGAAGCTGATTTTTTGTGCCAAAATGGTCATGCTGCAGATAGTGCACAGTAGCTGACCTTGACATTCTCTTCTCGTTCACGGAATCGTTCTATGATTTTGGGTGAAGCCTGTCAGGCTTAGCACATTCCAAACGGATGAGTCCCTACGCTACGGTCTTGATATGCACAAAAGTCTTCCCAACCCAAATGCAGATGTTACTTGCAGAAAATCACACACAAGATGACGGTGACTGACTGACCTTGCTGTAGAAGGTTGCGATCATCTCTTGCCTTGAGACAATGAGAGCTGACAAACACTTGGTAGCAGCCCTTCTGACCTTCCAGCTCACATCCTCATCGTCACTGTACTCTTCGGCACTTTCCCTATGATGCGGCAGTGCACTGACACACTTTAAGACCTTACCAATCAAGTAACAATCTCATTAGATTCCACTGGGAGCACTACTTGATTTGACAAAGTATTATGGCCTTTTGAGTATATCTTGCTTGGAGAGTGTTGAACAAACCAAACGAGATGATAGACATCACTCAATCTGGCTCCTTTCCAGGCGACTAGCAAAGGTGACGAATGAGACGACTGACGTGATGCTTGTAATCATTGATCGGCAGATACAGGAAGTTCCCTACTCTGCCTCATCTTCATCCTCCAAGTCTTCGTCGTGATCCTCATCCATGTCATCAGTGAAATTTGGGTCATAGCTCAGGTATTCTAGCGCCAGCTCCAGTATTAAGGGACAATGCTCAGCCACGTCTTTGGGACATCGAAGAACAAAGCTTTCAAGAGCCTACACGATGATCCAACAGCACAGTCCTCTTAGTCCTTTTCATCAAGATCCATTGACACAAGCCTCTGCTGAGTAGCTTAATACAGTAGACTCCTGGATGCACAAGGACATGCACTTGAGGACGTGCAGCAACCTGAAGGCTATTCTCTCGAAGCTCGTCATCACTTTCTGATGCCTCCTTGCAGTAGGATGTAAGTAGAGGTACGAGCTCCGCAAGGTGGGGGCCAAAACGGTACCCAACAGCTCGACTGCAGTCACAAGATCAAGCCAAACAAAGTGCACGTGAGTGAATGTATATGCATCTTCATACGGACCTTGTCAGACGCTCAACACCACACTGTGGAGCTAAGGGACATACCAGAGAGCTCCAATCATCTGAATATATGAGCGAACAATATCCACTTTAGATTTCGCCTTCACCATTTGTTGCACAATCGCCTTCGTAACTCCCAAAAGTAGGGCATCTGACATACTTGAGGAAAGACTTGCTGCAACCAGGAAAGAAAAGTGACATCAGTAGTGGCATGACGATGTCTCTGCTGGACCCTCACATGCACCTTTGCAAGATTACGTCCCCTTGGAAAGTATGGAGTCAGGATTGAACCAACTGCAGCTGCTGAGACTGAAAGTACAAGCTCTCTGTGTACTGGTCATTCCCGGGACTGGTCAAATAGCAAATTGGGCAGGATATGGTGAAAATAATGGCATCCAGTATGAAAGGTAGACCTTAGACAATGACGCAAGGCAAGGTGCGGACAGTTTGCGAATGTGACTTGCAGCTAGCAAGTGCACTTTACAAAACCATCCAATGGCTACTATAGTTGGTAACATCAGAGGCTGAGAGGCTGGCATTGTCCAGAAGAGGAATTTCAGATGAACACCTTCCCACTACACAGGTGCATCACAGAAGAGGAGTCAACTGCTCCGTCACATGCTGGCGATCTACAGTAAGGCTTTGTGACCAAGGTGGCATACCTAGGCATTGAATAGCTCTCTTGCGGAGCCCAGCTCGAGGAGAGTCCAGCTGAACGAGGAGGGCATCAATCATCTGCTTGTGTTGCTCCATCATCATCCACCCGAACCTCTGGAGGACATCAGCAAGCAAGTCGAGGCAGTCGCTCTTGACTTCCGTGCTCGTATCCTGCCACCCGCACAGCCATGACGCGAGGCACCGTACACGAGCTGTGATGACAATACCAACGATTAAACGGCGGAAGCCACAACCATGTGGTTGCGTGTGCCAGGTGCAAAGTTGATGCGAGTGACAAGTCCCCCCCATGCACAAGTCAGCTCCTACTAGCATGCCATTGGAACGTTGACCCAAAAATCTTGACACCTTGCGAGAGCCTCACTTGCAAGAGCACATAATTAGCAGCAGCACGCAAAGGGGCGGAGAATTGGTGGAGCTCACTGGAGCAGCAATGCCCTTAATCAGCTTGGGTGTTAAGCTCTGCAACACAGAATTCGCAACCTGACCACCAGGTAGCTCTGCAACAACCACTTTGAGGGCAATGCTTGCAATGTCCCTCTGCTGCTCCTTGCCTGTTAGCAGCTTTGTGCTCAGGTTCTCCACAAGGTCTACAACCAGTGCCTCACTCACTTTCTTCACAAGCGGAGTAAGACTGTCGCAGCAAAACAGGGCCCATTTTAGGACCAAATGAGCAGCCACTTACAGTTGTATCACAATGCTTGAAGTAGTGAGAAGGGCCGTTATCGTCATCCTTTCAAAGTAAGGGGCTGCCAACAACCAGAAGGCTATCTCTGCTGTGGGACTTTGGATGTGCACTACCAGCTGTTCTTGCAATGCAACTAATACAGTACTTCCAAGAGCTCACCACTTGACAGCCAACCCTGAAATATCGCCAGAGGCGTCCTCCAGCTGCTGCAACACTATCTGGGACACCTTCCTCTCAGTCTCTGAGTCGGCCTTAAATGTGTCCCGCTGAAGCTCGTTCAGTAAGTCGGAAGTGGCCATATAGCGGAAGTCCTTGTCTTTAGAAGCAATCTGAAATACTCAATAGCTTCCAGTAAATATTACCCTCACTCAGCATCTCAGTAGGCTTTACAGTCAAGGCATAGCTTGTCGTACTTCCCGGCAGCTGAGCTGGCAAGATTTAGCAGGTTCAGCAGGTGTAGTTGACAATAAAGACCACTCCATGAAAATAGATTGGTGTCATTAGTGACCTCCTGAGTGCCAGGACGTGCCGAGCAAGTTGATTTGCCGCATGCAGGACCGGCTGCACAAAGTTTGACCTCAGCAGGCCGGGATGTGTGCTGCACGGACACGCACCTTCTCCAAGATCAGGCCAACCGCCAGTGTCGCCATGTTGGCCCCCTTGATCTGCAGCAGCTCCACAGACTCTTCTCCGGCTTTGTCAGCGGTCACACAATTCGTCGTGGCCGTCGCAGTCCGCCATAGGTGTGCTGCTACAAGGGACCAGCTGAGAAGCCACGGCCTCGGCGGCGGCGAGGCGCCGTCAGGCCCGCCTCGAGGAGGGCCCCCGGCTCTGGCGCAATTCGGCGGGCGATCTGGAGGGCCACCGTGGCAAAGGCGGCGGCATCGGCGGCGGCGGCGGCGGCGGCGGCGGCGGCGGTGGCGGCGGCGGCGTCGGCTGCGGCGGCTAGCGGCTTTGGTGTCGCAGCCAGACCCGCCTGACCTGCCTTCGAGAAAAAAATCACAATCTTCGCAGTGTCCATTTAATAGGGAGAAACAGATCCTTCAAAGTAAAACAATGAAGAATTCCGTGTATTGTATGTAGGCCAAATGTTGGCCAAATGGCCAAGTACAAAGGCAAGGACATCTAAAGATCTACATAACTCACAGCAGATTGACCCGCTCAATAATCACGGGTCAAAACATAAAGGTCACTAATCAATACATGAATACTAGATGCCAGAAACGGAGCCCTTCTACAAAGCTGCTACGAGACACTCAGTAACCCCTGCTAAGCAGCCGCAGATCAGAGATGCTGGGCTCCTGGAAGTGGGTCCCCTGGCCAGAGCCAGAGGCAGCAGCGAGGGCTCTGCCGGCACGAAGGTGCAGCGCCGCGCCCGGGCCATGGACCTCTGCAGCGAGACGGCCAGGCGCATTCGATACACTTGCGCCAGCGACCCGGCTGCAGGGAAGTCAACCGGCTCCCCATAGAAGCGCCGGGCGATGGTGTGGCGGGCAAGCTGGGTGAGCAGCTCGAGCCACCGAGCGCCCAGCGCCCCATGTGTGTCGATGGCCAACGGGAAGAACTCGTCTTCCCGCGAATGATCCGCAAACTTCAGCTCTTTGGCCCGAGCAGCGCAGGCGACCGCATACCCAGCCGTGGTGGCACATTTAGCGGGGTGTAAGCGGTCATAGGCATCAGTAGTCACCACGTCCAGGAGAAGACATGGCCCGCCGGCCTGTCGGGTGGCCACCAGGTCTACACGCCTGGCGTGGAGACCGTCGGCCCTGTGCTGGATTGGCATGATTCCGGAGTGCTCTGCTGCCACGGAGAAACCAGCCTCCAACAGGATGCCATGCATTACGTCGCGGAGGCGGTCGTGGGCCGCTGTCCGCTCTCCGCCGTGGGAACAGCGCAGAACATGAGCAGCCAGCTCTCCGGGCTCGGTCCCGTGCTCGCCACACTCACATTGACGCACACCCTGGAGACATGGCGGCAGTAGGCCCAGGAGCCGGTGGACGGCACTTCGGAATACCTCGTCCGGGAGGGTGAGGGCGTCGTAGAGGGGGAGGGCCTGGAGCCACGCCGCAGCCCCCGGGGAAGAGGCCGAGTGGAGTCTCGCGCGCCCGCGCAAGTCGGCCTCGGGAGCTGCAGCACGGCGGTGGCAGAAGCCAGCCAAAAAAGAATGGACAAAATCCAAAAGA
This sequence comes from Spirogloea muscicola, assembly GCA_009602725.1. Taxonomy (NCBI): domain Eukaryota; kingdom Viridiplantae; phylum Streptophyta; class Zygnematophyceae; order Spirogloeales; family Spirogloeaceae; genus Spirogloea; species Spirogloea muscicola. Next base: position 106,299 of record WELB01000138.1, read on the forward strand.
AGGGAAACACACTAGCTAGGCATCGAGACAACTAGACATGACGGAACCACACGAAAGTCAAAACCCGCGGGTGAGCAACATCAGGTCAGAGTAGCTCGAAGCTGGAAAAGATGCAGCCGGACGAGACCCGGAAGCAGCAACAAGAGCACGGCCCGCGCGCGAGTGGACGGCATGAGCGAGGGAGCGTTGAAGGGACACGGAGAGCCGCATCCGGAAAACCTGGGCTAGGGAGCCGGCCGCGTTGAAGCCGAGCAACCCCCCTGGCGGACCCGGCCGCCGCTCCATGGCCTGCCGGGCAAGCCGCTGGAGGAGATCCAGCCAGCCGCTGCCATAAGCCCCGTGGACGTCTATGGCAAGGGCCGCGAACTCATCACCTGGGGGGTGATCGGCATACTTCCGCTCCTTGCCCCGGGCCGCCAAAGCGACCGCATGCCCAGCGGTCGTCGCCGACTTGGAGGGGTTGGCGGAGTCGACACAGTCGGCGGTCACCACATCCGCGATGATACGCGGACCGTCGCCGGGCGGGATGGCGACTAGGTCTGCGAGTCGAGTGTGGAGTTGACCATCAGCGCCGCGCACGAGGGGCATTATCGAGGTGTGCTCCACGGCCACCTTGTAGCCTGCCTCGATGAAGACACCCTGCATGCCGTCCCTAAGAAGGTCATGGGATCCGGTCCTCTCGCCGCCGTGGGCACAACGGAGCATGTGGGCCGCCAGCTCCGCAGGGTCGGCATGGCGGGCACCGCACTCGCATTGCGTGACTCCAATGAGGCAGGGGGGGAGGAGGCCCAGAAGCCGGTGGACCGCCGTCCTGTAGACTGTGTCGGGCATCGTGAGAGCCGCGTAGATGGGGAGCGCGGATACCCACGCGAAGGAAAAGAAGAAGGTGCTCGCCCATTGAGAAGAGGGGCTGGCAAAGCCATCCCAAAAAGAATGGACAATGTTCAAAGCCAAAGAAAGAGGTGCTGACAAAGGACTACACTACAAAGCGCAAGATGGTGCGGACAAGCTCGCCCATAGAAGAGAGGGGCTGGCAGAAGCCAGCCAAAAATAAGAATGGACAAAACTGGGCCCTCCTGGGGAGGAGGGCCCAGTTCCGGCCGCCCTCGTGGCAAACGCGCGCGTTTTCTCCTTAACGCAGCCCGAAATGAGTCCTCGTCAGCGTCCGATGTGGCGCCTCCGTGGCGAGTGACCATGACCCGGCCCGCAAGATTGTAAAGCCGGCGATCCATACACCGAGCGACACGTACCCCTCGACGCGACCGGGTGACCCAGTGTAAACAGTAGAAAGTGCTCGCCCATTGAGAATAGGGGCTGGAACAACCAGCCCAAAAAAGAATGAACAGAGTACGAGAAGGGGGCCAGGGGAAGCGCTAAGAAACAGAAACAAAGCAGCTACGAGACACTCAGTAACCCCTGCTAAGCAGCCGCAGATCAGAGATGCTGGGCTCCTGGAAGTGGGTCCCCTGGCCAGTGTAAACAGGCCCTGAGCATCCCTCTTTTGCCCATAGAGAAGAGGGGCTGGCAAAGCCAACCCAACAAGGATGGACTATGTCCAAAGCCAGAGAAAAAAGTGCCGGAAAAGGACTACACTACAAAGCACAAGACATCAGCCTCGGAACGCTTAATAACCTCTAGACAGGAGATGCAGGTCCGAGAAGCTAGCTGGCGGAAAGACGTCGCCCCGACGGAAGCCGGAGGCCGCCGCCAAAGCTCGGCCTGCGCGCAAGTGAACCGCGAAGGCGAGGGACCGCTGCATCGAGACGGCCAAACACATACGGAAAACCTGAGCGAGGGACCCGGCTACGTTGAAGCCGGGCTGCTCGCCCTGCTGCCCGAGGCGGCGGGCCGCTGCACGCCGCGCACGCCGCACGCCGCTGCACGCCGCACAAGACGGTGCGGAGGGAGATGGAGATGGATGCTCAGTATCCACGTGTGAGCAACAGCAGATCAGAGTAACTCGAAGCGGGAAAAGCGGCACTCGCCCGTAGAAAAGAGGAAGCGCGGCCAGATTGACTGGTGGCTGAGAAAAGGGGCTGGCAGAAGCCAGCCAAAGAAGAATTTGGACCAAAACCAAAGAGCCACAATACGACTGGGCTGTGAGAGGCCAGCCCAGAAAGAAAAAAAGCGCGGCCAGATTGACTGGTGGCTGGGTAAGGCCAGCCCAAAGGAATGGACAATGAAGGACCTACCCTTGCGGTGGTCGATGTGGTTGTGACGCAAAAGAGTCCAGCATCGACCCGCATTGCTGGCCGCGTAGTGGTAAGTGCAGAGCAGAGAAAGATGCAGCACTACTCTGACTACCACCAAAGCGATTACCTCCTACCAGCCGCGATTGACACCTTTGGCTGCATGAGTCCTCGTCTTCATAACTTACTTGAGGTGTAACTTACTCTTTCGGAAGAGCTGTTTTATTTTCTTGAGAACATCGCAAGTCTAGGATGTGCACGATGTGAGAATATGCTTCCAGCCAACATGGGCATGCCGGCAGCTTATTTGTCATTATTGCGACATCATATGTCAGTCTGTTAGCAGCGAGCTCAGGCTCATGCTTTGCACCAGAAAGCTGGTCGAGCCTTAGCTGGTGGCGCAAGGGCTTTGTCTATTGCTGCCGCGTATTTGGGCACCAGTCAGCAACCTCTATGTGCTGACTCGTGGTTACTGAGCGGGTCAGCTCAGCAGCGGGTGATATACATCCGTCATTGTGCTTGCCTTTGGTCACTCAGCCCTCCATAAGTAAATAAATTGTTGACCCGGCTTGCGCGCCGTGCTGATCTGCGGCTGCTTAGAAAAGGGTTACTGAAAAGGGTGTTCGTAGCTGCTTGAGCTGACCCGCTTCAGCGCTTCCCTCTGGGACCCACTTCCAGGAGCATAGCGTCTCTGACCTGAGGCTGCTTAGCAGGGGTTACTGAGTGATCCGTAGCTGCTTTGTCTCTTTGTGTGCTTGTTTTTCTTAGCGCTTCCCCTGGCCCCCTTCTCGTCCTTTGTTGATTCTTTTTTGGGCTGGCTTTCCCAGCCCCTGATCTCAACGGGCGAAGCACTTTCTCTGGCCGCGCTTCCTGTTCCCTGGCCCCATCGACGTTTGTTCATTCGCCCTCTCCTTCAAGCGTCTCCCGCAGGCGGGGCGAGCAGGCCGACTTCGATGCCGCTAGCACGCTAGCGCTGGTATTCCGCATGCGCCTGTCCACTTCTTTTTGAGCGCTTCATGGCCCACGCCTTTATTTCACGTCCTGGCCGCGCTGTTGCTGCGCTTCTCCTGGCCCCCTTCTCGTACTCTGTTCATTTTGGGCTGGCTTTTCCAGCCCCTATCCTCAATGGGCTAGCACTTTCTTCTCGCTGCAGCCTCTGCCTTTCGTCAAGGGGACTGCTTAGGGCGACGTCTTTCCGCCAGCTAGCTACTCAGACTTGCATCTCCTGACTAGAGATTACTGAACGTTCCCTGGCTGATGTCTTAGTCCTAGTCGTTCGCACTCAGGCTCCCTCAGACCTTGTCCATTTCTTTGGGCTGGCCTCTCCCAGCCACCAGTCTAATCTGGCCGCGCTTCTATTTGGAAGAACTCACTGCGCTTCGGCGGCTTTCTGACTTGCGGCTGCTAACCATAGGTTACTAAGTGATTCATTGCATAAATTGTGTTTCGGCTCCAATCGGCTCTTTCGGACCATGTCATCCCCTTTCGGGCTGGCTTTTCACAGCCCTCGGCCCCTTGAAAAGAGACTTCTTTCTGTGAACAGGCAGCCCGTAAAATTTACAAAGTCCGAAAGGGGCTACACTACGTACTAGCAGTACCCTTTTTGACCTTGCACACTCTTAGGGGCTGGCCTCTCACACCCATTACCGTGCATTGGAAGAGCAGTTTCCTTTTCTCTTACCAGGAAAGAGGGCAGTTGGCGCGTCGGCAAAGGTCACGTCTGCGCCTCTCAGCCCTTCCAGACCTTGCACATTTCCTTTGCGTTGCCTCAAAGCTCACAGCTGACAGCTCTCACCGCGATTGCCGTACATTGAAAAGCTGTTTCTCTCGTCTGCTCGATGATAGAAGGGCTCGCCCACTGAGGATAGGGCTCGCTGCTCGAGCCTCTTTCCTTAGCGGGAGGCTGCCCTTCCCAAACTGACCCTGTTCCTTGACCATGCCCGTCCAACTCCGCAACGGGGTTCCTCGGACGAGGCGTGTCGATCTGGTTGGCGTCCCCCTGGGAGGTGGCAAGCGGCTCCGCATGGACGTTGTCCTAACCGACAGCTTCCGATCAAAGGGCCCCGTAACTTCTGAGACCGGCTATGCCGTGAATGTGGCCGAACAGAAGAAGTTGCACAAGTATAAGGACCACCCTGGCTGGTGATACCCCTTACCCCCTGGCCATGGACATCCATGGGTGTTACGGGGGTCGGTGGTCCTCGTTAGTTTCGCTGCTGGCATCTCAAGCTGACCAGCGGCGCCGGGATAAGGGTGCAGCCCTTCCCGGTGGCTCGGTGCCTTTGGGTCTTATGTCTTGCTACCGCATGCGTTTGTCTACGTCCCTCCAGCGCTCCCAAGCGCTTGCACCGCCGCGCCGGTCGCGCCCTTGCAGCAGCCTCTGGCTTGCGCAGCGGGATTGCTCTTCCTCCCCTCAGCTCATCTGACTTCCTACTGCTGACCCGGGGGTACTAAGAGCGCCATGTCTGCCTAGCCTGTCGCTCCGTCAAGAACACCTGTCTGCATCTGGCTGGCTTTCACAGCCGCTCTTTTGATATCAGCAGCCGCATTGTTTATTGACCATGGCTCTCGATGGTCAAAAGAGCGGCGCAGAGGCCATCCCGGGGAGGGGTCATCTTTCAATGTCTGGCTCCTTCGTAGTTTGGCCCCTCCGAGGCTTGTCGTTTCTTTTCGGGCTGGCTTCTCACAGCCCTTGCCCCCATTGGGAGAGCCACCTGCTTCTATCAATGTGCTTTGCCTGTGTACTTGGTCACTCAGGCCCTCCATTCTGTTCGGGCTGGCCTCTGCCAGCCCCTCTTCTCTATGGGCGCGGGCGCAAAGGAATTCCGTCGGCTAGCAACTCAGACTTGCATCTCCTGACTAGAGGATATGAGCGTTCCCTGGCTGATGTCTTAGTCCTAGTCCTTCGTACTCCGGCTCCTTCAGACCTTGTCCATTCCTTTGGGCTGGCATTTCCCAGCCACCAGTCAATCTGGCCGCGCTTCCCGATTTGCTGATGTCTCAGCACCCAAGCTCCTTCAGACCTTGTCCATTCCTTCGGGCTGGCCTCTCCCAGCCACCAATTAATTTGGCCGCGCTTGCTTAGCTTATGGGCGCGCACTTTCTCTCTATTCGGAAGTGGCTCTCCCAGAACGGGGTGAGGGCAGTGAACAGCCAGCCCGAGAAGACGACAGGGTCCGAAGGGGCCAAAAAGCGCTCTCAGAGCTTGAGTAGGATGATTACTTGATCCATCACTCAATACACACTCAATTTCGTAGGACGGGCAAAGCCGCGCGCCGCGGCGTCGTCGTCCCGTCGGAACAGCGTCCCGTTTGGCGGGGCGCGCGGACCGTCGGCCAGTTTCAAAATTCCCTCAGCTCCGCCGCTCCGCGACACGCTCTGGTTCTGGCGGGAGGCGCGCCGCGCGCGGCGGCGGCGGCGGCGGCGGGGGTTGCGGAATGGGGGGGCACGTGGATTTTCGCGACGCGGGACCGATCATGGAGATGAAAGCTCTCCTTCCGCGTCACCCTGACGCGCTGACGCTGCCGGGGACGCTGACGCTGCAGTCGCGTGAGTGGAGCCCGACGCTGACGCTCCAGGCGGAGCGCTGACGCTGACNCTGCGCAAGCGGCCAGGCCGCGTGGACTACAGCGAGAAGCAGCGGCAGGGCCGGGCGAGGGGCCCAGAGCCGGCGGCGGCGCAGCCAGCCGAGGCCCCCAGGAGGCCGACGCAGAAGGCTCGAGGCCGCCATGGCCCTGATGAGCCGGCAGCTGTCGACGCCCCGGCGGCCATGGCCCTCCAGAGCCTGAGGAAGCGGCAGCGGGCTGCTGAAGTCACTGGGGTTTCTAAAGCGGTGATCGTCAAGGCTCCAGCGGCTGCCAAGATTCGCTCGGCTCCGCAAAAGCCCGAGCAGGTGACAGAGTCAAGTGGCAATGGTGCTTCGCAAGTCAGGTTGTCCAAGAGGAAGCGCAAGACTGGGGCAGCGAAGCCAGCAGCCCTCGAAGCCTGCGAAGCCAGCCTGATGGAAAGTCCACTGGTCGAGGTAGCGACGGCCGCTGGGGCCGGCGTCGTCAGCTTCCCGACAACGAAGCGGCAAGCTGAGCCGGCAAAGCCTGCTGCGCCCGAGGCCGACCAGCCACGGAGATCAAAGGAGAAGCGGCAAGTTGTGGCAGGGAAGCCCAAGGTTGCTGATGCCAGCGGGGTCAGCTTAACCGATGAGACGAAGCAGAGTGGGCCAGCCAAGCCCATGAACACTGACGCCGCCCCACTGATGCATAAGCTGCAGGCAGCTTATGATAAGCTCCTGCGCAAATATAGGGACCTCAAGGTGTGTCAGCTTACTGCCTGTCCTTTGGCCTGACAGGGTCCTTTGATGGCCTGCTAAGGGAAAGCCAGGCACGGATCGTTGCTCACCTGCTGTCTGGCAAGCCAGGCCGGAAGAGCATGCAGCCTCACCTCCCGGTTGCTGCGGCAGGCTCTGAAGTGCACCGAAGCAGAGGACTTATTTGAGCAACAGAAGGTGCTCTTTGACGAGAAGAGCAGAGGTGATCAAAGCCACACTTCCTGTGATGGCATGTGAGGCAGGGGTGCGGCACTGTAGACACTCGTGCAAGTTTTGGCAGCATTGTGACAATCACGAATTGTTCTGCTAAACCACGTCATGGTGGATGCTCCCTGCTTTTGGCCGCACTGCCTCTAGCTGGTGAAAGACTAGTACAACACAGGAAGGAGGAAATGGAGAACCTCTTGAAAAGAATTGAGGAATCTCGCATTGAAGGCTTTGAACTCGAGTGAGTCCTCTACATGGCCCCTTCCGTCTCTTCCTCATCCACATAGTGCGTGAAAAATGTATCATGCGAGTACTTTGGTATTCTCTTGATTTTGCCTTTGGCCTCTCTGTAGGGCGAAGCAGCTGAAGAAGGAGAACCTGCAGCTGCAGGACGCCTACTTTGAGCTTGAGCAGCATGCTATTCAGCTTGAAAACAAAGCCTCAGAAGGAGCGTTTGTATTGCACCGCAGCCTTGCGCACCATGTGGATGCTGCTGCAGAGAGTGCTGCTGGTGGCAGGGACATCAATGAAGATTTTCACTGGAAGAGCCTCCTGGAGGCATTGCTTGGCGTCAAAGTGCACACTGCAGAAGGTGGCAAGAGCATCCTCACACATGAGGAGACAGGTACTGCAATCAGTGGCACTCCATGGATCAATGTGCACTTCTAATCTGCCTATATCTGTCTACCTTGCATTTGTTGTCGCCACACCATCTGACATGATCGCCACTACTTCTCCAGGATGTTCAATAGAGCTTGTGAGGGGGCAAGCTGTTAGCGGAGGTGCAGAAGGTACAGAGGACACTCTAAACGCTGTAGGCATGGCTGAGGACGAGGACTGTGAGGAGGTGACAGTGCGAGTGCTAGTGCTGGGTAGCTTGAAGGAGAAGATCCTGAAGTTGCCACAGTGGATGGAGGACGAGGACGGTGCAACTTTTGACAGCAGTCAGGGGCCCTTCTTTTTCCTCAACTTAGTGAAAGCACTCCACAGTGTCCCTCGTAGTCATTGTTCATGACGTACTTGTAGATTGTACAGTCTTGCAACAAGCTTGGTGAGGATTGGCGCTCCTGTTGGCTGTTGCTTAAGGGCTGCATGGAGTGATGATGTTATATCCCATCTTGTGTAATAGGTGTAATATGCTCTTATAGGATACAACCTACTCTCAGCGCGTGGTGGATGAAGCACTGCATGAAAGACAGGGGATCGGACTTGTGCATGCTTGGACTTGTCAAGAGCAATGATGCTGCAGGCAAGATACCCTTCTGGGCGATGGGTGGAGCAATGACATCACTGCCAGAAGACATACTGCTTATATACCATCTAATCCATTGTTTTCCCCATGCTGGCCCGTCCTACAGTCCCAGCAATGGTGTGTTGCGTTGAAGTGGCTTGTCTGTCTCGTTTTTGGCGATTGTTGGCATCCTATCGCTGGCTGGATACTTGTGCAAGAAATGCTTTGTGCATTTGGAGGACGCGGGTCTGGGTCTTTGTTTGCAGCTTCACAACTGAACAAGAAGCTCTTCCACAGAGTTGCTTGTTCTGCTCTTCAGGCCCTTTCAGACATTTACCAGCTATCTTTGGACCTTGGTCATACTTTTGTGGCCTTCCACAGCCTTCGCCCCCCTTGAGAAGGGCTCTTCTTCTTCCAGACCTTGACCATTGCGTTTGGGTTGGCTTCTCACAACGATCGCCTGGAATTTGAGCGAGCTATTTCAAATTGGGGCTGGCCTCACACAACCATTGTCCCCTTTTGGGTTAGCCTTCTCTTTCCTTATTCGTACAGCCATCACCTTAAAGGAAGAGAAGATTCTGTCCAGCTTCAGCACCGTCTGGTTGCCCGCTCTGGTGTACAGAATGCACCTGCCATCTCTCTGCAACGTTCCTTTGGCACTTGCCATGCATTTGCAAGCAGGCCCCGGCTTGGCTGCTATATCCTGGTTTGGTCAGGGCTTTCGCTTACGACAAGGCGTCTTCTCCGCCGGTCACTTATTTGTATATGCACTTGCTACTAGAGATTAGTTAGCGTCCACTTGCAGAAGTCACGGAGAGTGGTTTCCTGGTTTTTGCACCTTCCGGCTCTTTGGACCTTGTCCATTCTCTTCGGGCTGGCCTTTCCCAGCCCCTACCTTGTATGGGAGCGCATTTTCTTTTCACATCCCTATTCGGACCTTGTCCATTATCGGGCTGGCTTTCACAGCCCTCGCCCCCTTGGAGGAGCTTCATCACAGCCATCGCCCCCATTGGATTACCTTACCTTATTTCACAGCCCTCACCTCTTTGGAATGAGCTTGCTCTCACACAATTGCCTTACATTACATGTTTTCTTCATCTCACAGCCCTCGCTTCCTTTGGAAGAGCTGCTTCTCTCCACAGAAACAGCTTCCAATTCTTCGGCAATGGCTGCAAGAGGCCAGCACAAATGGAATGTACAAGGTCTGAATTGCGATGAGGCGCAAAAGCATGATTCTACCGGTTCTTAACCCTGCGAGTGGGCGCTTTTTTATCTCTAGTCACAAGTTTCACAAATGCAGATCAGAGCACCTAGAGGAAGACCGTCGCACTGGCGGAACCGGGAGGCAGCCGCCAAGGTGCGCCCTGCCCGCAGGTGGACGGCAAATGCCAAGGACCGCTGCAGGGAGATGGCAAAGTCGCAAGCTGTACACTTGAGCAAGCGACTCGACCGCATTGAAACTGGGCGAGGTATTGCCAGAAGAGAGTAAGCTCATCCAAAGGGTAGGAAAGGCTGTAGGAAGAAGTGGCTCTCCCATTGGGGGCAAGGGCTATGTATAGAAGAAAGTGCTCGCCTATTGAGGATAGGGGTGTGTAAAGCCAGCCCGAAAAGAATGGGACAAGCTCGAAGGAGCCGAAACAGTGCTGAACACACAAGTGAGCAAATACCACGAAGGATGGTCACTTAGTAACCTCTGTTTAGCAGCCGCAAGTCAGAAAGAGATAGACTCTTCCAGTTGAGGCGATGGCTGCGCATGGCCAGCCCAGAAAATGAATGAAGGGGCCAGAAATGCGTTAAAGCACATAGCGACTCAAGTGGCCATTTGAATGCTCAATACCCCCTACCCCTGTTGAGCAGCCGCAGATCAGAGAGACTAGTCTCCGGGTAACGGGTCCCCTGTCTGCAGCGATCGTCGATAGCCAGAGGCTGCGGCCGAAGGGGCGACCGGCACGCAGATGCAACGCATGTGACTGGACATTGAACCGCTGCAGCGATAGTGACAGGCGCATGCGATACACCAGGGCGAGAGAGCCTGCAGCCGTTGTGTTGGCCTGCTCCCCGTGGTACTAACGATGTCGCGACCCAGCGCTGCGCTATAGCCGGTGCAACTCATGTCGCCTAGTCGTTCGGGGTGAGGGCATCACGCCGTCAGTTCCCATTTGGCGGGCGGATAGAAGGGGCCGGACCACGTCCGATAGCCGACTTCGGCGGTCAGCGGGAACGGCTCGCCGTTGTTTTGAATGCCTGCCCGCCACTACCGTGCTCCCCCCCCCCGCCTAGGCCTGCCAGCCAGCCATAGCTAGCCAGCCTTGCTGACCGCCGTGCCGCGCGCCCGCGGGGGCGCCCGCGGCCAAGGTCCTCTGCTGTGCGCAGCCGCGAGGCGCGGCGGACTGTGTGGCGTGTCAGTGGCCCGGTGGCTGCGGCCACGCGGCCACATGAGCAGGTAGTAGGGCCTGCGGGCGAGTGGAGCGGCGTCCGGCGAGGGGAATGGCGTACTGGAAGCCGTCGGCGGACGCCCCGCTCGGCGCCAAGCCTCTGTCGCGCAAGGGCAAGGGCTACAGCAGGTGGCTCGTCCTCTCGGTCTGGGTGGTGATCTTCGTCGCCTGGGTCGGCGTGCACTTCTCGCATGGCCCGGCCTCCACGGCCATCGCCCTGGACGGCCAGCAGCTCGTCTCGCAGTCCCGCAGCGGCGGCCGTGCCGCCGATGCCCTGCTTGAGCTCGGAGCTCGGCAGGGTGCTCCGGAATTTGCTCACAGGCTGGGAGGTAGCAGAGGAGGACTGAGAATGATGACTGATCAGCAGCCTCGGGAGCCTCGTCACAATATCGAGCTCGATGGTTCGATTCGGCGTGTTGATTTGCCTCGAGAAAGCCTGCCTGCGGATCATGCAGGGCGTCCGATGAGGGAACAAGAGCAGCTGGAGCACGGCTTCACAGCCATGGAGATAGATGAAGTGGTCAGCAGTAGCAAAGCTCAGTATTTGACAGGAAGTGCACCAATAAGTGACAAGAAGAGAGGAGACGAGGATGGTGAGGCAGGAGGAAGCGAGGATGATGGCACAGAGGAGGACATGGCTGCTGGAGCAGAAGCAGGAGTTAGTAGTGAAGCTGACAAGGAGGATGGAGGAGCACGCAGAGAGACTGACAAGGACGAGAGGACTGAACAAGGCAAGGGGGATAATGATGAGGATGGGGGAAATGCAGATGCAGAGGTTGGTGAATCAAGCACAAGAGACTCTCCAGAAGGCACCACTGCATATCTTCGAGTTACTGATGCTCGCAAAGGTCGAGCAGATGAGGAGGTTGATGATGAGAACGTTGGGGAGCAGCATGTGGTTGCAGGTGAGGAGAAGAATGACGAGGACAGTGGGACCTCAGATGTGAGGATGGGTGTGGAGAGCATGGCTGATAACGCGAGGGGTGAGAGCGATAATGATAGTGCACAGGAGGCTGATGTCAGCAAAGAAGCTGCTGATGACAGATCTCAGAATGACAAGGCAGGAGAGGTCGCCGAGGAGCAAAATGACACTGATGGTGATGCCAGACCAGAGGAAGGGCAGGGTGAGGATCAAGAACAGGAGGCAGCTTCGTTTGCCAAGAATGCAGATGAGGGTCGCTTTGCAAAGGCAGCGGATGGAGATTCACTATCTGAGATGGTCGCAGATGCCAATGAAAATGAGAAGGAGAGCAGTGGCTCTAACAAGGGCCAAGGTGATACCACTGATATCAAAGCACCAGAAAACAAGGGGCCTGACGATGAGGCTGCTGATGGCACAGTTGATGAGCGTGAGGACAGTGAGCAGTCGGATGAGGCTAATACTGGGGAAGGGGGCCAGGAATCTGATGTTGCCAGAGGGTCAAGGGATATTCTTACAAGTGAGAATGCAGCTGAGGATCAAATTGGCGATACACCAGATGACAAAGTTGCTGAGCAAGATAGCCTCAACAAGACAGACGAGGACTGGAAGGCCAGCAGTACTCGAGAAGCAGGCCCTATCCATGAGGATAAGCTCACTCAAGCTGTCACGAGTGACGTGCCGCTGCATGACAATGATGTCCTGGACGTAAAAAGTAGCAGCAGCTTCATTGCCGATGTGTTTAACTTCTCCATTCCAAGCGTTGCCCCTGTCAAGAGTATCGATCCAAGTCCTCAAGTGGGGGGTTTTGGATTACCTGGCCCTCCTGAGGTCATAACACAAGAGGAGCAGGAGGAGCTAAGGAAGATCCTTGCTGAAATAGCTGCTGCCAAAGAGGATTTCAATGGTGAGTACACTCAGGCGTCATGGCCACTCATGCTTGTGCTGGTCTAGAGCTGACAGGGTATCTGACTTCCTACTGTTGCAGTGGCTCAAGCGTGGCCCCCGACTGTGACCCTGTCACGTTGTCATCTAAGCTCATGTCTATCTAATGTGAAGGGCTTGTTTAATTGGGAGTTACTGCATGCTATAGGATGCAGAGCGACAGTAGGTTGTCTTCCAGATCTCTGTGTGTTATTGGTTCCTGGAGTGACATACTTTGTCGAATCTTCGCTGAATGAGTATCTGAACTGCACCACTGCAGAAACCGATGCGCTCACCAGGTTTTGGGAATCAGTGGATTATGCTGGGAAGGAAGATGAAGAAGGGGACAAGGGTGATGGTGATGGTGGTGGTGCTAATGAAAATGAAAGAGAGAGGATTGAGGCTGACTTTGACAAGGAAGAGGCCGAAGAGAGGGGGGACAAGATGTTGGATGGTGAGTCTCAGCTGGACGACTCTGATGATGGGCTGCTAGCTGCCGATGCAGGCGGTGATGATACTGGCCTGCGTGCAGAGGATCTGACTGGGGATTTTTCACGAGCAAGAAGAGCCAGAATGGCCAGTCGAGGTAAAGCGCGAAAGCCTGTGAAGATCAAATTCAAGCTGCCCCCAAGTCCTCCTGAGTATTGGCCGCCTGAGCCACCTCACGAGCGTTGGACTCCACCCAAAAAATGTGCCAATGTGGAGGAAATGGGAGCTGCTGCAGCCGGAGATACACGGGCTGCCAGTCTCAGGATCCGCAAGCTCATTAGATCACACCTTGCTGCTCATGGTGAGCTTGACAAGCCCTGGGAGGAGAGTCTCATATCACCTCATATCTCAATGCCATTGTATACTCTTGAGATATGCATCAGACTAGGTTGCTATGTATTATTGGCAGACCGTGAAGTAGGTCTCATGCCATGGCAAGTGTTATCTATTTTCATGCAGGTGCTACAACAGTGCGTAAAATGCGAGGCTCCGAATTCTGCAAGCAAGGATTTGTACTTGGGAAAGGTCAGCATGATGGATTAGGCAACAATATCTACAAAGCTGTCACTGCTGCTGGCCTCGCCATGCTCCTCAACCGATCAATCATTATTGGAGAGCACGGGTGGGTTCCACTTTGCTCCTTCTCTTGTATCTAAGCAATTCCCTTTCTTGGAATTTAGTAGATGACATGTGCCAACATCGTGCTGTGGCAAGTAATGTATTCAACACATTAAGTACCTTGACAACCTCCTAGCTTGAAAAGGATACTTAGCAGGTCCTCATTTCTTGGACATACTGCATACGGTCTTGTCACCAGATCTTCAATACCTCTGCTGTTGACGCAGGTCAACAATGCCCGACGATGTAAGGGTAGGCAGGCCAAAGTTTCCATTTGGCGACTACATACTCTACTCTCAAGAGATGTTTAGCATGGGGGAGGTGAAACGGCTCTGGGTACTGCATGACTGTGTGGGCCGCCATGGTCGAGAACTCACCATGAGGATAGATTCCTTTGCCCAGCCGACACAGTCTAAAGTACTCTGCGAAGACTGGACAAGATGGGTTGAACCCATCATCTGGTATGGTGTCACACGTGCATAGATAGGAAAAATTTGAGTTGGTATAAGTTTGTTATGTGGAGTATGTACAGTGGTGTTATTCTGAAGAGTCCAATCAAAGGTCCTTTTTGTAAGCTCCTTCCCCTTGTCAATCCTGTCTGCAGGTTCTCAGATGCATCTGATGCGGTGGGGTTGCAATGGTTTTTGAAGAGCCGACAACTGAACATGCGAGCCAGAGCTTACCAAGTGATGGGGCATCCTTGGGATCCAGATTCTCGGCCTAATTTCTTTGGAGAGTTGCTTCGAGTCCTTATCAAGCCCACCCCTATGATCAAGCAAGCTGTGGATTGGACGCTGTCTGGGAGGGCTCCTGATTTAGTGCTACACCTGCGCATGCTGCACAGCAAGTTCGTATATAGGCTTCAGCATCACTTGTTTGCTCGTCACAGAAGCCATGCATAGCACCTGATCAGTTTGTTTTGCAAGCTTGTGGTGACCCCGTTGTGCGTAGCTTAGCATCCATATGTCAGTCACCGTAGATTCCATCACTCTGTGCATGCAAGCTGTGCCTTTATTCTCCTATGCTAAGTATATAATTGCCCTTGAGCAGATCTCCTACAACGTTGGCAGCTGCAACCTCCTGTGTGCAAACAGCTATTGACTCGAATTCATATCTTAAGGGCAGGCGACCTCGGCTAGTCATAGTCTCTGATACTCCTACGACAATACCAACCATGACAAGGCTCTTAGGAAAGTCTGTCGAGGTACAGATTCTCCTCTCAATATCTTAATGTGTGAGAGGCACAGCTTCTTGCCAATCTTTATTGAGGGATATCGTGACAGTTGGGGGGGGTACCATCAGATCTGTAGTGACTTCTCGTTGGCTTGGTTGGTTCTTAATTACAGAGAGCTGGAAGCAACTATCAGCAGTCGCGCCCTCCAACATGGAGGTCGTTGTGTGACCCGCTGAGCCTCACATGGATTGCGTCTGTTTGTTTGTGATTGTGCAGGTGATCAGTTTTGACTACGCCGGCTACATGGACGCGCATCCTGAGAATAGTAAGATGAATGCTGATTCCTTTCGAGTACCGGACGAGAGGAAGATGGACTGGGGACCAATGCCCAGGTGGGTGGCTCTCGTTGATTTCTTCCTAGCTGCCCGAGCCCGCCGGGCGGTGATCTCCTCGGCTGCCTGGCGGGTGGCCACAACGTATGCCCAACTGGTGGCATCCTTGGCGGCTGCAAACAACCTGAGTGCGTAATTACTGCCTTCGCTGAGACATTGTAAATATCTGATGTTAGACAGTTCATGTCCCTGACCATTTGGCAGCCACTTATCACATCTCCCTCAAACCTCTGTTCCGAATAGTCGTTAAACATGTCACAAGTTCGCTTTCAATTCACATGCTCGGACTCATGTAGAGTTTGGGGGCAGATGACCAAGGCGACAATAAGGGCTTTGTCTTCTGGAGCTGCTTCAACAAGGCGGTGCTGGATCACGGGCTTCTCCGACAAGGTGGCCGCGGCCACGCCTGGCACACATTTGGTGGGCCGTTGAGCTGCCCACGCCAGCCGGCCCAAGTGAGCCCCCCAACATAGCAATAGTGGTAGCTACAGGAGCAATGCCATAGTTCTTCCCGCCATTCAACATGAGCGTCTCATGTTGAATGAATGACTTGGTTTATAGCTGTCCTGATGATGAGCCTTCTATCTCTTCTTCTCCTTGTACTCTCTCTCTTTCCTTCATGCGTCTGTATACTAGCATGCATGTCTTGTTGTCATGAGCATGCCTTAAGTAGAGTCTCAAGGAGAATAGCTTGTCAAAGACAACATAAGCTAGAAAGTTTAATGTTGGCTGTTGTGCTGCATTGCTTTTCTCCACCTACTAACAAGGACTACAATCAATACATGCTCTGCTGCGATGGTTGACCCAGTCTATGTAATCATGGTGCAGTGCGCAATGACACCGCTACTGCCATATGCGTGGTGGGACGCGCCGTGGCAGTCCCTCACGGGCCGTGACATGCGCAAGCTACGGCAGATTGGAATCAAGGTCACATCAGAGGGTGTGGTTACTCAGAGCAAGGTGAATGGCTTCTGCAAGCTCCGGCGCAGCGCTCTGATCAAAATTGTGAAGTTGGCGCTGCCGACTTGCAAGGCACTCAAGCTCTCTCAGTGTGCGGGACCACCGTCACTAACTGCCTCTGGCGAAGTCAAGTAGATGGCACCCGGCAGGCCCATTCTTCCAACCCACATTCCTTCCTCCTCGGCTCTTCTGACGGCCGTAAGGCTGCGGAGCCAGCTGTGGCGGCTCACCGGAACAGGCAGCTAATAGTGCACGCCACACAGAGCAGCCACTCCACCGGCTGGTGGTCACAGCACCTGTTCTGTGCGCAGCTGAAGGACTGTCCTCACATCGGCTGCATTGATCTGGCCCAAAAGTCATGGGCGCCGCCAGTTGGCCTGTCAGGGAGCTGCCACACACCATTCTTTTCTTCTTTTGCTTGCAGCGCCAAGCTGCCAAAGCGCTCATCATAGTACAGTACTTGGTATACCCTCAGGCTGGTGCATAATGGAGGCGCACTCCACACCAAGCTCGGCCTGGTCAAGGACTCACGGAGCAACCCAGTGCCAGACTCCGTCGTCTGCGTCTGTGCTGCTGCCGCTTGCCAGGCATCCCTGCCGCCTGGACTGCCAGGCTCTGCGGTGGCTGCAAGTAGATTGCCATTGTGAATAAAAGTGCAGCATGACTCCCCTCTTGTTAAAGCTCAGAGTCCGCTGTGGCCCTTCAATGTCACCTTCATGCAGTCGTACTGTTTGCTTCTTCCTGGCACACCCCCTCGCCTTGCTATGCTACGTCTTGGTTCTCCAGGCATCGGTTTGCCTCGATTGGCGTAACAGACGCCCGCCCTTGAGGTGGCAGACTGGAAGTTGCACTTCGCCAGACAACCCCTCGGCCTTGCGAATACAGCTGTGCATGATGCTATGAACTACAAGCACGCCACACACATGACGGCCTCGGAAGGCGACTCTTGCTGCTATAATTGCTATAGATGGGTACAGAGTTGTACACTGAAGACTGACATATGGATGCCAGCAGCTGAGAAACACCTGTATCACTTGCACTGCAACACTGATCATCCAATGGGTGCCGCCAAATACTTGTGAGCCTTTTCGCTGTAGTCACCAAAGGTTTGCAGCACAAGCCAATGAGGCTTGCATCATACTCAGCTCCTCAGCAGGGAGCCTGGGTGGCCCCCATCTACTCTACCCTTAAGCCCTTAAGCGAGGGTGGCCGTGCCACAGCTGGCAGCTCCGCCCCCTTGAGGAGCCGCCATGGCCCGCTCCTTGTGCCAATCCTGCAGTCAAAGTGCACACAGACTGTCAAAGAGGGTGCAGTAGCTTCGAGCTCTTACGTGTCAGCATGCACTGCTGCATGACCACAGCACTCTCTTCATCATATACACATTGACACTGTACATACATTCTTGCAGCAACTTCCACAAGCATGGCTTGTCATTATTACTGGTTAGCTTTAAAGTCCTATATTCTCATCTGCTGTGGTGCTCAAGAAGGCCTCTGGGCGCACCTGGCGAAGCCGACGAACATACGTAGCGACATGATGAGTGTGAGGCCCATCCAGACGCCGGCAAGGCCAAAGAGGTGGGGCGCCATTAGCAACACCACGACGCACGGGATAGACGACAGAATCTGCCGGCAGAACCAAGCTGGACACATCAGATAATTATCCCCATTGCCTGCAGCAGAGGGAATGGTGCTGACAGGCAGCTGGAGAGTGATGCTAAAAACAGGACGGCGAGTCAATGTCAGTGTTGTCCAATGCTTGCCTTTGGCATACTGTGCCTGTACTCATCCACATTGATCAACTTTTGATCCAAGTGATCAAGTGATCTCAGCATAACAACATTCCGTAACATAAGGTACAAAGCTAGAGGCTGCAACATCAGGTCCACCTACTGCACAAACTTTTCCAAATGGGGCAAGGACGAGGCACTGTGCTCACCATGGCCACCGCGGCGTAAGAAAAGTCTGAAGCACCGTAATGCAAGCCGTCAAAGACAAAGGCCATTGAGGTAATGGGCTGCGTTGCAGCGACAAACTGGCACAAGGGGAACAGGAGTGGAGGTATGCCATGGTCAGATTGGCACTTAAGTGCAGCAAGCCCAGGAACCCTAGACTCCTACCTTACACCCTACTCTATGATTTTGCACCTGTAAGCAAGGCTTCTTTGTCCTTCGATTTGCACAACAGTTCAAGAATATGCAACATCAGCTGTAGAGCGTAGGGCAGGCCATCGCTACAGATTCTGGGTCATGCTGATGCAGATTGGGCAGTGACAGTGGTCTGCTGTACCGGCATGATGACAGCCATAGCCGCGAGCACGCCTGCGTCTTGTGTGAAGATGCGGGGGAAGGTGTTGGCACCGACTGACAAGATAATTGCCATTGTCAAGCCCATGGCCAAGCCCAGCTGCACAAAATAGCAACTGACACACACGATGAGCAGGTGCTGTGTTTTGTTGGGCTTCGCTCCTGCTTGGCGAGTCACAGGCGTCAAGTGCAACTGCGCAGGCTATCATGTGCATAAGTACAGTCTTTCTCATCTACTGCACAGAGAGTGGGGACTGGTAAGGGACTTGCAAGCACCTGCAGCGTACGGAATGTGATGGCTTTGACCCTTCTGGCATCACCTTGTGCAAAGGAGCTCGCCAGCAAAGTCTGGCTTGTAAAACACATTGACGGACAGGTCAGAAGACAAATGAAAACTTGAGTAACTGCGTCCTCAAGAAGGGCCATAGAAGTCAAGTGGAGACTGCGCGACAATCTCTCAAGTGATTTCACAGGTGCAATAATCAGAGCAGAAAATTTAAAGTAGCTTAAGCATTACCCTGAGTGCAGAGTTGAAATGTCAGGCCCATTTATGACAGCAGTCTTAGACACGGATGCACTTACTCTTCTGTCAGTGTTCAAGGAGGAGAATGGGAGAGAGCTGCTAGAGTTGCCTACCTGGCCAGCGAGGGCCAGCGAGTCAGAGAGCAGCGAGGACGCAAGCCATATCTGAGCACAAATCTGGTGGGCAGCCATGGGCGTCGTGCCTTGGCGCGCAGCCATGGACGTGGCCAGCGTCATGGTGGACAGGAGGGCAAGAGTCCTCCCCAACAGCAGGCCGCCTATTATTCCAGCAGCAGTAAGAAACCTCCATTAACATTCAGGACCCAGCTCTTGTAATTATGCAAGCAGCTCAATGAGATTGTTGTCAGGTCAAGCGTGCCAGTATTTACTTACTAATCCAAATGGAGCACAAACTCAGCTTCAGGGGGCACTGGCAGATAAGGCAAAGGGATAACGATAAGGCAAATAATCATGGCTCTCACTACCCTTACGCCCCATATGAAGACACATGCACGTGACGCACCCGACTTCAGAAAGCGGTCAAACCGCAGGTCCTGGAGCTGCGGCGGGAGGAGCGTGACGCGCTCTGCCAGACTCCAGAGGAGCACGCCAGCGATGAGGTACTGCGATGCCACAGTGGCAATAGCGGCGCCGCTGATGCCCAGGCCGCAGGCAAACATGAGCACGGGGTCCAGCAGAATGTTGACCGCGCTCCCAGCAACTGGTCATAGGACAAAGAATCTGAAAATCAGCTTCTAAATCTACACAAGTAAAACTGGCAGAAGGGTCCAGGGTCTGTGCTGCAGACTCAATGGCAATAAAGGACTTCACGCCGACCAGCCTGAGCAGAAACTCTAGTCATGCTTGGCAAGTGCAAGACTAGTCAACTTTGGCCGGAACATGGAAGCCCAGACAACGTGATTGGACTACATATACAGGTACTTATACAGGTACTCCAATTTAGTATTGACTGAAGTGTTGACTCAATCCTGAAGTGCTCAAGATAACCTTTCATGTCCCAGAATAGTCCATCTAATCAAATGTAGAAACTTAGCAGAGGCAAACACGACGACATACCTGTGGAGAACAGGGGTGTGCGTGTGTCCTTGAAGCCACGGAAGACGCCCTGGGTGGCCATGGCCAGCACCACGGCGGGCGCACCGAGCGCACGGAAGCTCAGGTAGCTCTGCGCCGGGGCCCGCATGGCTGACGCCTGCCCAGGACACAAGCGGAAGCCGGCTGCATCAGGTGCCACGCTCACGGCCGCCTTGCAGAGCACATGGCCAACCTGCTGAATGGTTGCTGAGATGGCGGCCGAGCTCACCACCGGAACTCCCATGACGTTCAGAATTGGGCCGCTCGCAAGGGACATTACGAGTGCCTCGGCGACGCCAAGCACTGTCGCGAGCACGAGCGCTGCCGAGATGGCAGGCACCACGGGTCTTGGCGCCTGCACCCATTCTGCGCAAGAGCGGCCGAGCAGACCAATGACATGCTTCATAAGCGCATTTGGTCACTTACTCTTTTTTCAAGTCTATCGGTCTTTCAGACTTGATCATGCCAAGCCAAGGTTACCTCAACTTCGCCTCCCTCAAGTCATAACACAACTACAATCAGGAGAAGGCATTGATGAGCAGCAAGTAAGTGCAGCATTCTCTCCAAACCCAGCTTGAAGCCAGGAACCTATTTGTAGCGGGAGAGTCACCAACTTTGTTTCACTGCTATCGATGCATAGCTGCTAAGACAGACTGAGGTGCAGATAAGCTATCAGATGCATTTCTCCTATAGGTACCTATTTGCCCAGGCAATACCGTGCTTGATCATTAGCGAGAGCAGATCGATCGACTGGCAGGTTCTCTGACCTAAAGCCTAAATCCTAAAACCCTCAAACCTAACTTCAACCCTAAATCCTGAACCGTAACCGTAATTCTACACCGCGGGGGGGGG
>WELB01000138.1:131229-146707 GCA_009602725.1 Spirogloea muscicola
GTGTGGGAAGGGATGCCTGCAGGGAGGATGAAGGTGAGGGGAAGGATGGGTGTTGAATCAGGGAAGCCAGGGTTTGCCGGAGGGAGGTGTCGAACTCCTTGTACAGCTCGCCCACCATGTCCGTTGGGGCGACTGTCCGCTGCAGGTAGCCAGCTCGTTGACCGATGCAGCGAGTAAGGATGGCCAGCGCCAGCTGCGGATCTCCGAGGAGGGGAAGGGAGGGAAGGGGGGCAAGGTGTTGCTGCAGGCGTTCACGCAAGTCCTCCGCAATGTGGGATGGTGTGCCAAGGGGAACTTTGAGAACAGCCAGCCCATTGGCAGGGGTCTGGCAGCCTGGTGGGAGCTGGAGGTTGGTGGGGAGGGGGCGTGGTGACCATGCCACGTTCTTGGTGGGGCAGACCCGCAGGCCCATTGTGCTCAGTTCGTGTACGAGCAAGGGATAAGCCGCCATGACTTCTGACGGTGGGCCGACGATATGTGTGTCGTCTGCATAGGAGGGGAAGAGGAGGTTCGGGTGCAGGCTTTGGGTGCGCCGTAGTGCTCGGGAATGTGCCAAGGCGAAAAGTATGGGGCTGAGGGGATCTCCCTGGCGTGTGCCAGTTGTGGACCATAAGGTCGTCCAAGACTCCTCCGAACGCCACAGCAGCCGCCCTGGCCGGCCATAGGCCATGAGGAAATAGGGGATTAAGGAGGGGAAGTGATCACGCAGCTCCTCCATGATGGCGTTGCGCTCCACAGTGTTGAATGCATTGGCTATGTCCAATCCAAGGACCATGTGTGATGGGTTGACATCCAGCGCTGCGCGGATCCCGTGGACGAGGGCCTCTGCCCCGCAGGACATGCCAGCACCAAATTGGTGGGGTGCAAAATGGGTGGACAGCTGGGACTTTAGCTCGCCGCACAAAGCCTTGGTCACCAGCCGCATTATTACTTCTGTCATGGCGATGGGCCTGACACCACCTGACGGCTTGGCCAGGGCCAGCAGGTGGCTGGAGTTGAGAGCGTCGGCGATGCGGGGGGGGATGGTGGCTCTGGTGATGTGCCGGCAGGTGGAGAGGAGCAGAGAGAAGCTTCTTTCGTCTCCATTTTGGAAGATGTCCCGTAGGTGCTCGAAGAGCCATCCAGAAGGGCCTCCAGACACCATTCGGGGGGCTTTGGTGAGGGCCGTGCGGAGCGCTTCTGCTGAAAGTTCAAGAGGAGTGGGGAGCTCGCCAACCCAGGGCTCAAGAGGGTGCTGAGGAGGAGGATGCAGCTGGCGCAAGGTGGCTTCAGTGGCCTCATTGTTTGCTGCCAAGGGGTCGGGGCAGAGGGCCTGAGCGGCTCGAGAGAGCTCTCCTGCTCTGCCAAAGCGTTCTGCACGCGCTAGGTTGCCAATCATGGACTGTTGAGAGGGCTGGTTGCGGGTGCCTCCACGTGCACGTCGTTCCGAGAGCGCGACCCGAGCGGCTGCTGCACGCTGCTGAGCCAGCTCCTCCCACTTGCCGCTGGCGAAGCGAGCCAATCTGTCCTGAAGGCATTTGCGGCCACCAACGCCAAAGAGGGAGGAAAGCGCGGCCAGATTGACTGGTGGCTGGGAAAGGCCAGCCCAAAAGAATGGACATAGTCTGAGGGAGCCTGAGTGCGAACGACTAGGACTAATTAAGACATCAGCCAGGGGAAAAAAAAGAAACCCTGGAGCGTTCAGTAAATTCTAGTCAGGAGAATGCAAGTCTGAGTAGCTAGCTACATGACCTTCAGCAAATTGACCCGCTCAGTAAGCACGGGTCAAAACATAAAGGTCACTAGATGTCACAATACTAGATGTCAGATATGAATCGTTGCAAGCTATAGACAGCGGCTATAATTGAATCTACAGCGCTCCCAGGCACTTAAGATACACCAGCATGCTGGGCGTGCGTTAGCCCAGGCTAATGGCTTCTGTGGTGGTGCTTTGGCTCCTCGGCTTAGCTTGTCAGATATGCATGTGCTCACTCGGGCATATTTAGTGTCCCCCTTAGCTAGCTCATTACCCCGTAACAGGACATTTGTAAGGCTAGAGTTGGCCTCCCCGTCAATGTCATGCGCACCGCGCACTTCTTCTTCTTAAACTAAAGAAGTGGCTCTCCCAAAGAGGGCAAGGGCTGTGACTGAGGGCTGTTAAATTTTGGGCCAGCTTCTTCTTTGTTCTCTTCTTACCAAGAAAGAAAGAATCCTGTCAGTGGAGAAGAGTTCTTCTTCTACAGAGTAGCAGCATGCGACGCTGTTTAGGAACCGCATTATGCATTCACTTTTTGCAGGCCTTAGGCGAGGAGCCTGGTCTTCTGTAAGGCCTGCGAAACAGAGGGATGGCACGCCATGGGAAAGGAGATTGCAGGGCGTTGACAATTACGGGCGTGAAAGCTGATTCTAAATCACATTATTCTGTAATAGATACTCTTGCTAAGATGTCTAGTTGTGAAGAGGATCATTGGTAGGCTACATACATACTCTTAAAGGATTTAGCTACGAAACGTCTGACTCAGGGGGGGACATTTGCTGATGAAGCCATCGCAAGGCCACCTTGGCAGAGTCTGTCAGGCTCCTGAGACTCCGTTGACTGGCCATAGTTAGTGCTGACATTGAGAATATGGACAACAGTACATGCTTGTCTTGCCCCAAACTCATTGACGTACTTGTTCAGGAATCATCACCGTCCCCAATAGGTATTTGTTGCAATTTCAGTCATTCTTTGTGGATCACTTTTTGTGCAGCCAGCCCGTCTAGATGACCTTCCTACTCTTTTCCAAGATGGACTACAACTCCAGCTTCAGGGCCGCTCTAACCCTTTCTGCGGAACCCTTGAAACCCTTGACTTGCCAGATAGCAAGCAAGCCCTGCACCTTGCATGGCACGCATCGGAGCTCAAGAGCCCAGAGCTCCCAATAAGCCAAGCGTCACAGCCAGCCAGCCCTTCCCAAGGGGCTGCCTAAGCCCAAACAAAAGTCACATGCAAAATCATGCAGCAAGCTTGAAAGAATGAATCAAATGAATTTGAAGACATTCCTGCTGTCAGAAGGTCCTAAATTCATATTGACGTTCTGGAATTGCACATCACCATCGAGCACAGCAGAGACAAAGTTCCCCAAGGCAGCTACCGTGGTGTCCCCTTCATGCACGGCGTATCGGTGTCGTTTAGCCTTATATGCTACCACAACCATCTGAGATGATTTCTGCGGCGGCGTCACACCGGGGAAGGCCTGAAGCAGGGCACGGTGGACGCCAGCATCCACCAGGCCATAGTGGATAACAGCCGCTGAGCGCCGCCCGCCAACGCCATTACCGTTAATTTGAGAAACCTGTTCATGTAACTCAAACTTTGCTGTCAAGAGCAGCGCTGCCCAGCGTTTGAAATCTCAAGCGGATTGGCTAGCTTCCAGTAGCAGTCAAATCAATCAGCAATTGGCTAGTTCAGGTGCCAACCATCACAACCAGCATAACTAGCTGCATTGTGCTTGTGCTTCAGATCTTAGTTTCTTCCTTGCAATGGCTCGAGTAAATTGCTGAGCGAGCTACCCTTGGGGTCTTTATGCAGATGCTCACCTCGCCCAAAAGTTGGCGTGCACCATCACCTGCACGGGCAGAGGCGACGAGGGCCACAATGCAGACCTGCGCACCTGACCCGCAGACCTCCTCAAAATTCTTGACTGACAGCTAGGGGATTTCACCAGCCTCTTCCTGCCTGGCACCAGCGCAGGCAGCGCAACCTTTTCCTTGGTCAGCAAGCTGCTCCAGCCATTCCCGCAGGGCCGTCAACTTCAGGTCACCAGAGAAAGGAACACGGCGCCCATCTGGCAGATATCCCATGACGGAGGGGACAGAATGCACGCCATGTGATGTAGCAACAGCCCTCGCAGCCACTGCACCACCCACCTGTCTCAGCAAGTGCCAGCTTTCAGCTTCAATCACTTGGCCTAGATCAGGCATTATAAGCTTCTGCGTAACAAGTAAGCTTGCATTGTGCTGACCTTGTCAGTCATCAGTCAATGCGTCCAGCAGAATAAGCACTCGTAGATAAGCTCTTGAAAGAAGAGGCTGCCTGGTTGGCATGTACACTGTACCTCAACATCAAAGAACTCCAAGCGATCATGCAGGGCGCCACTGAGGTGCCGCCAAAGTGCTGGTGTCTCAGGCTTGTCTGTGAAGAGGACGGCAATCGCAACCTTGGAGGGGGGCCCGGCCAGTGTGCGATCCATGCCAACAACGTCTTTGTGCTTAGAGAAGTTGGGCAACTGCGTAAAGCAGTACTCCTTCATTGCGTCTGCAAGCAGAGATGGCCACAGCAGCCTCAATCAGTAGGAGCCAATAAGAAATCAGCAAATGAACAAGCTCCTAGAATACAGAAACATTCACCTGGGAACACTACTAATGTAGTGTGTCCCGGTGAAGTGAAATGTCACAGAACTGTCACAGATCTGCTGCGCAGATCCTCCATTAGGTCGAGAGCAAGACGCTGGAACAACCTAAAAATAAGAATTCTTGCAAACTCTAGTGGCGTGCAGATCCTGCCACTCACCGGCATCGACAGCGCCCACATAGGTCAGAGGTTCTCTTTTGCCGGCGCCATACGGGAATAGCAGGAACACAAAGTCAGTGCCGTAGGTATTGTATTGTGCACAGAGGGCCTGATCCTCTCCACAATCCACAACACCAACCTATTGAGAGGATGCAGCAAGTGTCAGTAGATCTTGCAACCCTTTGCAGCTAAAGAAGAATAGGATGCAGCTGCCCACTCGGGCTTTAGCCTTATACTTATATACTCATAACACCCCAAGATTCTTCTCCAACAACAATTCGACACACATTATGCACAAATGCTACTGCGAGGCAAACCATGAGCACTTTGCATGTGCTCATCAAAATTCGCGACCTTGGCTTCTCCCTCCTTTCTAAGCATGAAGTTGCCTGCATGCAAGCTGGAAGTCATCATGTTGCATCTCATTACTCTCGAGTAGGCAATCAAGAATCGTTCCAATACCTTGACCATGCCCTTGAGCTTCCTCATGAGTCCCTCCAATGCCACCTTAAGAGCTGTAGCCTCAGGCAGCCTGCCCGCGTGAAAGAGCACCAGCCACACTGAGCGCTCATTGCTGAGCACCTTGGCACCAAAGCTGCCCTTGTTGAGCTGCTCGGCGCCAGCAACGGACTTGAGCGCGTCCCTGGGCTCGTCAGGGAAGCCATACCCTGCTCTCGCCTGGTGGTCATGCTGATGGCCACTGTGGGCGTGCTGCCGCTGCTGCTTGCTCTGGCCGGCCCTGGCCGCCTGCCCGAACAGGTCGCCAAACAGGCCCCCCATGCCGCCGCCACTCCCAAAGTCAAACTGGAACGACCGCTGGCTGCCTTTGCCACCGCTGCCGCCGCCAAAGAAGCTTCTGGCGCCAAAGTCGCCAGCGCTGAAGGAGGCGCTGCCACCAGGGAAGCCGCCAGGGAAGCCATGGCTGGACGCCTCCTGCCCGTGGTACTGATGTTGGTGCTGCCTGCCTGACCCGCCGGAGCCTGTGCCATTGAAGCAAGCGCTTCTAAGTTCCGACTTGCAGTTTGTGACACGGAGCCAAGTGTCCTCCCAAGCTCAATCTCCCAGCTGAAGCTGCACTAAGCTGTGTGCATGCAGGTCCTTAGCACCCCATCGCGCTTGTAAGGTGAGGAGGGTGGAGTCGAGCGAACCTGCGGTCCTTGGTCCACCCTCTAGACCAGCCTCGCCAAACATGTCATACTGCTTCCGCTTATCCTCATCAGACAGGACCTCATACGCTGCACACAGATCTTGGTCAAAGCTAATTGTCAGATTCCCTTCAAAGTCTGCAAAGTCTGCTTCCAGAAGTCAGCCGTGCCTTCAGCAAGCCAATGAAATGTCTAGCCAAAAGCTTGTGCTTCGTCTGACAATGCTTCGTCTGACAAGTCTATTCTCTCGTCAGCGCTGCTCGTTATGCACCCTGAAATAAAGCAACCAGGTAAATGTCCGGCGATGCAGGGCTGCATGAGGAGATATAAGCTTCATGACTGCCACTGCATCATGAGCAAAAGAAAGCCTGGCTCTACTCACCGTTGCTGATCTCCATAAATTTGGCTTGTGCCGCCTTTGATGGATTTTTGTCTGGGTGATACTTGAGCGACTGCCTGGATTGGAAGCAAATATCAGTGACAACACGTGGCTGGCTGCCCAATGTAAAGTCAAGCAACCCTTCTCAAGAAGTGGTAGCGAGCACACTAGGGAATAAGCTCAGAGATGCGGCCAGGAATGTAGATCATAGCTGCAAGAGAATTGGCTCCTTGTGCTGTCAGTGCTGCAGTTGAGAGCTGCATCAATAGCAACAGTTGCTAGCAACAAATGCTGTGCTCACTTGTGATATGCTTTCTTGATGTCTCGGTCGCTGGCATCCTTTTCTACTCCGAGTACCTGCCGCATTTGATGTAATCAAGTAAATCGGATTGGCAAACCATGCGAACAAGAGTGTGGGATCGCTACACTCTTGTGGATTTGCAAGGAGCGCCGTCTGTACATTGCAGTCATTTCAACGCCACAACAATTCAATTTGACAGAGTCAATCTGCAACGGCACCCATGTCTACTGAAGGGGTACCTTATACAGGTCCTTGGCTTCGGCCAATGCGGATATGCAGAGTAGGACGACGACTCCAGCGAGGAGGCCGAAACTCTTCAGCCTCCATAGCTCCATCTTGCCAGCAAATTGTGTCTCGGGCTCTCCACGAATATCTAGCAACTGTAGGCCGTCTTCTACTCTGCTTAATGTAGAAATGAGATGACTTCGTCTTGCTGGCTCACGAGTGCTTCACGAATATTTAGCAACTGCAGGCCGTCTTCTGCTCTGCTTAATGTAGAAATGAGATGACTTCGTCTTGCTGGCTCACGAGTGCTTCCGCTTGGTCAAAGGGAGCCCCACGGAGCTAGGCACCTAGCTGCTGGTGTGCAGCAGCGGCGCTGCCACTCAACAGCCGCATGCAATATGTCGCCTCTGAGTCCAATGACTAATTACAACCCGCCAACGAGCGCGGTCTTAGCGTGCCGCTCGAGGAAAGGCCCGGCCGCGCGGCAAACTCCGGCTCTCCGGCCACAGTCTCTGAGTTGCGGAGCCACGGCGCAGCACTGGATGTCGCAGCGCAGGCCTTCAAGCCTCTGACGGCGGCAGACTCGCTGGCTGCCGGCGGCTGACGGCGTTCTCAGAAGCCACAACCAAAGGGGAAAGGTGATCTCGGCGCCGTCGCGGCGCTGGGGGCGGCGGGCGGGGCGGCGCGACAGGCGCGGCGACAGAGGGAAGGCAATAGAATGAGGCCTGTCTGTAACAGAGTGACAGTGTCCACAATTTTCTACGGGAGAGGAAGCGTATCTGCAGATGTGAGTATCTGCTACTTCGCTGCGGGTTGCAATTCGGCAGATTGTTTCAGGGCCCGTGGCGAAACGAAATGGAGGAGGGAGGAGGGAGGAGGGAGGTTGCGCGCGTGCGGCGGGCGCGCCCTCTCATTGGCGCAGAGCCGTCTAGGTAATGATCTCATTGGCCCGCCTTATGGTGGAAGGAAATAGTAGGAGAAAGTCCGGAACCTTCGGCCGGCTGGCGGGACGCGAACGCAGTGCTTGAGGAAATCCATCAGGGTCTCTCTTTCGACGCCGCTTCGACGTAGCTGCCTCTCTCGCAAGAGGTGTATCAGGAGATATATATATTGTGTTCTGTTATGTAGTCCTTCTCTGGCTTCTCTTTCTTTGGCTTTTAGGCTTTGGCTAAAACCCCGACGAGACCCAGAAGGAGCAGCCATAGCGCGGCCTGCTCGCAAGTGGACTGCGTGAGCCAGGGAGCGTTGGAAAGAGACTGAGAGCCGCATGCGGAAGACCTGGGCAAGCGAGCCGAAGCGTTCGAGCCGGGCAACTCTGCTTGCTGACCTGGCCGCCGATCGATGGCCTGCCGAGCCAGCCGCAGCAGGAGGTCCAGCCAGCGACTGCCGAGAGCCCCGTGGACGTCGACCGCAAGTGCCGCGAATGCCGATTACCAGCAGGGTGATCGGCGTACCTACGCTCCTTGCCAGGGGCCGCCAGGCCGACCTCAGGCCAATGTCGCCAAGCTGCTGCTGACGGGTGGCGAAGGCAGCAACGACTTCCTCGGGCGGGCGGTGTCGTCGGGCGCATATGGGCATGAGGGCGCCCCGGTGTGCCCCCGTGGCCTTCAGAGTAAGAGCGTCCTGCTTGAGTTCGGATTAGCGAGCCCACAGTGGCAGGCACATCCTCGCTGCTGCCTACTCTGCAGCTCGTTGCCGCAGCCCGTCGCTGCGGTTCCAAGCTGGCTCTCTGTGAGTACCAGCGGCGGCCATGCGAACAGCTGCTGACTCTCAGTAGAGTCACGGCCTGCTGGCGGTGCCTCAGACTTCCGCTGCGCTGCGTGCGCTGGCGCTTCACTGAGGAGTGTAGCAGGGTGTGCCCCAAATAGCTCCTATGACAGGACCCAAGCAGGTCGCTCTGACCCTTAACTGTGTATACAGTGGTTGGGTCGTTGCATTGACGTGACCTATACACACAGTCAGAGTCAGAGCGTCCTGCTTGGGTTCGTCACTGCAAGTGTAGGGGCAAAGCCTACTACACAGTGAAGCGTCAGCGCACAGCGCTGCGAAAGGCCGCACCAGCAGTAACATTACTGAGGCTCACCAGTCAGCAGCTGTATCCCCATGGGATGCGGCAGTGGTACTTGCAGAGAGCCGGCTGTGGACCGTAGGGATGGGCTGCGGCGACGGCCTGTGCAGCATGGAGCAGACCTTACAGGTTGCTGCAGCTGGCAGCAGCAGGGCTGTGCCTCTCTCTCTGGCCCTCACTGATTCCCGAGTCCAATCTCGGCTCACTACTTATAGTGCGTATAGCGGCTTACTAGTCATAGACCTTCGAAATTTGTTCAATTTGTTCCTTTTCCTGGGCTGGTCGATCACTGCCATCGCCGTCTACTGGAACAGTCTTTCATTCTGACCTGCCAGCCCTCCCTGCCTCCTGCGTGAGGGTGCTGCTGCCCATGACGTGCATATAAGGGCAAGGACTTGAGACAAGCCTTAGCTAGCCTAGTTGCAAGCACCTGCTGCAAAGCCTCGAAGGCATTCAGAAGCGTGGACAGTGCTTCTCAAGCACGAGCTGGCAAACACTAGTCTCGTTAATGCAAGCCTAAATCGTTAAGGACAAGAATTCCACCTTTTGCCACCAGAAGTCCGACTATCCTTACTTGTGACAAGTAGGAACTGGCTACCTTTGGGAGCCTGAGCATTGCCACAGATACCAGTGGCCTGGCTTAGTGCACATTATAGGTTTCATAGTAAAAGGCAACTAAGTATTCTGGCGCAGCTCAAGCACACACTTACTCCCAAGTGCAAGACAGAACTGCTCGTCGGTAGCACAGTGGCTGCTCAAGGACATGCTGAGGCCATGGTTACAGTCACGAGTTTTATACGCTTGTGTTAAACACCACCATGAAAATGGATAGGTGCTCGTGAATTTGCAGTACAGGAATGTTCATGTGCGTAATTCAGATTTCCCCCCAGAATGGGATTTTTCAGGATCTGAAACCTTCACGAAGTCAGTCGCTTGTGGGCACATCTACATGGAAGCCTACAAGTATGACCCTTAGCTACATGCGGCCCCTTCCATCTCTTAGTGTCTTCATCTCTTTCTAGCCAACTGGCAAGCCTGCAAGCGTCTCCGGCAGAGTGTACTTGCTTGCTTTGCCTTGCGCTCACAGTCTGCAACATCATCGACCAAATCTCAAAGCAGCCAGCAGGAAAGCTGCCAAGCCCTCTCTTGAGTAGCCGAGTCTGTTGAGGCAGCAGCACCAGCAGCCATCAGCAATGTACATGGTCTTTTGACTATCGGATCACCTGGGACCCTGCATGACGAGGCAATCATGAGACGAGCACCGTCACTCATAGGCAATCTCTCCAACAATGCAACTGCGTTGAGCGAGATTGCACATATTCGCGCGCGAGGACAGCCATGAATTGCAGCCATTGATTTACGACGTCTGAAGCTAGCCAGCATGCAAGCAGCAAAACAAGCGTGCAGACCGTTTGAATCTTAGTCTTCGAGCAGCTTGCGGAAGTGTCCGCCGTGATGCTTGCCGCCTTTGTGATCATGATCATAGTCCGTCGCATTAAGAGGTGGCGCTGGAGCTGGAGCTGGAGCTGGAGCTGGGATTGGAGCTGGAGCTGGAGCTGGAGCTGGCGACGGCACTCCAGTTGAGGCCTCATGCCAACCACCGTAGTCGTGGTGGTGATCGTCATCCCTGTCGCGCCTAGAGCTGTCCCTGTCTTCTCGGTCACGTTCCTCATCGTAGCCCCCATTGTTGTAGCCTCCCCCATCACCCCCGCCATAGCCCCCACCGCCATACTCATAGTCGTGCAACCCCCATGATGTCGGCATGTGGTGTGGACCAGGCGCTGGTGCTGGAGCCGGGGCTGGCACGGGAGCTGGTGGCTGTGCCCCAGTTGGTCCAGCTGCGGCGAGCACTTGACCTGTTCATCCAGCAAGCTGTCAGCGCTGCTTGCTTTCCAAGCAAGGGGCCTTGATGATCATTAGCAGCAGGATCGTTATCAAGTAGAGGCGCTGCTTGTGAAGGTTAGGGACCTTACTGGTCGGCGCTGCGAGTATTGATGCCGCCACGACGAAAACTAGGAGGGTGGCGCCGCTGTGCTTCCCCGCACGCCCCATGTCGAAGCCCAAGCACATGGCCACAAATCTCTGGTTGCCCTCACACCGTCTTCTGTGCGGTCAAATTTAGCCTGCTGCAGGATGTTGTCCAGATGGACAGCTGCGGACTTCGACCAACAGCTTGGCTGGCCTCAATGGCACACTACTGCGTTGCACAGGCCTCGGCGGCGGCTGCCACAGGCGGATCTTCGCCTCGACAGGGCGGAGGGCTCAATTTCAGACTGCCGCAGCGGCGGTGAGTGCTGCCTCTCCCCTCCCTTCCTCCCTCCCTCTCTCTCTCTCTCTCTCTCTCTCTCTCTCTCTCTCTCTCTCTCTCTCTCTCTCTCTCTCTCTCTCTCTCTCTCTCTCTCTCTCTCTCTCTCTCTCTCTCTCTCTCTCTCTCTCTCTCTCTCTCNCTCTCTCTCTCTCTCTCTCTCTCTCTCTCTCTCTCTCTCTCTCCCCACCCCCCACCTCTCGCCTTCACCTTCGCCACCTCCTCGCTCCCCTCCCCACTCGGAACACCCCACTCCTTTGAGCCTCCATCAGCAGCTTTCTTTATTGAAAGACAGTGGCTGCGAGATGCCAGCCCAGAAATTGAGCTCTTCCGAAGAGGGCGGGGCTTGTAACAAGCGAGCCAAATCTTGGACAAGGTCCATAGGTCCGAAAGGACTTAACAAAGTCTGACAGGGCCGAAGTGACTGCGAGTGGTTTCCTGTTCGCTGCGCCTTCCGGCCGTTTCAGACAATTTTGTACATTCCTTTGGGTCGGCCTCTCAAAGCCATCGAATTGAAAAAGCTTTCCAAATCACGAGCTTTCTCTCTCTCTTTCCCCTCTCTCCCCGCTGCCCAACTCCCCCCTCCCCATCGTGGCTCCGATCAGAAGGCCCGATCGGCTTGATCAGCGGCCCGGCCGCCATGCATGCAGAGCGCCCGGGCGGGACGACCGGCGCCGCGGCGCCATGCGCGCCGCCCACATGCGCCATGCCGTCGCGGCAACGCGCGCGCCGAGAGCAGCAGGAGCAGCTTCCAGCAACACTGGGCTGCCAGCCCTGCCCGCCTTGCACTAGCTTCCACCTGAGCAGTCTATTGGCTTTAGTTGGCCACATTTTCATATCATGCGCACCACGCGCCTTCTCTCTTGCTGCTCGCCTGTCTCGCTCAGCGTCACTCCCTCATACCGCTACACCTGTCGGCAACCATGTTTCAAGTATTAGACGCACCTTCATCCAGGATCAAGGAAAGTAGGGACCGTGCTCTATCTTGGGACATACCGTCCATGCCTTACTTGTTTGCCTTTTCTTACTTGAGTGACGTTGCCCAAATTTCGGTCAGTGATCTGGAATAAAAGGATGCCGGCGCTCAGGGTGATCCCCCTCGGCATCAGGCAACCACGGGCAACTCTGAGTTGCACAGTAGCGCGAAGATTTCATGCAGCACATGCAGGGTCACAAGCGAGTGAACTTGACCTGGATTATCGAAGTAGCCTGGAACCATCTTCCACTTTCGATCTTTGTTGTAGCTTTGCAGTACTAGCTAGCCTTGTTGTTCCTGATACGAGGCCATTAGTCTGCTTCACAAGGCCTCAACACCTCTTCTTGAATAAGATTGTGAGGCGAGGAGCATATCGCCGGAGCTTTGTAGGGTTAAATAAGGGTTGTGAGCGTAAGGAACTGGAGCTGAAGCATCACTCGGATTTTTGTTGCTTTTAAAGAACACATCTGAATTGTATAGTGAATCAGAAATTACATGGATCAACCATACAGACTTGCAAAGAGTAGTAGACTTAGACCTTGATAAAGATTTATTCCTCCACATCGATTCCCTTCCTAATTTTGAATCTCATCAGTGTTCTTATCTAGTGATTCGCGCCTTGAGTATACATCTTCAGAGGACATCAAAGTCGGCGAAAGTGACCTCTTATTTTCATGGGCAGTCTGTCTTGATAAATTCGCTTGTTTGGTTTTGGTCCATAGTTTCATTCTTATTCATTAAACTGTTGGATCTCTTTATGAAAATGAGTCTGGATTGGGAGTAATCCAGACTCCGGGCAATTAGCTCAGTTGGTAGAGTTCCTCGTACAAATATGTGAGCATTTATGTACTGATGATAGGGTTCAGGTTCATCAATTGAGCAAAAGTCTAACTAGATAATTTGTCCAGATTATTATAAAGAACCACCTAATTAATTTTGACAACCAAGAGAATTGTTGATGGTCCAGTACTTTACTGTATGTCAAGATAGCAGGAGACAACTGTAGTGATTGTGTACATCAATGCCAATTCATGCTTCTCATCTGGTGGTTGCTTGTCTCAATAAGAAACATGTAAAGTAGCGTGGAGCTTATAAGCTAGTCTGTGCACTGCATGTTTACGTTTTGCTAGGCATGAATTCTAAGCTTTGTCATTAAGCCTCAAACTCAATCAGACTGTTGAGGAGGGCTAGCACTTCTCAGCTCCCTCGTACTGACTGACAGCCGTCAGAAATAGCGTGGCTTGGCTTATCATAGCAAAGTAGCAGTATACTGATCGGAACACAGCAACCGCCCAACACCATTGGCGTAGATAGGGATGGGTAGCAGGCCGCCTGATCTCCACAGCTCTGACTGAGAGAGGCGAGCAGAAATCGACGCCTCATCTAAGCTCTGCAAGACACGAGCCCGGGTTGACCTGCCGGATGTTGATGTTGATTCGTGCTGAGTGAATGTAGTCCGCCACTGGCCACATTCCAGGTTTCTGTAACTCCTTGAGGAGCGCTGGCAGAATGGCCTCTCTGCCGCTGCCACCACCGCTGAAGATGCGCGGCAATCCTGCAAGCATCCCTGACGCAATCAGGATTGGCCATCCATTGGTGGCTAGCAAGCAAGGTTGCATTACATGGGCTATGCACCACCTAAGTGAAAGCAGGGCATCTCACCGTGGTAGCACAAGCGAGCAGGGCCAGCCATCAGCACCACGTCACCCGAGCGCAGCAGCATTGCCAAGGGGGTATCTTCTCGGGACGGTCCACCGAGAAGGAAAATAGCTGTGCAGCCCAAGCTGCACAGAGCAGTATACTAGGAGTTATACCAGAAACTCCTCCTGCTTTGTGGCTGCAATAAGCTGCTCCAACTCGAGCCACAACGCAGTGGCTAAGCAAGGAGCGTATCTCCAGGCACCACAGACGTGCACATGTGGAGTGCCGGGCTGGCGCAGACCTAATGCTGACAATCGGCAGAGAGAGGTCGGCCTCCATGTCGTCGAGGTGGCCACCGAGCATGTCCCCTGGCCGGTGAAGCAGCAGCAACGGGCAGAAACGGCGTTGAGCTCATCAGGTCTAGCAATAGTAATGAGCTGGCGTGTGGATGGAGCCAGCTCCTGAGCAGTCAACCAAGCAGCTCCAAGGAGCTGCTTAAGTCCTGTAGCTGTGGCAGCAGTAGCTGCAGTAGCCAACCTTCGCTGTAAAGGTTGACGATAGCTGCCTCCGACCTGAAGGTAGACCCAGGCGGCAGGGCAGGACGCGCAAGCTTTGTCGCCAGCGCCGCAAGATCCTTGTGGATGGGCCGATGTGGCTTAGTGTGATCATATTGCCTCTGTCAGAACCGTTGACTTGCAGTTACTTGGTAGTCGCGCATAGACGAGGAGGATATTGGCCGGGTCATAGCAGCAGTGAAGATCCATCTACCTGAGCTGCATACTGAGATGAAGTGATGAGGATTTTCACTTATGACTTCTACGTACGACTCGATACGTGATGTGTCAGACAGAAGGGCTCCACAAAGAGCCGGGGCTTCACATTGGACCAGTCGAACTGGATGCCAATCGTGGCCCACCGCAGCCGCCGGAGCAACGAGGCCGCAGAGTCGGTGCGCTGCTGTCCGCAGTCTGTCGTCCATCGCTGGTTGGCACGCCGCCGATGCTCACGCTGGCTGCCGGCGAGGTCGGCAGCCACGGTCTCGCATGCGCCATCGCTGCGTTCATCGTCCCCGCACTCGCCCATGTGCAAGTCGCGGCACACATCACTCTCCACTGCGGCGGCACTGCTGCAGGCATCAGCATTGCGCAGCTCTACCTCCGCGTCCGCCGTCGCCACTGGGTGACTCGAACAAGCACTGCAGTGGCGAGCCTCCGAGCCTCCGTCCTTGCCCAAGTCCTTGTCGAGGAAGAGGCCCTGCTGGGCGGCCACCCAGAGGCCCGGAAGCTCGCCATGCAGTGCGCTGTGGTTGGTCTGGCTCGGTGGCTCGAGCAGTGCGAGAGGCTTGCTTGGATCCACTTCAGCTGCTCGGCCGGGCCGAGCGCCTGTGGGATAAAGTAGAAGCCTGCAGTGACGGTGGCACACGAGGCAGCGTGAGCCTGGCGCTCGCAGAGTAGCCTAAGAGCGCCAGCGGCAAGCTCCGGCTGCCATAACATGGCTTTGAGTCAAGTTCTGCAGGTTAATAAGTTATCACCCACCATTTTCCATGCCATTAGTCCTAAAGCTGTTCCTGATATGTAACTGCCAATCCTGACGCCTCAGAGCGCGAGCCATGGCAGCTGCAACGCAGAGCTCGGTGGCAGCAGCCGGTGCCACGACGAGCCCAAAATCCTGAACCCCTACAAGCTAACTCACAACCTAACTAAACCTAACCTAAAACTCGAGCTCCCAACTCTACCGTTAGAATATCGTGGGTCCCTGGTCGTCGTTCCGGGCCTCACCGGGGCGGCCGGCGAGGCCGTAGACGGGCCAGGGGCCATTGCCGTCGCCGGCGGGCAGCAGGCAGGCGCCGGCGGCGGCGCGGGCGGCGGCGTCGGAGAAGTCCAGGACGCCCGCCAGGTCCGGCGGCG
>WELB01000138.1:149419-162556 GCA_009602725.1 Spirogloea muscicola
CCGTCGCCGCCGTTCGGGCCGTTTGCCGGCGGCGGCGGCGGCATGTGGGGCAAGATGCCGGGGGCCGGCGGAACGGCTCTGGCCCCGCTCTCGCGGCCCATGGCGCCCGTCTCGCGCGGCGGCGGCATGCAGTACCAGCCGCAGCTCGGCGGTGGCAGCGGCGGTGGCATGGCGATGGCGGCTGCCATGGCTGGGCGGCAGCAGCCCCAGTACGGCTCGGGCATACGTAGCGGCGGCAGCGGCAATGGTGGTGGCAGCAGTGGCCTCATCCCAACTTCGGTCCTGCTCTCTGGCGGCGGCGGCGGCGGTGGCGGCGGGGTCACTGCGGAGAAGGCAGCGGCGGCGCTGGCAGGGCTGCCGGCAGTCAGCGGGGCCGGCACGGGGGGCGAGCTCAACGACCTCGGCTGGGCGGACGAAGTCATTGTGTTCCGCGGCCACAACGGTTAACGGCCGGGCGCCGGCTCTGCTTCACAGCCGCAGGCTGCGGCGTCGCTGCTGTGCTGCGGAGTTTGCCAAGGCCGGCTGGCAACGGCAGCAGCTTCGACGCACCCGGCTGGTGGAGCCTTGGCACCGTATGCCGGCGGTGACACATGTAGCAGCAGTGGCGGTCTGGAGCCCCGCCGTGCTTACTGGCAACCTACAATCCATTATCCCACGTCTTCCTCTCTCCACATTGTTAACCCCTTCCCCCCACACCTTACAACTTAGTCACTTGGGTGCTTCAGACAATCTGCCAATACTAGCAATGGTGCCAGCTTGCTGCACTAGCGCATCTCGGAAACATTGGGATCAGTGCATCCATTGTCCTAAATCTTCCAAGTTTTGACTCGTAGCTACTTGACATGGGCGCCAGACTAGCTAGAGCGCTGCGTCCCAGAGGTGTGGCGGATGCGGCGGCAGCCCTCACGCTAGCGCCGGTGCAGGCGAGGCTGCTGGGCGCATGTTCATAGGGGCAGCAGCAATAATGGCATGGCAGCGCTCACATAACGTGGGGTGGTCTGCTAAGGAACCGACGCCTGGCGAGTGGTTCCAGCACCGCTCGCACTTAGTGCCGTCAGCACGCGCCACGCCCACCCACACGATGCCGCCGCTGTCCAGCGGCGCAGTCGCCACGTACTCGAGCCCGAGCTTCTCGGCTGCCTCCCGGCTGTTCACCATCTCCACCTGAGTGCCAGGCCATAGAACAGAACGTCAGCTTCAATTGCAGCGTACCCATGAAGTGGGTCCCTACTAACCGCGACTTATAAGCTTACTTATAAGCTTACCTTAAGCAGCTAGGCTTAACACCAAGGCCTTTTGGCACTGTTGTCGGACTACTTGGACTGAGCAGACCTGGGAGGTCAAGAAGAGGTAGCAGAGGCGGTCGGGGTCGCTGCCTCTGCCAGGCCCGGCCATGGCCCCGAGCCGCGCCGCAAGGCCCGCGTCGCTGTCAGCCAAGTGCAGCAGCACCTTGGCTTCCAGGCTTGCGCCGATCAACCGCCCCGCCCGCGCCGCCTCCAGCGCCCGGTTTGCCTCAGCACGTACCTGCGCCACAGGGCTCCGCGACCATGCAATGAGGACGATAGCTCTGGCAGAAGTCTACTTCTGCACAGCTTCACTGCCACCAAAAATGACTTCGCTGCAGCCAAGCAGGTCATAATCCAGCGCATTTGGAATGAACGTCACGTAACACAACAGAGATATGATGGTGAAGGGGCTGACATTCTTATGAGCCCCGGAGTTAGCCCCTTGACCAGTAGAGCTTGTGTTGCTCACCTGCAGCAGCTGCTGCCAGAAGGCCTGGTCAGCGGCGGGGAAGCCGAGCCACTTGTCTTCGGCCACTGGCCAGCCTGCCTCGAACACGCTCTCTGCCGCCTGCCCCGTGACAGGCGACTGAACAGGAAACGGGAGAGTCGACCATGCGTCCTCCGCAAGGTGCGGCAGGACCGGTGCCACCGCTCGCACCACCGAGAGGAGGATCGCTGTCAGCACAGTCTGGCAGCTCCGCCGCGTGTGGCTGTCTGTCCCACTGCCACCCATTCAGAGAAAGGTGTCAGGCAGCCAGTCTGCTCTATGAACTCAGGGTCGACTTGGCCTGCCTTTCTTCTGCAGCATTCTGGCTCCACCATTGTCCAAGTCAAGCATACGCTATGGCTGTGCTGCAAAGGTCTCACCCGACGTAGAGGCGGTCTTTGCAGATGTCAAAGTAGAAGTTGGAGAGATCAACAACCGCGTACCGCTGCACGAGCTGTCGGGGTGCAAGAAGAGAAGCCGAGAGCCATGAGCCGCTAGGGCGCAAAGAGGTCACCTCTTACAGAGGTCAGCAGGAGTCATCATGCTACACTCAGCAGCGATGGACATATTCCACTGCCACCACTGCCACTAGGAGATAGATCAAAGTGCTGATTTAGATAACACACCCCTACACCTAAACTTATTGACATTTCGACGTACTTAGACACTTCATAAATGTCAGACTGGCACCACCATGTAAGCTTGACAGACTTTAATTTGTGTAGTACCTGGAAGAATCTGTAGAATTGGTAACTTTCATAGCTGTCCCTGAGGTCCCCAAGGAGGGAGGCGAGACGCCACAACGCATAACGGTCCACGCCAGGGAGGTCCGCATACTCCACACTAAGTGCCTCCGGCTGTATACGAAAGCTTTCGAAGACTCATTCCAGCACATGAGCAGGTGAAAAGGTGCACCCCTATTGGGCGACCTCAGCAGAAAATTCACCGCGCACACACAACTTAGTAAGTCAAAGCAAAACCACTCTAACTTGTTATGGCAAGAAGCTTCGAATTTGTCTCGGATTGCTTACCTGCTCGAGGCAGTCGGCTGTAGTAGCAAATTATGACAATCTATTACACCGACTTGCGGATCAGAAGTGGCTATGCAACTGGTACCTGAAAGTCGTGCAGATTTCCAAGTAAGTAGCGCAGCGTGCCACGGAGCTTGCGGTAAACATCGGCCATCTGGCGAATGATTTTGGGCCCAATGAGTACGTCGCCTGTGTAGTCCACGCTCGCCACCCACAGCCGCAGTACATCCGCGCCAAATGCCGGGTCCTCCTGTGAGAGAATGGATGACACAACAAAGAGGGGGGCATCAACACCTACACCAACTTCAGTTCACATGCAAAAGCCTGCACCCAAGATGCTATTGCAAGTCAGTATCAGAATGATTGTGATAACAGCAGCATAGCGATGGTAGAAAACACTGATGACCTGCTTGGCCTATGTGCTGGCGCATGCAGAAGAACATGCCATACCTTCTGATTCTTGCCACCCTCAATAACAAGTGCCGGATCGATCACATTACCAAGCGACTTGCTCATTTTCAGGCCCTTCTCATCGAGTACAAAACCGTGCGTGAGCACCTTCTTGTACGGAGACCTGCCTGTACCACCATTATATGCACCTCATTTAGGGAGTGGGGAGGAACAGAAGCTCCACATGCCCGCAGCCTGGCTGAAAGCCGACAGCTACGGAGCTCTTCATACAAGGTCCTGTGATGTTTTTTGGTCGGGCTTCGATGCCAATATGACAGGGATGTGGTACAACAACATGACTGAACATGATTTGTAGATGAGGTAGAAGGCTGCGTGACAGGGCCAGCTTGAGCACCGTGCGTGGCCACCGAGGTCAGGAGCGAGGACTGGAACCAGCCGCGGTGCTGGTCGCTGCCCTCGAGGTACAGATCGGCGGGGAAAGACAGCTCAGGGCGCTGCTCCAAGACGGCCGCCCACGAGGACCCTGCACCGCACAAGCCCGCCAAGCCGAGGATCCATGTCAAGCACAGTGGTCGGGCTCCGCACCTTCCACTCGTGACAAGTCCCTCCCTCCCTCCCTCCCTCCATTGCTCTTTCACTTTGGGCGCGCTTAAATAAGTCCATAAAATACAATTCAATTGTAGCAAAACGCAGATTGAGCCAGCATTGGTTGCTGAAGGCACTTCAGTGATCGCACCAGAATCGAACCAGACGTCCATGGTGTCTGTGCCCTTGCAGTACGTGGCGGCAGATGCCCGGTGCTCCTCTGGCAGGAGGTCCTCAACGGGCAACTGGAACCACGCATCGCTGCCCTTCTCCGCAATCACAGCTGCAGAGAAAGCAATGGCAACCCACCTCAGCAATTGTGACCCAATTATGGAGCGATAAGTACAGTGCAGTGTAGGAAAAGTAGGAGAATGCGGGACGTCCATTCCCTCCAGATTATGCAGGCGCAGCAGTTACACCACATTGTGGTCGCATCATGATGGAGTGCATGTTGCTCTTGGCAGTAGGTCATACTCAAAGCCCAACAAAGGTGAACCTGCGGGTCTGCTCACTTTGGATGTGTGCAATCGTGCTCTGAGTCATGAGAGGCTCGCCAGTCTCCACATGGTAGAACACCGGGATGGGCACGCCCCAGCTCCGCTGCCTGGAAATGCACCAGTCGTTCCTCGCTAGCGTCATGGACGTGATGCGCTTCTCCCCCTGCCAGTCCAACCCAGGCAATGGTTCACATTTTCATGCTTGTGATGTTAGACCATCAGCAAGACTTGGCCGGCTCCTTACCACCCTCTTACAGGCTTGCTTCTGACACTGTTGCAAATCTACATGTATACATGAAGTACGCACGATGCAACTTCTTGACACGGTCTGAAGCTGCTAGAAGCAACTCAGTCTGCGTGGCTTTTGCACTCACACTTGGAGGTATCCACGTTACGCTGGCAATGGCGTCCAGGGCAGCCTGGCGGAAGCCCTCAACAGATGCGAACCATTGCTCCGTGGCTCGAAATATGGTGGGGAGCTTCGTTCGCCAATCATAGGGATACTTGTGCACTGCGCCATCAGCAAACACCGGCATTACAAAAGGGGTCGACGTTTTGAACGATGACACGAAGAGTAGCCAGGACAGCAACACACATGCTCTCTCGCTCAGCAGGCACAGCAGGCAAAAGGTATATGAGAGTTGCTCACTACATTGTCAGCTTTCCTTTACGTACTGGAGTCAGCTGCAATCCCAATTAAGGACCAGCTCACATCTCAATTTCGGTTGTACGAGTACCATAGGCCTACGGTCAATATGGCAATATGCACGTGTGATCTTTGACGTTGCTTACCATAAGCCTCCTCCATGAGGAGGGCCTCGCAACGGTCCAGGGCCTGGATGACGGCAACATTGCCACTGCCCAGGACCTCCTTGCCCGCAAACTCGCCTCCAGCCTCCGGTGTGAAGACGCCCGCGTCGTCAACCGGCGAAAGCAGCGGGAGGCCGTACTTGAGGCCCGTAATGTAGTCATCCTGCCCATGGCCAGGTGCCGTGTGGACAAGCCCTGTCCCAGACTCCGTGGTGATGTAGTCTCCACCGATCACGACCGGCGCTTGCCTCGCCTCAAGTGGGTGCTCGTACCTGTGGTTGACATAAGCATCGCGAGTCACATAGAGCATGTAGCAGCAAAACTATGTATTGTTGTGGGGATGCAGTAATGCGACATAGGATGCTCTAAGATTCGTTATAATCTATTGAGATTACAATCTAATATGATATATCTAGGAACAAATATTAATGAATGAGGCATTTGCTCCTTACTGGCAGTGCTCCAGCGCTGAGCCTGGGAACGTGCCCACAACGGCGAGCTCAACACCCCACTTGGCCTGCAGCGCGCCCACGAGTCCCTCCGCCACCACCAGATGGCTGACCCGCTCGCTCTGCAGGCCATTGCCGCGCACCCCCGCACCCTTCCCGTACTTCTTCTCCTCTGCCGGCGGAAAGGGCTGCGCATCGCCACCCGGTGGCGGTTGCACGCGGACGACGGCGTATGTCAGCCGGTCATTGACGGCCACGGCTGCACAGCCAAAGGATTGCGAAAACCGAGCTCGGTGCAAATTACCCTCACGTCGGCGATCTTTACTTTGATGACACAAGCAGAAAGTCTATCTCCACACTTGGAGGATCTACTAATTGGATGAGAGGCTTCTATTATGCAGCATAGAGCTGAGGAATCAAGCCCAGCATCTTGGACTGCTCACAACATACCTGCATTTCCTGGAATAGTCCAGGGTGTCGTAGTCCATATTGCCAGGCCAAGCTGCGGCAGGAGGTCCCTCATCTCGTCTGGGAAAACCTCTGACAGGCGCACCAGCTTGAAGGCCGCATAGATGCTTCTGGAGGTGTGTGCTTCGGGGTACTGGAGAATGAGTACAAGGAACGTGAGTGATATTCAGCTCCCAAGGCGTCAGCTCTTGATTAAGGGTTTGCATGCCATTGCATTTGAAGGCTTTTGCTCCAGATGACTTTTGAAACATCTGAAAGCTGGATACATGGCACGCCTGGACTATGCTGCACCTGCCCCATCTCATTGAACCTCAGACCCACACATGCATTGCATGTACAGAAGAGGCAGGACCTCCAGCTCGGCCTCAGCGAGTGCAGTGGCGGACGACGGGCTCCAGTGGACGGGTTTCCGGCCGCGGTAGATGTGGCCATTGAGCACCATCTTGCCGAACACGCCAATCTGTGCAGCCTCATACTGGGGCTTGAGTGTCAGGTAAGGGTCGTCCCAGTCGCCCCATACTCCAAAGCGCTGCACCCAAATGAAGACGGCAGAAAAGAACCAAACATGTCATCATGTTGAGATATGGCCAACCGTGAGAGCACAACCACAGTGTGGGGCCTGAGAAGTAGGACTGAGGTTCAGCAACCGCATGTCTACTTTTGGCAGCTGCGCTTTGGTCCCAAGTGATGCTTTGAAGCAAAGCCTACTCAGAGCAAACAAAGACAGGTCATAAATCAAAATTATAGGAATGAAAACCGACGATGAATCCTTGACATGATTGGTCCAGTGCCAGGCACAGTGCATTTGTGTTTGAACCTTGAATGACTGCCGCTGCTTATCCACTGTCTTTAGAGCGAATTGGGCCGCCTTCTTGCGCAGCTTTATGGTGCTCAGGCCCTTGCGGGCTTCCGCGTCCATTGACTGCAGCACTGTTCCAGCGCCAACTGTTAATCATCCTCCTCTAGAGGACCAACTTTCACTATGTCCTACATGGGACTGTGGCAGGGGGGACCTTGAGGGTGTCAATCTGCCAATCTAAAGAGTCAGAGTATCAGCTTGCATGCAAGGATTTCTTCTGTTCGCAGAATTAGAGTTTGTGGATGATGGTAGGTGCCGACCTTTGAGCTCGATGGGGAGTCCGTGGCAGTCCCAGCCCGGCACATAATGTACCTTCCGGCCTTGCATCAGCTGTCAAGAAGAAGGACGAGTCAGATGCAAGACCAGCGTAGTCCTTGCCACGAGATCTACAGCAGCCCGAGTCGCCTGCTCGTTGATCATTCACGAGCCACTGTCCATGTGTGCAGGTACTGAGGGATATGCGGGCGCCCGCCTAAGGTGCGATGCAAGAAAAGTGGTGGCCTAGGGACTGGGATACCTGGTAGCGGTTGATGAAGTCCTTGAGGATCTTATTGAGAGCGTGCCCGCAGTGGAGGTCGCCATTGGCATAAGGTGGGCCATCGTGCAGTGTAAAGACGTCCTATAGCGGAGGTCAGGAAGAGGTGTTCAACTAAACTTCCGCCCCTCATCTGTCATGAGAGGATCTATGAGCTGGACATTGCACAACAAGCTACGAAGTGGCAGATACTGCAGTCCTCGGCGATAAAATGGTGATAACGAGATGGCAACCAGGAGTATTATAAGCACATTCACATGCTGTCGTGGCTCGCTGAAGGGCCCCACAAGCA
The DNA here is from genome assembly GCA_009602725.1 of Spirogloea muscicola. Taxonomy (NCBI): domain Eukaryota; kingdom Viridiplantae; phylum Streptophyta; class Zygnematophyceae; order Spirogloeales; family Spirogloeaceae; genus Spirogloea; species Spirogloea muscicola. Next base: position 157,130 of record WELB01000138.1, read on the forward strand.
GTCTACTCGCAAGTGACATGCTGAGCTCAGGTTGCAACTGAACTCCATATAGTGAAGCCTACAATCTGACCACTAATGCAACAGGCTGCAAAGTGCTCAACTTTCTTAAATTTAGAAAGTTGCTGCAGGTTCCTGGCACCAACTAGCATGGCAGAGCTGACTGCTGCCGTGCTCACCCCAGTGTTGGCCTCCACGATGTGGCGGAGCACGTCGCGGTCCTCCCACAGCCGCTGGATCTCGGGCTCACGAACCGCCGCATTGGCGCGCATCCCGAAGCTCGTGCATGGCAGGTCGACCGTGTCCTTGTATTGCCCGCCTTGCTCATTGCCCGCCGCCTCGCCTGCGCCGCATACCGCCCGCGAGCACATCAGCGGTCAGGTTTTCCTTTTGCGACGTGAGAGGGAATGCAACGCTGGATGCGGCATGTAGACGATCGCTGACCTTCAGTTGCCTTCTTCTTGGCGGCCTGGACAGGACCCCGGGCCCGGCGCGCCGAGGACATTGACTTCCGCCCGCCGCCGGCGGCGGTGGGAAGGAGGCGGCCAGCTGAGCCCAGAAAGAACGGCGACAGTGCTGCGGCCGAGGCCCCACGGGAGTAATGTAGGCGGGAGCAGCCGCCACAGCTGCAGCTTGCCGGCCCTGGCCCTGCGGGCCGCCACTGGTGCGGCGCTGCAAAGGCGACTGAGCACGAAGATTGTAGCCACAACAGGCTTTGAGGGAGCAAGGCCTTGCACCAAGTCCTGCTCAGCAGAGCCTCTCTGGTTGGCAGGAAATTCCTGAATTCACAGCTTTGGCATTTGAGGCTTCATTCTCTTGAAATGGTAACTTGAATGGACATTCTATTGAGGCTGGCCTGCTAGCAGCTCTGAGCCTCGAGCCTTAAGTCCCGAGCCTTATGCTTTGAGCCTTGAGCCTTGAGCCTTGAGCCTTGAGCCCTGAGCATTGGTCTTCGGTCGTCGACCGGGACCCTGGCCTCTAAACCCCTGACCGCTGACTCCTAAACCCCAATCCCTGAACCCTACAGGCCGAAACCAGACTCGTTAGCATCCAGGTGGTGTTTTCCGACTTGTACCCTGGACCTGTCCTACACCAACAATAACTCTAAGCCTGATACTGGAGTTGACGCATAGCTTCAGGAGGCCCCTAGATTGACGTGGCGAGCTCCGGCGGCCAAGGCCCTGAAGCCAGCTCGCAGCCGCTCTGAGCTCTGCAGGCGACCGCCGCTGGCGCCGGCGCGTCCCTGGCGCCCGGCGCACAGAGCCTCGAGGCCGAGACCAGCCACGGGCCGCGCAAGACTGGCGAGCGAGAGAAGCTGTGCCAGAGGCGGGGGCAAGGGAGAGGGCGGCGCTCACAGCTTTGCCGGTGGCCGCTCCGGCGGTGGCGGCGGCACTGCCGCGGCCCGGGGCCAGCGCCTGCCGCTGAGGCCGCCGCCGCCGCCGCCGCCGCCGCCGCCGCGTTCGCCGCCGCGATCTGTGCCGCAATCCGAGGCGCGGGCTCCGGGAGGCGGGCTGAGACAAGAAACAGTAACTGGACGGGGACCTGTGAGGATGGCCTGCCCTAACGGCGTTCCCCATGACGCCGTCTTCTCGAGCGGGGACGTGCGCGTCAATGCCGGGTCCCACCTTGCGCTGCGATTGGCGGGTCCTGGTCAGCGCTGACCGTCGTCGCGCCCAATCAACGCCCCGGGACCCACCGGCTCAGCCGGAGCCCCGGAGAATTTGAAATGAAATAGTATTAAGAAGGAAAGAGCAGAGGGCGATGGCTGTGATTGGCCAGCCCAGAAAAAGGAACGTCCAAATCCGAAGGGGCCAGAATAGCGCTAAAACACACGGCGACTCAAGTGGGAAAATAGATCTTCCAGTGTAAGGCAATGGCTGTGAGAGGAGAACAGATGAACGTGTAAGGTCTGGAAGGACAATGGGAGATCCCGTCTCTGCAAGACCTGCAGGTAATTTGGATTGAGTCGACTTCTGGCGCCAGCTTGGAGGTCGAGCCCTCTCTAGGGGGGGTCAGCTTAGCAGCAGGTGACGTACATTTGTCCAATGTGCTTGCCTTTGTACTTGGCCACACATGGCCTCCCCATCTCTTAATATACACGCATTTTCTCTAGGCCGGGTTACACCGGGTCGGTCGGCCGCGCGGAGGGGTACGTGTTACGCGCTGTACGGAGTGACCGCGTTACAATGGCGCCGGGCCCGGTCATGGTCGCACGCCACGGAGGCGCCACATCGGACCCTGACCAGGACGCCTTTTGCCCCCGTTAAGGAGCAAACGGCGCCGTGTGCCACGAGGGTGGCCGGAATCGAGACCACCTCCCGAGGTGGTCTGAAATCCTGGCCGTCTCGCTGCAGAGGTCTATGGCCAGGGCGATGCACCTTCGTGCCGGCAGAGCCCCTCGCTGCTGCCTCTGGCTCTGGCCAGGGGACCCACTTCCAGGAGCCCAGCATCTCTGATCTGCGGCTGCTTAGCAGAGGTTACTGAGGGCCTGTTTACACTTGGTCACCGGGTCGGGTCGAGGGGTACGTGTTGCGCGGTGTATGGAACGGCCGGTTTTACGCCTTGCGGGCCGGTCATGGTCACTCGACACGGAGGCGCCACATCGGACGCTGACGAGGACTCGTTTGTGGGCGCGTTAAGGAGAAAACGCGCGCGTTTGCCACGAGGTCGGCCGGAAGTGGGCCCTCCTCCCGAGGAGGGCCCAGATTTTGACCGCCCCCGTCCACCCCCCTTCGGACCCCAAGGACGCTGCCCGGCCTGCCCGAATTGAGAAACCTGGCACCCCCTTAACCTCCAAAAAGACACAGATTTCCAAAATACGAAGGTCCCCCGCCCCTGCTCCCCTCTCGCCTCCCTCCCGGCGCCTGCAGCGCTGTCATAGCGCCATCCTGATCGCCAAGGCCGCGCAGTCCCGCAGTCGGCAGGGCAGCAGCAGCTGATGGCTGCCATGGCAGCAGCTGATATACCGCCTGTAGTCTGCGACAGCGGCAACATTGCCTCGTCGCCAGTGACACCTCCACCAGCACCAACAGCGCCAGCTGGTGGGGGCACTCCGCTGCGCGGGGGCATGGAGCCAGTTCGCATCCTCGACCCCAACGTTGCCATCCGGGAGCAGCAAGGGCGAAACGGTGTTGCTGGCGCAGGCAGCAGCCCGCAGGCAGCAGCCCCGGCGATGACGGCCGGGGCTCGTGGAGACATGAGTGGGTAGGGCCTGTTCATAGAGGGTGCTTGCGAGCGCATCCCTCCTCTGAGCGCCTTGAGCCGCTTCTTGGACATTGGAGTGGTTGATGTAGTCCTCGTCCGTGGGCTCGCAGTCTAGCATTCAATTGGCATCGATGCATTGCTGTCCTCAACGCACAGGTCAATACTCAGCAGGCTGATAGAGATGCTGTAGTAAGGGCAGGCAGCAATGTGATTGCAAGATGCTGATGTACAACAAAATGTTGTAATATCTTATTTAACAATTTGCAGAATGTCAAGAATTCTGTTTCTCCTAAAATCTTCGATGCCCATGCTATCCTCACTGTCCGACGACTCTAGCACCATGTGTTGCTGCTCATAAAGGGTGCGTGCTAGCGCATCCCTCCTTTGAGCCCCTCGAGCCGCTTCTTGGACATTGAAGTCGTTGAAGTTGTCCTCCTCGTCTGTGGGCTCGCAGTCTTGGACATCAGAGTCGTCGATGTTGTCCTCCTCTTCAGCGGGCCCGCAGTCTACCATCCACTCGGCATCGACCACATCATTGTCGTCGATGCACATATTGTGCAAGACGATGCATGCCCCGACATGGAGGGGCGCAGTCTTCAGTTGGACGTCCATTCGCTTCTGGAGAATTCTGAACCGCCCCTTCAGATGTCCCAAAGCCTGTTCAAGCACCATCCTGGAGCTGGACTGCTTGTAGTTCCAGTCCTGTTGGAGGGCTGACAACCCCTCCCGGCAGCCTTTGAAAGGACTCAACATGTATCTGCGCGGCGGATAGGCTGCATCCCCGAGCAAACAGTAGTCTCCAAGTCTCCCTTCACCGCACCGCTGGCCGACCCTGCTCTGGTTGAAAATCGTGCAGTCGTGTACGCTGCCGCACCGGCCGACGTCGAAGGCCCAGATCTTCCGGTTCGCGTCAGCGACCACCTGCAGGACCACAGAGTGGTGGCTCTTTCTACTGTAGAGTACTTGGGACGATCACTTGGAGCTATGATGGGGATGTGCGAGCCGTCGACTGCGCCAACGACGTACGTGATGCCTGCCAGCTCCTCAAATCTGGCGGCCATGCCGAGCATCTCCTTGTGCGTCGGCCACTTGACCTGCTCCAGCAGCAGGTTGTCTTTGATGGCCTCCAGCACCTCCCTAATGATAATGCTCGCCGTGCACTCCGCTATACCGAAAAGATCGGATGTGGCCCTAATGTAGCTTCCAGTTGCCAGGCGGTGCAGCGTGATCGCAGTCCTCGCTTCCACCGGCACAGCTTCTCTGCACTTCGTGTCCCGCTTGTCGATCGTGCCGCCGAGAGCCCGGACCAACTTGTCAAAGACTCTGCGCGACACTCTCACGCGCTTCCGGAAGTCCTGCTCGGTGAAGTCGACCTGCAGCTGCCGGAGCCAGCCGGTCGTCTGGGTGGAGCTCCACAGGAGGCGCGGTGCTCTCTCCTTCTTCCCCTGCAGCATCATCAGGGCCACGGCAGCCTTGAAGTCGAAGTGCGGCAGCAGATCCGCCTACGCCTCCGCCTCCGCCTCCGCCTCCACCTCCACCTCCGCCTCCGCCGCCGCCTCCGCCTCCGCCTCCGCCTCCGCCTCCGCCTCCGCCGTGCGCAGCTGCCAGCGGGCCAGGACTGCTATCGTGATGCAGCAGATCCGCCTCCGCTCGGGGCCCATGCCTGCAGGCCTGGTCGGCAACGGGAGGGGGGAGCGTGCGCCTGCGGGGGCGCTCGACCAGGCGGCGGGAGGTGGCGCTGCTGCCGGAGTTTGAAGCTGCTGCCCTAGCGCGCCGGGCAGCCGATCCGACCTGGCGGGGCTTGGGAGGAGATACAGCACGTGCAGGCGGCCTCGGCCTCCGTGGCGGTGACCAGATCCTCGACCCGGGGGTCAGCACCTGCGTGACCCGGTGACCAAGTGTAAACAGGCCCTGAGTGATACGTAGCCTGCTTTGTTTCTCTGTGTGCTTGTTTTTCTGGCCAGGGGACCCACTTCCAGGAGCCCAGCATCTCTGATCTGCGGCTGCTTAGCAGGGGTTACTGAGTGTCTCGTAGCAGCTTTGTTTCTGTTACTTAGAAGAAGAAAGTGCTCGCCCATTGAGAATAGGGGCTGGAACAACCAGCCCGAAAAAGAATGAACAGAGTACGAGAAGGGGGCCAGGGGAAGCGCTAAGTAACAGAAACAAAGCTGCTACGAGACACTCAGTAACCCCTGCTAAGCAGCCGCAGATCAGAGATGCTGGGCT
>WELB01000138.1:170631-184410 GCA_009602725.1 Spirogloea muscicola
GGGCGGCGTCAGAGGCTGCCGAGCGGCCAGACCTCGAGGGCGTCGGCGTCCTCCATGGCGAGCTCGTCGGGCGTGGCGGCGGCGGCGACGCGCACGCCGCGGAACAGGAAGGCCACGGCGGACGCGTCGAGCTTCTCGCGGCGGCAGTAGACGTCCTGCAGCAGGCCCAGCTGCATGCGCCGCTTCATCTTGAAAAATACCTCGCCGCCGCGCCCGTCCCGCACCCGCAGCTGCACGTACACCGAGTCCCGTCCACCGCCGCCACCGCCGCCGCCGCCGCCGCCGCCGCCGGGGGCTCTGACGCCGCAGCGGGCATGGCTGGTGGCAAGGCCCCCAGCAGGGCTCGCGCCGCCGCGCCGCACCAGCGGTTCCAGGTTCGATTGGCCGCCGCCGCAGCCAGCCATGGCACTGCCTGAGCCCCCGCCAGCTCCGTCAGTCGGGCCCTCGAGACGAGCCTTCTGACGGCCATGGCGGCCATCGGCGCGCAGGGCATCGAGTTCCACAAGTCCAAGGGGCAGCACATCCTGCGCAACCCGGCGGTCGCCGCCGCCATCGTCGCCAAGGCCGGCATCAAGCCCACCGACGTCGTCCTCGAGATAGGACCCGGCACAGGTCAACTCCCCTCTCCCCTCACTGGCGCCCCGCCAGCCTCCAGCAGGGTTTACGATTTAGGGTTGAGGTTAGGGTTAGGGCTTGGTTGAGGGTTAGGTTGAATCAGGGTATGGTAGGGTAAGGGCTAAAGTAAAACTTCAGGGTATAGGGGGTTTAGGTTTTAGGCTATAGGGTGCAGGGTGCCGCCATGGCTGCCGACCGCGTCGCCGCGTGCATGCGAGCTTCAACTGGGTCACCCGTTTTGCTCGAGGCACTGGTGCAGCGAATGTGGGGCGTCCCTTCCAGCTGGCATGCTCTGTACCTTTCCCTGGGTCCTCGCCTTCTAGACCCGAGGTTCAGAGATCGAACCTCAAGATCAGGTCATGTCCAGGGCTTGAGTTACGGGTTTGGCTGTACATGTCCACCCATCTCTCAAGAAGTTTGAGGCAGGAATTGGGTATGCCTTTCCCCATACTCACTGTCTCAAAATTACATGGTCATTGGGAGATTCTTTTGTTCATCTTCACCAGACGTTGCCCATGCAATGCATTCCTCCCTGGTTGTAGAAGCCATTTTTAGCACAACTACGCAACCATGGCGGTGCAATCCCTGTCCTTGGTCTTGAGGGGAGGTCTCTCCACAAATTCAGAGCTAAGTATTCTGCCAGGCGGTTGTGAATGGTGACGCCAAATTTTGTGACCCTAAACCCTTAACCACTTTCGCAGGCAACCTGACGACACGACTTCTGGAGGTCGCGAAGAAGGTCGTGGCAGTCGAGCTCGACCCCCGGATGGTGCTGGAGCTGCAGCGCCGTGTGCAGGGCACGCCTGCCGCCACCCACCTCCAGGTAAGCTAGGCCCGTTGGGCTACTGAGAGGCCTCCTGTCTATCGCTGCTCCGCTCTTCACAGTGCACTTTGATTGTGTTCACAAAAGCATGGTCGTGCTGCTCGTTGCAGTGCCTGGTGTCACTTGCGTCTTGGTATGAAGTCATGTCCTGAAAATCTTTGTAGTCCTTCATTCCTGTTCCCTAAGAATCGGCTGAGCATTCACTATCCTTGGACTAGATCAAGTGTGCTCAGCAAGATCATTGCTGCCAAAGGCATTCAGGGTTGAGGTCTGCACTTCTCTGGCCTACCAATGCCAACGTTATGCGGTTGGCATGCTCTGATTTCTTTTTCCTAAGGCCTGTTCTCTGGAAGCCTAAATAAAAATATATAGCTAGCCTAAACGTAAGCTCTACTCACTTCTGTTTATTGTGCAGATTATCCAGGGCGATATCCTGCGCACGGAGCTGCCCTACTTTGATGTATGTGTGGCCAACATACCATACCAGATCTCGTCGCCCATCGTCTTCAAGCTGCTGCTGCACCGCCCGCTCTTCCGTGCTGCCGTCATCATGTTCCAGCGCGAGTTTGCAATGCGGCTGGTTGCACGCCCCGGCGACGCTCTCTACTGCCGCCTGTCTGCCAACACACAGCTCCTCGCCCGCGTCAATCACCTCCTCAAGGTCAGTTCTATGCAATAGTTGCTATCCTCAACTTCAATACAATTAGTTGTCTGTCAGAGCCTTTCAGAATCATTGTTGCTGAGCTGTAGGACTGTAAAGCTGACCTTCTGAACTTCAGCAGTGTTAAGCCTGATTCCTAGCGATAGGCACTGCTTAAGTATAGATTCTGTTTGCACTTGTTGGGTCACAGCTTAGGACAGCATCTGCAGGTACAAGGCTTGCCATGATTGCCGTCAGAAACCCCGTTTACTTGACTGCCCGTGGCAGGTGGGAAAGAACAATTTCCGGCCGCCACCAAAAGTTGACTCCAGCGTCGTGCGCATCGAGCCCCGGAACCCGCTGCCCGCTGTGGACTTCCGGGAGTAGGACGGGCTAGGCCGCCTGTGTTTCAATCGCAAGAACAAGACGTTGGGCGCCATTTTCCGGCAGAAGGCGGTTGTGGCACTGGTCGAGCGGAATGTCAAAACATACCGGGCGCTCCAGGCAGTCAGCGGCGGCACAAGGGAGGAGGCAGCTGGAGGAGCTTCTCCCGCTCTCTGTGACGATTACCTCTTGATGGGCGACGACGATGACAATGAGCTCGGCGGTGTTGAGGAGGATGTCGAAGAGGAGATGTCTGCTGCAGATGCCTCAGGCTGCGGCGGCTATGGCGGTGCTGCTCGAGGCACGGAGGTTGCAGTTGAGCCCGGCGGGCCAGCCGGAGGTAGGTCCCAGTACCGGGACATGGCGCTCTCTGTGCTGAGGGAGGGCGGGTTTGAGGACAAGAGGACGTCCAAATTGTCACAGGATGAGTTCCTGCGGCTGCTTGCATCATTCAACGAGGCCGGCATCCACTTTGCCTGACAATGGCACCTGAAAATTCGAAGCTGCAGTCACCAATGCAATATTACGCCCGTCTTGCTTTCCCTGCATGTCTGGTCTGGCAAGCTCTGCAAACTTCACTGGTTGGAATTGCAGTAGCCATGAAAGAGGATTGGCTGCTAAATAAGGATTCGCCACAATCGGCCGTCGATTACCTGCAAAAAGCATACGTGGCCACAGCAGACTAGCCTCAAACCTGGTCAGCAATGAACAGTCATATGAGGTAAGGAGATAAACATCAGGCAGAGAGAGATATCCCGGTGCGGAGCCACAAGTAGCTTGCAAGATCCAGCCGTCACCATGAACATGCTTCAGAACAGGCTTCAGAAGCAAGTGCAAGGGCCGGCACACTGATTGAGAGGATGCACCGAACCAGGAGTAGTTCGCCCTTGGATTTTACCGCACCGCACCTGCAGCTTCTGGCTGCTGGGCTTGCATGTCGCATCAGTGACCTGGGATGCAAGTCCGGTCACTGCCTCGCACAATGCATGCCTAGCTACAGCATCAGATTCCAACGTCTTTCATTGATTGCTCGTGGACAGCATTACAGCAGGGAGGCCTATGATGACAGCCTTCAAGCCAGGCATTCGACATATAGTCAATGGTAGCTATTGCAATAAAATGATCATTGTTGAGCCCTGGAAACCCTGAGCCCTAATAAGCGAACACACATAACCACCTCGCAAGGTGACAGCTTGCTATTTGAACAATTCTTTACGTGGGCGACACTGGCAGGGGCCCTCCTGAACGCCAGTAGTCCGTGACCAATCCAATCACTTGCAGGTGATCAAATAAGTGAAAGTCGCCATCCAGTCCTATGTCCACTCTGTTGGCAGTTCTCTCATGCGTGTCAATGTTTACTTTGCTGCAGCCATGCCAACAGTTGAAAATTGTCATCAAGGCTTGTAATTCTTGGTGACAGATTATTATGTACATAATGGGCAATAGGCATGCACTACTGAGCATTGCACATTGTCTTGCAGGTATCACATGCTTGCCAAATTGCAGACATGGCAAGCTGATGCGTTGGCAAGACACACACTTCTCTCGGTGTGTAGCAGCAATGATTAATGGCTGAAAAGCTTGGGCAATAGACTCGCGCTCATTGTGCAGTCCATTAATCACTACTGCACTCTCTACCAGCAGCACTGAGAAAGCTGCTCATGCATGTTGCAAGTCTTTGAATTCTTCCTATGTGGTCTATCTGTTTTGTCGGACTTACACATCTACAGTGGACTCCAATGAGATGCACCAATGGTTTGTTGTTTACTTTGGCAATTCAATAATACCAGTCAAACACATGCATGCACGTTTGAAGAGATGCCATTTGGCAAGGCCTTCCATGAGCACGCAGGCTGTGAGGGGTCAACCTGCTGTATGCACCGATGTCTTGGTTGCACTTCCTGCTCTGGAGCGATTCCGTGATATAAGTCGCTTGATGCTCATGACCTGGCAAGTTCAGGCGCAGCTTCCTCAAGCAGAGTCATACATCCACAAATAAGGAGAGTGCATCTCCGACAAAGGCGAGGATCAACTGTTGTCTTACTTCCTCAGACATGGAATGCATCTGACCACACAGGTGATGGAACCCCTGCGTGTGACATTCCTGTGGGCCTATATGTACATCTCGGCTGTAGTCAACAAGATGGACAACACTGGAAGCACCAGCTACAAGTACCACACAGAACACCAGAGAGAATGAAGAATACCTTCTCGGTTTCACGACGAAGCTGCTGTGTTTTGCTGGCAATCCTTACACGGATACAGGCCAGAGCTTGCTGCAGAATAGCTCAACTCACTGAAGTTCGAAAGGAGTTCATACGATAATAGCAGCTCATACACATTGATCTTGATATTCACAGATGCTGGAGACAGAGTCCATGCTAGTGGGCAGCCTTTGTGGATGCTGATCAAGAGCACAAGGTTCCTGCACTAGCAGACGTTGATGACATGAAACAGAAGCCCACCTGCAGTGCTGCTTGATGAAAGCCTTGATTATCTGCTTGCCGCAGGACCATTGTCTTGGTGGAGCATACCCCAAGCCAGCTGCATCATATTAAAGAGTAAAGAGTGTACAGTGCTGCTTTCAAGCACATGGCAAGCTGATCAGTGCCAATTTGCAACAAACAAGATATAAAGAAAAACACACAGCCATCTCCCTTACTCGAACGGTTGGAGTAATACGAGGGTGACTCAGCAGTCAATAAGCAAGTACAAATGCAAGCCACCTTATCTCGGCCAGTCCTCTCGCCTCTTTTGCAAGGTGCTGACCGCGGGGGAACATCCTCTTCTCAGTGGCCTCTCCAATAACGACAAGGCCTCCTACTTTGGGCTCTTTCAGTCCTACTACGCCACTTCGAGCAAGTAGACCTGTGATCAGCCATGAAAGGTAGCTGAACCTTAAATGTACAGGTTACTGCACGCTTCAATTTCTGGATCATCGTGATGTACTGAGACATTTCAGGCTTCCCAGCAAGAGTGATTGGACCCCTACTGCACCCTCACCTGCCCCTTGAAGAACGTTAACAACGTCATATACTCGCCTGGCAGGACTCTTACGTGTGGACTGCATCATTGAGATGTGCAGCACAATGCAGATGTATAAGGTCTGTAATGAGCTGAGAGGCACTTATGCTCACAGCATAGAAGTGTAGCACCTCTCGTACTTGACTACACAGTAACAAGATGCCACTTTGTACGAGGAGTGCTAAGATGCTCCTCTGCTGTCGGGGCATGGTTGAGCAAGTTCGGGTTCTTCATTGCGAGTGTCAGGTAGCATCTGGCTAGCAGAATCTACAAGTGACTGCTATCTTACCACTGACTTCCATTCCATTGTGATCTCGTCCTTGACCTGTTCACTATGAACAGTAGATGAGATATATAGCCAAGGTAAAGTGCCCGGTCTCTATGCAGACATGCAATAGTACTAAGGTTTACAATGTAGAGCTTGCTTTCTTTGCTGCATGCAAGCTGCTGTTAAAGGCAGCGGCTAACTATCGAAGCTCACTGATACGTGTCATCCACAGACTTTCACAAGCATACAATCTGAATTTGAAGCAAAGAGTGAAATTCTCTAGCCGCACCTTGAGCAGGTTGATTGGATCTCCCGAAGCTACGCATAGTTTGTGGAGAAGAAGCTGTGTCAGATCCTTCAGAAGATGCACCTCCATGCGGCGCCGCTTGCGACCTGCCTCAACTGGCGATGCACATCCTTGTCTTGTAGGCGACTCCGGCGACCTGTCAGGTCTGACACTGCAGCAGATGGCCACGTCCGCTGGTGGCGGAACCTTCTTGCAAACGCCAGGAGGCCGAGGCTGCTGGTGCGTCGAGCTCGCCATGACGTGAGACTGGGAGCTGATCGTAGCCTGCAGATCGATAATCAATCAATGTACTGCAGCTCCACGCGCACGTCTGCTCATGCGCCACCTGGCCACTCGTTAGCGGCGGCGACGGCGGAGACGGCGGCGTCGGCGGCGGCGGCGGCGGTGCAGGCCCTCGGGGCGCGGCCTGCAGTCAGACTCCATTTTCCTGCAGTGTCGCGGGGAGGCCTGCTGGATGAAACAATCCACTCATTCGCTTACTTGGAGAACGGGAGTATTGGATGCTGCAAGGTCCTTTATTGGGAAAGCGTCCTAACCGGTCGGACTGAAGAGAAATAATCTCTCGCATGTGTTGTTTAGTCACATGTGGTATTTAGACTGACTTGTGTATACTTCGAACATAGTCGACTCATTTCTGTCAATCTGCTTGTTTGGACCCCCCGTCCGCGGCAGGCGCGCCTGCATTCGCGCCGGAGCACGCGGCGGCGAGCTGCGGCGGCGGCAGCGGGCGAAGATGGTCATGGGCGCCGGGGAGCCCGAGGGGCCGCCGGCGACGCCGGCCATGGCGCCANCGCCGGTCGCCGGTCTACGGCCTGCGCGGCGCCGTCGCATCGTCGCAGCCGCTCGCCTCCGCCGCCGGTGAGGCCTCAGCTTCCCGCTGCTAACTTTTGCTCAGCTCAGCTTGTCTGGCCTCCAGCGTCGCCGCCATAGCCATCCGCCGCTGCGGCTGTGCCGGGGATCGAGCTCCTCTGACGGGTGGGACATCCCGCTTGCGGCGGCGGCGGCGGCGGCGGCGGCGCAGGCCTCCGGATCCTGCAGGCCGGCGGCAACGCCGCGGATGTCGCCGTGGCCATGGCCGCCGCGCTCAACGTCACCGAGCCGTGCTCCACCGGCATCGGCGGCGACGCCTTTGCGCTGTGGTACGACGCCCAGCGCCGCACCGTGGAGAGCGTGCAGGGCAACGGCCGCAGCCCGGCAGGTCAGCTCGCAGCGCCATCGTCACCTGCTGGCAGCAGAATCGACGCGTTTTATTAAAATTCCTTCATCAAATGAGACGGTAGCTGTGTTAAACCAGTGGGATTCAGACAGGAGGGGAAGTCTCAGGTCTAGACAGAGGTTATCGGCCCAGGCACGCCGTTAGCTAGCGCAGCTCAGCAAGCCTAGCGCGTGCCTTGTGGCCTGCTACGCCAACGTGCTACAACGCCAGCTTATATCAATGATAGCGCTTAACGGCTACTGGAACTTATACTTATCGCCACGTGCCTCCAGGCACTTGTTCATGAGATGTCAATGCATGAGGTGGGGTTATTGCCTCATCACAGCAGCTCCAGTTGTAATTGATTCCACCTGCCACTTGGCTGCTGACCAGCCCTGACGCTGGAGCTGGCCAAGGAGCGCGGGTGCAAGCACATGCTGCCGCCGCTGCACGCCCTCACCGTCACTGTCCCGGGAGCGGCGGCCGCCTGGGCGGACATCGTGGAGAAGTACGGGCGCCTCTCACTGGCGGAGGTCCTGCAGCCTGCGATCGAGCTTGCTGAGGTGCCAACCCAGGACATCCCCTTAGATTAAGACATAAGCGCCATGACATATATTTGCCAAGGTCTAAGAGATGAGTCATGAATCTGGCTGCATCTTTGAGAGCTCGGAAGTTCAGCTAGGACGTCCAGATACAAGGCTGAATCATAGCACCCTGGAATCTAAGCACGGGATTTGTCCTAAGATTTGATCCTTGCCAATAGAATAGAGGCTCTGGTAGTTGAACTCGTTTAGCATGCTGGCCGCGAATCTGAGCTAATGCCTTGCCAATGGCTGCGAAGGGCGGCTATCCGGTGTCGCCAGTCACGGCAGCGCAGTGGGAGCTCGGCATCCCTCAGCTGCTGCAGGTGAGGCACAATGCTCAACTGAGATTTCGTAGTACGAAGCGACCCCCCACCTCTGAAGGATGATGCACCCACTTCAGATCGCGTTGAGAGGTCCTATAGGAAATCCAGAGCTGCAAGGTGCACCTTCTTTTTCATTCAAGTCACAGCTGGTCCAGTTCATGTGGAAGCACAAGTGGACCCTGGCGTATGCGTGGGTCTACTCATTACTGTAGGCACCGGGGTTCCACTAAGGCTGCAGCTATTGCAGCACAAGATCTCAAATGGCTCTTCCGGGTGTTTAGGAGGACAATTGGTGCTAAGGGGCAACATATCACAACAAAATGCTGCGCTGAAGTCTGGGCCTTTACGTCTGCTCAGGGTGGCCCTCATGCAGGCGACATGCTGTACGAGGGCACGCGCGCCCCGCGCGCCGGCGAGGTGATGCGCCTTCCCCTGCTCGCGAAGACCTTCCGAGCGCTCGCCGTCGAGGGCAAGGCCGGCTTCTACGAGGGCCGTGTGGCAGCGGCCATCGTGGAGGCCGTCCAGGCGCTCGGAGGTGTGCTGGCGCTGGAGGACCTTGCTGCCCACCGCACAGCTTTTGAGGCGCCCATTTGCTCAACATATCGCGGCCTGCGTGTCTGGGAGGTACCCCCACCCACGCAGGGCATTGCGGCCCTCGAGGCCCTCAACATCATGGAGGTGAGGGGTCAGGACCTTGGTCCATGACTCTATAGGCTTAGCCAGAAATTGAAGCATACTGAGCCCTTCGCATGGAGCTCGTGCCTAGCTCGGGAAAGCAAAGGCTGAAAGCAGTTGGTATCAGTTTGTATGCTTTCATAGTATGGTCATTTTGGGGATGATAGAGCCTGGAGCGTCATTTGCAAGTCAAAGCAGACTTTTGACTAAGACCCAGAAAACATGGATTGCAGCCTGAAGTAGACAATAAGACTGTACAGGGGTTTCCAGACAATGACTTGTAAACTGAGGCCTGTTGTAAATTGGACGATGCCCAAGCAGAATACCTCATGTTTGTAGGCGTCTAGCGCTGACACGGGTCACGGGCTACGCTGCAGGCATATGGGGATGTGGGCAAGCTGCCGAGAGGCTCGCCTGAGTACCTTCACATTGCAATCGAGGCAATGCGGATGGCCTTTGCTGACTCCCTCACGCACGTCGCTGATCCCTTCCATGCGCCCTGCCCAACTGATGACCTCCTTTCGAAGGTGTGAGCCTCTTGAAGAAGTCTACAAAAGCAATTAGCGATAAGTAATGGTAACGAAGAGACTAGTGATGAGTATCATGGTCTACAGTACACTATCAGATATCTCACGCTTCCCCTGATGCTAGTGATCCTGTACTCAGCGCAGGAGTACGCAGCGTCCAGGGCCAAGCTGATCCAGACCAAGCTGTCTGTGGCCATTGAAGCGGGCCTGCCCACGCGCCCGGGGGGCGCCGACACGGTCTACTTTGCAGTGGTCGACAGTGAAGGCAGTGGGTGCTCAATGATCAACTCCAATTACTGGGGCTTTGGGACGGGCATCATCCCAGCCGGCTGTGGCTTCACACTTCAGAACCGTGGCCACAGCTTCTCACTCGATGTAGGGCATCCCAACTGTGTTGGGCCACGGAAGCGGCCATACCACACGATCATGCCGGGGCTTACCACCACATCTGCGCCAGCGTCGGAACAGGCTGCTGCTGGGAATACTGAAGATGGCCATCAGAGAACCCTCAAGGGCGGCGATGCAGGCGACCTTCACAGCGTCTTTGGTGTCATGGGGGGCTTCATGCAGCCCCAGGGGCATATGCAGGTTGACCAACAGCTCAAGGTTTCGGGTGTGGTTTGATGAACTTATCACTAAGACTGTCATTGCCAAGTCACCATTCTTGCTCCATTTTGTGCCACTTCTCTGGCTTTGTGATGAAGATCCCTACTGCGCACTACATCAAGGGCTCATTTCTTGCACACAATGACATGGACATTGTATCCTGAGACAGGTCATCAGCAACCTGGTGGACTTTGGCCTCGACCCACAGGCGGCGCTGGATGCGCCGCGCTTCTGCATTGGTGGCCTCCCATGCTTAGAGGCAGGCCATGGGCCGCACCCAGTCGCCACATCCTTTTTCTACCTTGAGGACGGGCCCAATCGGGCAGCAGTTGCTGATGCTCTTCGAGCAATGGGCCACCGTGTGGAGCTCGCGACGGGTGCTGCCCGTGTCCACTTTGGTCGTGGCCAGGTCATCCTGCGAAACCCTAACACTGGCGTACTGTGCGCCGGTTCCGATCCTCGCGCAGACGGCTGTGCCATGGCCTGGTGATGCGGCCGTGACAGCAAGCCCCTTATTCTTCCTGCTCTTTTCTCAAGAAGCTGGGGATAAGCATCAGTTTTTGGGACTAGTTGTCCCAGAGATTTCTATAGACGTGAGTCTCAAGCAGCAGTAATGCTGCTCGACACAGAAGAGCAACAGAGCATATTTCTCTTTAGAGTACACACCCTCGTCTAAGATCGTGATGCAGGTATGGCTGGTACCTTGACGCTTATTGTGAGCTCAATTAGCTTACAAGAAGACTTCGTCTACTTTACCTAAGATACTAGATCTAAAACTTAGATACCGTCTCAAGCCATTGCAGAGGGTGTCATTCTGCAACTAAAATTGTTGCAGAAAGCATCTGCTGAGAAACTCCGGTTGACGAGGAGGCTCGATCAACCAGGAGTACGTCTTTGTGAAGCTGTAGCTTTGCAAGCCCAGCTGTATACAAGTCGAGCTGATGGGCTTAATTAGCAAACGGTTGGCAGATGCTTGCTGTCTGTTGGAAGCCGATAACCGTTGCGCATTTACCAGACTTTCCGCATGTGCGCATGCACGTGGCACGTGGCATTCCAGCTGCCCAGTCACCGTCTATTCATGCAGAGGATCTGCCTAGAGATCCAATAATCAACAAATGATGACGAGGCTTTCCCGGAGGACAGCTCTTCCAGTGGGGGCGTTGGCTGTGGGCTGTGGGCTGCAAGAGAAGGCCACACGCCGGCACCCCTTAACTGCATTGACTCGAGGATGTCATTTGTCAAGGCCAGAAAGCAAGGGCACTAGTGGTGTTAACACCGCCACTTTGAGCATGGCTTCCTTTGCAATCACTGCCTTCGCAAACCACCCTTCAGCTGTGCTTTCGCCCTGTTAGTTTAGCCCCTCTTAGCCTAGGGCTTCGCTTTCTTACCCCCAATAGGATGAAAGGCATTCTACCTGAGGGGTGTACTGCTGCGGCTTGGCCTACATTTCATCTCATGCGCAGCGCAAGCGCCTTCTCTCTTTGCATACCATGGGTACCGGAGACCCGCCACCTGCTGGTGACAGCTAGGCCTCTTTTGCTACATTGACCAGTCGCCACTTGATATTTCTAACGCTTGCTGACAGGCAGTAATGGCATATAAGGTCCCAATACGTGGAGCTTGCAGATTAGATGCACCATTGATTTTCACGGAGACTTTGGAGTAGTATTTATACAACTATACAGAGTACAAATACTTAAAGACACAGAAGGGCTGAGCCATTGGCCTATGGAGTGAAGGAGCGGAGGATTGGAGGTCAGGTCTTCTGATCAATGAAGGCCGAGTCGACTTTACAAACATCCTCATAGTCGACAGCCGGCAGCACCTTGCCATCATACGGGCCGCGCTCAAGACGTACGGAGGCGGCAAAAGCAGCAGTGTCAACACCGAGCAGGCGGCCGAGGTGGCCTCGGTGGGCGCCATTGACGATCCGCACGGATCCGCCAGGCGGTGGCAGCACCGTCTCAAGCTCCGCCTGGTCGACACGCAGCACGTCGCCGCTGCCCACGATGCGCACCTCGCCAACATACCGCCCGATGACACCTGTCACCACGCCCTTCTGCTTGTAGTACCCCGCCTCCCGCAGCGCTGCGCTCACGACCTTCACAACGAGGCCCACAGACAGCCAGTAGTCACGGCGGCCTGCCCGCTCCTTGGCGGCCTCCGCCTCCCTCATGAGCTCAGCCGCCACTCCGCCGTCCGTGCCGGCGCTGCCGCCGTTAGCTCTCCGGGTTGCGCTGCCATTGCCCCTCCCGCCCTCCTGCTTTTCACCTCTGCTGCCGCCGCCGTTGGCAACCTCAGCAGCGCCGCCGCCGTCGCGGTTGGCATGGGCGTCTTCCTCCTCGAAAATGGATGGCCGATGCACCGACGACGTTGAGGTTCCTCTGCTTGTTGCTAGCGCAGCCGACGTTGCCACTGCTGCTGGCCGCTCCTCAGGCCGTAGCGCGAATGCGACCTTCTCGCCGGGACCGTCAGTAGGTCGTTGGAGCTCTGTGCCTATTGGCTCTGCGTCCGCGGCCGCAAATTCGTCGACTCTCGCCTCCTTGGCGGCGCGCTCGATCTGCTCCTGCAGCTCGCGCTCGGCGCGCTCGGCACCAGCAAGCTCGCCGCGCTCGCGCTTGCGCGCCAGGCCCTCGCGCAGCAGCGTCTCCGGCTCGCGGTCAATCAGTGTGAGGAACCAGCCCTTGGGCGTCTCCTCCACCTTGGCCACGCCCGTGCGCCCGAGGTGCTTCACGAAGTCGGTCAGCGTCGCCCAGTTGGTCGCGTTCATGTGCACGTGGTGGCGATCCGCAATGTACTCATTGTAGAGCACCGTCGCTGCACGCGAGCAGCCAAGGGAAGGACACGGAGGTGGAGGCGACAAGCTGTCAGAGACGGTCATGCTGCTAGTGCGCCTGTTAAAGTGTAATTTAGCACTCAAGACTGGCAACTTGGCTGACAATGAGGGTAGATTAAAATGAGGGTTTAGGGGTATAGGTTGAGATTTAGGTTAGATACTAGATACTGGTACAAGGGGCCTGCTCCATGACCTCACAGCAGGAGGGCCAGAAGAAGCAAGCAGAGGAAGACAGAGAAGACCACCGGCACCCAAGACGAGCGAACAACAAGCAAAGTGTGTCGCCCCTAGAGTGCCCAAATCGTCGCTGCTGCCCGCGGGCGCAAAGCCGAGGCTGGCGCTGGGACTGACTCGGAGGCCGCTTGGAGCCTCACTGTGAGAGTGGTCACCAGGCAGTCACCTCATGCCTCTTAGCCCTTGGTAATCTTAAACACTATCCAATGAATCCGGGTTTCTGGAGTAATAACCGCTTGCCTTTGTCTGCATATTGAGGGCTGAGATCCCTCAATCAGCGAGCCAAGGGCGGGCAGCTCAAGCAGTTAGGGGTCAAGGCTTGGATTTCCTGATGTGCTTTGGCTAATCATGAGTGTAAACCGGCCGGGCGATGCGGAGCTCACCGGCGACGCGCGAGAAGCGGTGGGAGCGTCGGACGTGCTCCACGAACGTGCGCTCGAACTCCTCGGTGTACCCGTCGACGACGCGCTCCGGCGCCTGGCCGAACACCTGCATCTGCCGCTGGTGGCCCTCGGACATGCAGTGGCACTTGAACCCGTTCTCATCGCGGCACTGCTTCTGGCACATCTGGCAGTACCACCGCAGCTTCTGCAGCCCCTTGGTCTTGATGCGGTTCGCAATCGCCTTGGGTGTCAGGAACTCGTTCTTGCCCATGGCGCCGCCGCCGCCGCCGCTGCCGCCGCCGCCGCCGCAGCGCTGCCTCAGGCGCCGCCGCGGCCAAGTAGGCAACCGGCGGCG
>WELB01000138.1:189545-212612 GCA_009602725.1 Spirogloea muscicola
GCGGAGGCGGAGGCGGCGGCGGACGCCGAGGGCGGCGGCGGGGCGGCGCCGGCGTTGCCGCCGCACCTGGAGCTGCGACGCACGCGCGTCGCCTGCCGCAAGGACGCGCCCGACCACGTGCGAGCTCCGCCGCAAGGCCCCAAGCCCTGGCCCCAAACCCCTGCTCCGAGCACCTCGGCGAACCTCGGAGCCTTAAACCCCCGGATCCCAAACCCGAATTTCTCAAAAACCCCAACTACAAAACCCCAGTATACCACGACTTGTAGAGTAGCCTTTGTCGCTGACTCCTCGCTCTTTGACCCCTGAGACCCTTCACTCCTGTCCCTTGGTAACCCTACAAGCCAAACCAAAAGAGTGGCGTCTGACCATATGCTACAGATTGTTCACTCAACCCAAATCACCGTGTATAACCAGAGTGTATAACCACCCCAGACGTTGACCTTGACCAATGACGCCAATAAGAAGGTGGACCTCCGTCAGCACCGCCGCTGCCGCCCACTACTCACGCCGGCGCTGCGTTGGCCTGCCTGCAGACGAGCTCCGTGCAAGCGGCGGGCGCGTACCTGGCGCTGGGTGTCGACAACAGCTTCCGCTTTGAGGAACTCCGGCGCAATCTCAAGGTGCCGCCACCAGAACCCACGGCACTGTCGATGCCTGGTCATTGAGCTGAAAGTGGGCTCACTACTTTCTGTGCACAAAGAGAGTGTGGCATCATGTCGTGGCTGCCCTTGAACCTTGAAACGAGACGTGCAAATCTTATCATGAAGCTCTTTTGAAATCTAGATGTACAAGGCCAAAAAGCCATAGGATCTGAGCTACAGGCTGCAGAGTAGGAACGAGGGGCTAAAAGTCGGCAGCTGCCTCTGTGAACGTGATGCGGCAGGTGGAGATCAAATCCATGAGCGCCACCGACATGGAGTTTGATTTGGTGGGCATCGACGCCTCACTGGCCAACGCCTTTCGCCGCATCCTCATTGCGGAGGTGACCGCCCCACCTGAGAGGCCTGTAGGCCCCTGTAGATCCATACAACCACTTTTGAGTCATTGAAACATAACAAAATCTTTGCCTTGCTATAGTCCATGAAAAGGTTGACTATGATCTCTAGTAAAATTGTATCGATCATATGCCTGAGTGATTCGGTATGGTTGGAGCTGACATGGCGTGTTACACTGGTGCTGTCCGTCTCGGGGCTCTGCTGCAACCTGCAGGTGCCGACAATGGCGATTGAGAAGGTATTTATGGTCGACAATACGTCGGTGATGCAGGACGAGGTCCTGGCTCATCGCCTTGGCCTCGTCCCGCTTAGGGTCGACCCTCGCGCATTTGAATATAAGGCAGGTGGGCCAGCTGCCCTCTCCCGCGCACTGCCAGCCTGAGGCATCCCTCAGGAATAGCTCTTGCTTTTTGGGTTAAGTTCTTGCTTTCGCTGAAGGTTGCAATAAGAGTAAACTTCCTAACTTTAGAGTGTCAGCCAAAGGTTTGGACTGGTATAGTCATGTTGCAGCCTTCCTTCTACTGTCTGCAATTTTCAGTCTGCTCTTAGACAGCCCAATAAACAACTTGCTTGTGGTCAGGGGTCCTCTCAGCTTGTGTCAAGCAAAAGCCATAGGCCATATGGCTTGAGCATTGCTTGGTCTCAATGTCAACTGGTCGAAGAATTCGCAGACGATGATGCGGCTGGCGAGAAGAACACGATCGTCTTCAAACTTGCTGCGTCGTGCAAGCGGGACGGCGACCGTGTCGTCGGCGCCTCAGGTAATCTGCTTCCTGTCACAAGGAAAAGGGCCTTGCTCAATACAAGGAGCAACACTGCGGTCTTGTGCCTGTATAAGTCCAGCATTCGAGTCATCAAGGTCTTCATTGTCATGCTGCATGGAAACGTCTTAAAGTCGCACCTGTAAGCTTTGTGGTTTGTGCTGGACGCAGTAATGTGTAATGTTCTTTGTCGGTTATAAATATTTGCAAGGTGTCCTCCTTTCTCAGCAATTGCTCATCAGAAGTACAGCTGATGATTATAGCACCAATCACTTCCTAGCCACGTGGAGCATGGACCTGACTGCAGACTTACATATTGCGGCCCCCGCTTGGCAGTCCTGTCGGGAGCGCTGCAGTGGTTACCGGCTGGCAGCGAGCTGCCGCCCAACCAGGAGCAGAAGTTCACATCCTTTGCCACCTCTCAGGAGGATGGGCAAGAGCTCAAGGGCGCCAGCTTTCAGCCCACGCTCGACGACATTGTGCTCACCAAGCTGCGGCCGGGCCAGGTCCTGCCAGCCTGCTCTTTCTTCCAAGCACGCACTTGTCGCCAGGCTTATTGATTATTCATCTATACTTGACTACATTGCAAAATCCGCCGTGAGGGCTGTACCGCACTGGTACCTAGCTTAGCTATCTGGCAGGTTGTTCTGTGCAATACCTGACTTAAGCTGCAGTGACGTACTCATGAGCAATTATACATTCAGTCTGTCGAGTTGGAGGCGCACGCTGTGAAGGGCGTGGGCAAGACGCATGCCAAGTGGTCACCTGTTGCCACAGCCTACTACAAGATGCTGCCTGAGGTGAGGATTCTTTGCAGCACCTTTTTGATGCGATTGATTGTCTGCTCTGTAGAGTGCTTCCCAGGTGTGTCCTCTGCCGATCTTCAGATGCTGGTGCTTTGTCTTGCCAGTTGCATCTGGCTTGTCCAGTCAAGTCTCGACAACATGTTCAAGTACTCAGAAGTCCCTTCAAGAATGTTGAAATTGCAGAGCTCTACAGGATACTTTGTCCGTTTATGCTTGTCATTATCATGACACTTCACACAGAGATGTTTGCCATGTTGCCTTGTTATTCTGTCTCACGACCCAGTGTTGTGGCGTATGTCATGTAGGTGGTGATTAGGAAGCCAGTGAAACAGGATATGGCTGACAGCCTCATACAGAAGTGCCCCGCGGGCGTCTTTGACATTGAGAACCTCGGCCGAGGTGAGTGCAGGGGTGCTTCATGCGCTCGATGCATCGCTGCCATTGACCCTTGATCCCTATCGACCTTATCAAGAAAGTCTGTGCATGGTGCAGTAGTATGCAAGCAAGCTCTATCTCACCCTGTCCACTCACCTGATGCTGCCCTTGCTCACGATTCTGATGTCGGATACGAGTGGCTTCAGCATAGTCTTGCTTGTCTTGGGTATATCCTGAAGGGTCTTGAAGATGGGTGCCAGGAAAAAGGCAAGCCCGGGTTGTGAACCCCCGCGCTTGCACTCTGTGCCGTGAGTGCATCATGGAGGAGGGCTGGGAGGAGCACATACAGCTGACGAGAAAACGGGATCACTTCATCTGTGCGTGATTGCTTCTGTCCCGACTGCTGATGCGCAGTGATTGGACATTGTGTCACACAGCAAAGATGGTCAGAGATTCTTTTATGCACATGGAACATACCTCCATATATTTAAGCTTGCTTCTTTGCTGCGCAACCCAGTTTTAGCACATGATGCCAGCTACCAGTGCCAAATTAGCATGATTGTAGAGCGATATGGAAGATGTAGGGGCTGAACATTGTGCCACGTCTTCACAGCCTTTGTGAACCCGTTGGTTGAAGTCCAGGCTGGACCTTCCTTGCCAGCATTTGTGTCCGTTGTGTGAGTCAGTCGACTGACATCTGAACTTACCTCGCTTTTTGCAGTCTCAATAGAGTCGACAGGAGCCTTGCCACCGGACGTCCTCTTCACAGAGGCTGTTAACGTTCTCGCAGACAAGGCAATGAGGGTGGCGGGCGAACTTGGTTGATGCAGAGCCCACAATAGAAACTAGTAGAGTCAGGTGTAAATTGAAGCCCGCCGCGCAACACATTACTGGCACCCCTCTCTGGACGCCTCCTTAGAAGCTGGCAAAAGATAAAGCATAGTTAGCTGCATTTGAAGCTGATCAACAGCACTGATTGTAGGCCCTTATTCCCCGATTCTTTTGTGTAGTGGCAGGGTGATTGACCCGAAGCTTTATTACATCACTTTGGCCCCAAGTCTAAGTCTGTCTGTGCAATACTGTAAATTCAAGTGCGTTGCAGATGTACTTTTACTGCCACTCAGACCTCAACAGCCTGTGGAATATAAAGAACGACGAATGTTGCAACTTTGCCAGTGTAGATTCATGCTTTCTGGCAGCTGCTGTTGCCGCCATCAAAGTGAGGCCATGCAATTGTCGTGAAGCTCGATGATGCAGCGTTCCTCCTTGCTCCAACCTCTTCACACCAAGACTCTGTAATTTTGGGAACCCTGGGCCTCCTCTCCTGGTAGAAGAGCGACTCAAGATGGCCTTGATGATGTTGCTGGTGCTACCAATTGGCTTCACCTCGCAGGAGACAAGCACCCGCAACCCAACATCTTACAAATGGGGCTCTTGACGCCACGCTTACGAGGCCTGAACTTGAGTACAGGCCTTCAGCTGGGCGCTCGAAATACGCAATCCTGATCCATATCAAGCCGTTGAGTGCCACTGAGGGCCAAGCTGAGACTCTTTGCACATGACGCATGACAACCGTCTCTTGGCCCTGTGCCGGCACCCACTGGAAGCCTGTGCAACGTGGAAGCCAAGAGCTGCTGGGGCCTAAAGTATTTACAACACGTAATGTATCTGAGCTTTTCGAAGACTGGATAGTGACCATTTGACTCTGAGAAAAACTATCTTTTAACCATAAATTCACGGTCCCAGCTCCTGCAGTCCAGCTCCTGCATGCATGTCAACGATCACCACCCTCGGCATCTCTCCCAGCTCTTTCAAGAAATCTTACAGTACCACGACAATCCATACGTAGCGCTGCCAGTGTGCTGTGTGAGTCGCTCGCCCACTGCCGCCGCAGCAGCTCCGGCTCTCTGCCAGCAGGAACGGCAAGGGATTCGTCGGCCTAACTTTGCACTGATTGGCTCGGACCTCCATCACAGGAAGCCTTGCCGGAGGTTGCACTGCACTATGGCAGCGGACAAGGGGCTGAACCGGCTGTGCTGGCGCGAGGTCTGGGACGTCGTGGCCAAGTGCCTGCGCCAGATTCTTCGGCGGCCCAGAGGGTCCGTCTGACGTGCGCAGCTGCCCTCCGCTTGCTTGGAAGGCGCCATGACTCTGTCGTGCCATCAGGTCTTTGAGCTCCCAGATTTTTTTGTGAGCTTGCATGCTCATGCAAGCGTTGTGAGATTCACCACTTCGGAGGTGAGGACTGATGAACTCAGTGCCGTTAGGACGGCAGTACCTCTGACTGGTGTTGATATCAGCGGTGCAACACAAGAATCTCCTGTTGATCACAATGTCAGCATAAGCGCGGTGCTTTGATTGCTTCCATTGCACTACCACTTGGGGCGTCTTTACCTGCCTTCAGCTGCCACGAAATATGAGCTTCCCATGATGCTATGTGACTATTTCTGTGTCTCAGTTATGAATGAAGGTCAGTACCTTCGGTGGTAAACTGGAGCAGCAAGCCCAGTTGGTCATGTCAGCAGATCAAAGCAGCAGCTTTGATCTGCTCAAGTGGCTATACCATCTGTTTGCTCACGTAGCTGTAAGCCTTTGCCACCTGTTGACAGCCACTCCATGAATGCTATGCGTTGCTGGACCAAGGACTTCACAGTCATGTCAAGATAAACGCCACTGCTATAAGCCACTGTTATCATCAGTACAAGTGATCGTTTCTAAGGGCACGAGGGGAAAATATTCCTCCCTCCTCCAAGGGGATAAGTCGATATCCTGCCCAAAGGGAGTGTGACACATCCGGATGCACTTAGAGATTGCATTGACGAAAACATCTGAAGATAATGTGGGATTACAGGGTGTGAGTGCTACTGAACTGATGCAGGTAGAGCAAGTTCAGAGCAACTAAGCTCTTGGTCCGTTGCATCTTCCGCTTGATTTAAGGTGGTATCAATAATGGCATCACAACTGCAAGTTGTGTGCCCAAACTCAATGATGGACAACAAGCAACAAATCGGCTCCTTGACTTCGCAGCTCTGCACATGCCACAACCACTATGCTTCCGTCAGCTCTCCTGCAGCTTCTCATGTGCAAGCACGTGCCATCGTTTGGTGTCTCTATCAATGCAAATTCCTCCAAGTGCAAGCAGCTGAACTTGCTCTCAAAGTCCACACAGGAGTGTGCACCTGGCTTGGAGCAACCAGCTCCTCAGGCAGCTACTCGATCCTGGAGCTATACCCCTCAGATTTGATAGCACAAATGAACAATCGCTAAGCAACCAGAGTTGCTGCTTCAGTGATGAGCGCAGCAGGAAGTCTTCCCTGCCATTTGGAAGCAGCATTGGTCATGGCATTCTTCATGGTTACTCTGTGAGAGGACTAACCAAAGGCGACCCACTTCTAGCTATCCACAAGACATTGGCACAACCGTTACAGTGTGCTTCACATAAGGCCAAAGGCAGTCTGCAAAGTCAGGCTCAATGTAGCCGTCTGATGCATACTAGCTACTTGATGTTGACATATCCAGCATACAGGATCTTAGTGGCACATGGTAGCTGAGGTCTGCCTATACTACCTGGAGGACGGAGCCGATGTTGTATGGAGCCAAAGTGGCCCCATTGAATATGAAGTTCACACCGGGCAGGATGTCCTCATCCTCGACTGGTCTATCTGCAGTGCACATGGCATCATTCATGAGCCTCTGGGCCACAGTCTTGGCATATGTACAATCTCCAGAGCAATATGCTTTGAGCCAGAAAGAAAGGCGAATGTTGGCCCAGGACATAAGACCAGAAAGCTCGTACAAATACTTGGGTGGTATCAAGCAAACAGGCAGCCTGCACATTTGTTTGCAGTCCGCAACCTGGTGGATGTGAAGTTGACGTCGACTGCTCGTCAGCTATGTCCCTCTTCACTCCACATGGCTGACTGGCTTGCCTGGAATATCTGAGACCAAAAGCAACCAGCATTAATTTGTGGTTGCATGAATCACTGAGCGTCCATGCCTTGCTAGATCAAGTTGTGACCAAATGAGTAGGCAAGAGACGGCAATGCAAATAAGCTGCCGAGAAAATAACGCGGAACTTTTTAGAAGTCATCTTGGAAGCAGTGGATGAGCTCGTCCCGCTGCTTGATCAAGCAGTGACAAAGTATGAGGCAGTCATACAGGTATGAGGACATCAACCCACCTGAAATTCTCGAAGCCTACAAGTACAGACTCCAAGTGGTTAAGACTTTCGTCAGTGTATTCAGGCTTGCACCAGGGATCATGGCGGGAAATCCTCGGACTCAGTACTGGAATGTCAGCAGCATCTGTATGTCGCGACCAGTCTTTGCTGGATAATGGAAAGCCCTCCGATCCATCCAAGCGTGCTTGACTCTGTACACCTGGTTTGTAAGCAGCCCTGCAAAGGCAGGCAAATCAAGGACCTGACAATAAGCACTGACCTTGCATTTGTTTAGTGACTTACCTGAGGTACTTAATAAGTACTTAATATTGATTGGGAGGTCGGGGTGCCAGCGTCAGTCTAAGAAAGTGTCACGGAGAACAAGTGGCAAGCAGCGAATCCATCGTCTCTTCCTTCAATGACACTAAGTCTGATACCTCCTCCTGTTAATCGTGACGTTTAGAGATACGTCTCTTGTTCTTGGAGCTTACATGGAGACTGGGCCATTGGGCTTGAGGTCCGATATAAAGCTGCGCAGCTTGCCCCTCAAGCCCGCCATGCAGGCGCCGTGCTCCTGCAGCCTCGGCGCTTCCAGCATGCCCAGCTTGGCGGCATTCTCGCACACCCTCCTACACAGCTGCGTGTCAAAGAGGGGGATGCCGAATGAGACCCCAAGCGGCACCCAGCCCCATGTGACGCCCGGCGGCAAAGCTTTGTTGTCTGATGGCCGCAAGCGTGCAGCCACCCAGCAGTCCTCTGCACCGTCAAGTTGCGCGCCACCTTGGGCCAAGACAGCACCATCTTGGGGTTGCGACGAGTCATCGGAAGCACCGGTGCCACTACGAGCTCTCTGGAGTACTCGCAGCAGCCGCAAGTAGCCAATGGTGTGCAGTCCGGCTCTCGTCGCGACGACCCTCGCAGCTCTCTGGCAGTCGCCATATGGCGAGGCTATTTCTGCGGCCGCCACAGAGTCCCTTGCTGGTGAGCTGATGGGGAGCGGGACATCACAAGTGACGAGCTCCACATTGCTATCTCCTGGCGGACCTTCGAAGCTGCCGCCATGTGCCGGGTATGGCTGGACAAGGACCGCCGAGAGCCGGAGGAGCGAGTTCAGGACGTGAAGCAGCACGCTGCCGTCGACGAGGGAGCCCTCGGCCTTGCCTCCGATGCCGCCGAGTGCCGACGCATCCCACGTCCAGACCGACGCCCTGCGGCAACCGCCAAGTGGCGGCGGCAGCTTCCTGAGGCGCTGCCCACGGACGAGCGCCAGGGTCACCGGCCCGGACCCTGTTGCCGCATACAGCAGCAGCGCCATCCAGGGCGACGTTGCCGCAGCGCAGGGCGGCCCAAAGTGCGCCGGGCCCTCGCCACCGTCCTCGGCGTCGCCACTATGCAGCGCCGGCGCGGCGGCAAGCGGCGCCATGGAGACCACCGTGGAGTACTCGCGGCGGAGCACGCGGCGCAATGTGGGTGGCGGCAGCCCCGCCAGGCTCTCGCTGCGCAGCACGTCCACCTTGTACCTTGCGGCCTCTTGCACCATCTTGCTCCTGCTGCTGCGATCCTTGGCTTCACCACCATCTTCTCTTGGCGACGAGCTGAGCGCCGTGTCCATGTCAATGAGGTTCAGAGACAACAGTGGGCGATCACCACTGGCCGCCATGCCTTGGCTGGTTCTCGAAAGCGCCGCGCCATCGAGGCTCGGCCAGGCGGTTGTGCCGGCGCCGCCGGAAGCTGCCGCATCCTGCTCCCAGCTTTCGGCCCACGTCGGGCCCTCTACCTCAGCCTTTCCGACGCCACTGCTCGAAGCTGCTGCCGTCTCCCAGTCGCCAAACTCGTTGCCGTCGTCCGGCGCTTGGTCCCCATCAGTCTTTTCTCGAGGGCCCCATGTGGCCCACTCTGTGAACGAGGTGCTGTCCCCAACCTGCGGCAGCCCTGGGTGAGACCCCAGAGACTCAGTGACACTCTCCCGCTGCACATCCGCCGCCTTCAGCGTACTGTGACCAGCCAGCTCCACGTTGTCAAGCTTGAGCTCCGCCACGCCAAGCGCCGCCATCTCCTCATCCTCCGCCGCAAGGCTCTCGCCACGGTCTTGGTCCTTTCCTGAAGTGGCAGGTGCCACCTGGCCGGTTGACAGGTACTCGAGTGCGCAGCGCAGGCTCTCGGCGTGGTTTGCGAAGTGCTGGAGCTCGCCCTCCAGCTTGGTGCCCTCCAGGCCCCTCAGGCCGTTGCACAGCTCCATGACCTGCCTGTCGCCCAGCTTCCCAGCCTCAAATAGCGTGACAGCCTGCTGCTTCAGACCTGCTTCAGACCAAATTCTGATTACTACACCACTAAGAGACCACATAGAGTAGAGAACTAGCACTCACTTTGAAAGTTCCGCATCCTGCGTAACTTTCAATAGTTGAATGTTCCTAACATTCTTTAAGCACCAAAGCTAGAGACTGGAGAGATGTGTGCAAACATCAAACTTGAAGCGAAGAGGCGACCAATGATCTCAGGTAAACCCCAGAATATGCTGTATGACAAGACTTGGGGTTGTGGTCACAGCACCAGGGGACAGCGATCCCATCATGAGGTAGGAGGTAAGGTTGGCGTCCACCAGGAAAGCAATCCTGTTGATTGCCGCTTTGGGGGCATCCGCAAGCTGGTCAGCTGACAGGCTTGGCTTTAAGCCCTTGTCAGTAGCCCTATCAGTCAACCCCAAGTTGCGCTCAGCAACAGCAGAAGCCTCCTCATTGTCAACGTCGTCGAGTATCGCTTCGACGTTCATCACCTGAACCGAATACAGTCGTCAGTTTGACTCAGTAATTGGCACACAGAAGTCTGGACCAACGAGGTGATCACTCTACAATCAAGCTTCGAGAGTCGAGATTGGCCAACAATCTACATGAACGTCAAGCCTAGTGTGCAGGTCAAAACGAGCAATAAAATTTAGAATCGATAATGTAAGCTTATATCATCTCATGTCTACCTTACGAGCCCAGCCGAGTCGGCAGGCTAGAGAGACGGCAGCCCCAAGGCGCTCCAGATTTGCTTGCAGCGTTGTAGCTAGCTCTTCTACAGTGGCTCGTTCACTGAATGCCACGAACAGCGAGTAGAGTAGCCTGCGGCATGGATGGGTCTTCACTACATATCACTTTCCGTGACCTGCTCAAAGGCATGGAAAGCCACAAAGAGGTACCTACAAGCAACTTGATGTTGTACCTGAATGCAACAGAGAATCTAGCTATCTGCTCATACTTAAGTAGATGACTACCTCCTTCACCAAGCATACACCCATACAATTTTAGAAATTAAGCTGCTCAGCATGTTGAAGGCATCAGTAAGTTGCGCTCAAGTACCCTTCAACTTCATCCTCATAAGCTTGATTGGTGTTGGAGACAAAGCCTTCCAATGTTGAAACTGCCAGCAAATGCAAACTTTGTCATGCTCGCCGCTCTCTCCACTCTTCATTGCAACTGCTCACAAATTGTAAGCCTCGTGTACCCAGCATGTGTAACTGCTGTCAGATATACACATGTACCCAGATCCCACATCCCAACCCACATTCCTACTTAATTGGAACTTACTGTGAAAGATATCGTCTGGAAAGACCGGCACATCGAAGTAGATGAGACCCCGGTTGTAGAGCTCTCTCAGAGTGTCAATGTTGAACTCTCCAACCAGGGCTGGGGCATCTTTGGCTGCTGTCTTCACCAAGACGCTCTCCTCCTCAGACAGCTTCTGTAGGACAAATTTGCAAGAAGAAGAAGTTTGACAAGGACCGAGAGATCATCAACAGCGAGAACACTCAGCACCTGACGGATAGTCCTGCATTGGCATGCCATGAAGACGAATTTACTATGTCCAATAGGTGCCACACTGACACTGTTCAAAGGCAAGACCTAACGAGCGTATGCAGCCCCGAGCAATAAGGACATGAGTAAGTTAAATAAGGACACGAGATGAGGGGAGTTAGGACATGAGATGACCTGACCCTGAACTCCTCGTGAGTCAGGTTGACAACATTGACATGCCACCATGGTTCCAACGGAAATTGGATGGGTTGGCTTGGCAGCATCTCCTTGACAAAGCTCTTGTTCACTCTCCACAACATCTGTAAAACATATCCACCATATGGCAAGAAAGGTGAGTGCTAGCACCACTAATTCTATGCATTTGACTCAGCTTACATCACGACCTTGACTGCACCTGACAATTCTCACCTTGGATCTACACTTGTTCATGAGGTCAATGTACTGGTTGCGACCAACTCCTGTCTCTCGAAGAGCATCCGCAGCGCTGAAGTTGGGTATGGAGTCATACGAGCGCTCTGCAGTGGAGCCATCATACACTTGATCTGAGAGACTGTCAGGTCAACAGCTCTACTTGCATGCTTTTACTTAGCTACAGAATGTCTGTGGGGTGGGAGTGATTATTATGTTTTAATCATAATGCAAGCATCCACGAAGAAGCCAGTCACGGAGGGGCCACCAGCATAACCTTCAGGCGGCAAACAAAACGGAGCTGATTCTCCCAATACTGAGACTTACCTGATTTGAGCACCTCGTACAGCATGTCACAGTAGTAGTTGAACGGTGAGACGCGGATGATGCGGCACAAGTCTTCAGCGAGGTGGTATGGGAAGAGCTGCACCCACCACAACGTATAGCAACTCTTGCACATCAGTTTTGTATAGCAGCTGACTACGTTACTGTATGCTGCATGCAAGCCAAGCGAGCAGGATGCTGCCTTTCCATTTTCATTGGTACCGCAAGCGTCAAATTCATTTTTGACAATGCCGCCCTGAAGGACCCTGAAAGGGAAGGTGGACGCGGCCACGCTCAAGAGCTCACTGACTGATTCTTCTTGACGTGGCGCATGAGGTCCTCGTAGTACTCATACTCCTTGCAGACGTTCTTGGCGGCGCACTTGCTCCACCTGTACCTCTTCTTGATGCAGTGCTCCTTGGTTCTGCATAACAACAGATAGCAAAATTTAGAAAACTTCATTGCACGCCGCGTGGCACGCTATTGCATGGCCAGGAGCTGTCCTTGGCACAGGAGGTGCTTCGCAGCTTTGCCTTTGCGCGTCATCAATCTGCTAACTCAGCCCGGGAGCGCTGCAGCCTTGCTAAGCCCATGACACGCGAATTACTTCGACAACCACGAGCTCGCTAGGTCCAGGCAGGTCAGTGACCGCGTCGACTGCTGCCTCCGCTGCTGCCTGACCAGCACAGGCGAATGCCAGAATAATACCACACGTGACCAAGGCCAGTCTGCTTCATGACGTGCAAACGTCCAGATGGGAAGTGCAGTCTGCATGGAACCAGCTTATGAAGAACAATGACGGTTGTATTCCCTTGGTGCAGCCTAAGGGTTAAGGGTTAAGGGTTGAGGGTTTAGGGTTCGGGTTCAATTCTACCGGCGGAGCCAGGCGTCGCGCGATCCTAGGTAGAGCTTGAGGCGCTTGGGGAGGCGGTCCCAGGGCACGCCGTCCTCGGCGGCGCGCGCCAGCAGGTCGTCCTCGACCGCAGACACGACCTTCGCCATGGCCGCCCCTCCCCCTCTCTGCTTTAAGGTCACGCCCTCGAACCTGAGCAGATGCCATGATCTCTGAGAAGCCTGCCGCCGCTTTGAGCGCAGTGGCTCGCCATTGCCGCCATCGCCGCCGCCAGTGGCCTCAGAACATCGTCGCAAGCGGCGGTCGCTCCTGGCCCCGCAAGCTGCCACGGCTGTCTCTCCTGCGCAATGCTGAAGACCCACTTGCCTCTTTCGCGCCCCCCCCCCCTCTCTCTCTCTCTCTCTCTCTCTCTCTCTCTCTCTCTCTCTCTCTCTCTCTCTCTCTCTCTCTCTCTCTCTCTCTCTCTCTCTCTCTCTCTCTCTCTCTCTCTCNCCTCCCTCCCTCCCTTCCTCCCTCTGTTATTTCCCTATCCTCACCCCCCCTCCTCTCTGCAAGAGCCATTTCCTCCAGCCGTAGCCCGCTCTCGGAAGAACTCCCATTTCTCTCCTTGCTCTCCCTCCACCTCTCCCATACTCTCTGGCTGGCCTTCACAGCCTTCGCCCCATTTGGGCGAGCTCAACTTTCAAATCCCGTCCTCGCAATCATTCTCAGCGACCCTCCACCTCGCTGTCCAGCTCCGTGCGCAATTCTCCTCGCAGCTCGCACCACGACCGCGGCTGCTCGCATCTTCTTTGGCAGAGGGGTCACTGGCAAGCTCCGCTGGCGCTCCCGTTGCCTAAGTGGTGCACAACCTGTGGGCGTCCTTGGAAGAGCTCACTTTCTTTGGGCTGGCCTCTCACAGCCATTTCCTTGGATTGGCAGAGCCGCTCCTTCCACTGCGCCGAGCACGTTGCCAGCTCTTGCAGCGGCTCTATTCAGTTGCGACGGTAGCAGCAGAGGCTTTGGCTGCTTCACTGCGGTTGCGCACTTCGGAGGCTGCACGAGACCCAAACCTCAAACCCCACAAACCCCAGTCATCAAATCCAAACCCAGAACCTTCGAGCTGGAGAACCCCACCTCACAGGTGGCCCAGCTGCCGGCGGCGGTGACAGGGCCGGTGGCGCTGCCGGCACCAGCCTCGACTCCACGCCATCGACGCCATACTGTGGCTCCTGATGTTGAGGCCCTCGACGTGAGAGCTGACGGTCAAAGCCCGCCGCCCCAGAGGCGCCTGCGGCGGCGCGGCCATGCTCTGGGCGTACCTGCTGGCGGTGGCCTTCTTCCACCTCACCGAGTTCGGCCTCGCCGCGCTCTACACGCCCGCCGAGCTCAGCCGCCGCTGTGCGTGAGCTCATGCAGACCACCCCCTGGCCCACAACTCCTATCGCCAGCAAGCTTGAGCAGGCAAATGCTGCGCTCAAACCTGCGCCTCCTGAAGCTCGCTGCTTCAGACTGCAATCAGAACCCAATTGAATTTTATAGAACTAGAGTGTTTGAGACTGGAAGTGAGGCATAAGCTTTGATGCTGTTAGGTTATGAAGGTCATGCCTTATCTGGCACAAGAGTTTAAGAGTCCAAGGATAAGCATCATGAAGCCTATGCTTCATTTCAGATACCTTGAAATGCTGTACACATTATTGTTCAGTTTTGGGTCTCAATTGCAGTCAGAGCAACGCTCATGGTGCTGACCGGGAGCGCCGGCGGCTGCCTCTCTGTGGCGGCAGCGTGGCTCATCAGCCCAGCGTACGTGGCCGCGTTCTCATGCTCCTGCCTCGAGTACGAAGTGGAGCGTCGCCTGGCGCCCAGCCTCAAGGCCTGCTTCCCAGTGGTGCAGCGCCTCGGCGCCGTTCTCGTCGTGCTCGGCGAGGTCGTGCGCAAGGCCGCCTTCATGACGGCGCGCCACAACTTCACGCACGAAATCAAGCACGTGCGCCGCCCCGATCACCGCCTCGTCATACACGGCATCTACCGGTGAGGGCTGTTTGCTGCTAACATACTCATAGGCACCTGCAGAAGGTCTTCATCAATCCTCTCTTAGTTTCATTAAGACATGAATCCTGCATCAAAGGCTTGCCAAGCACTGCACAAGAAGTATAGCAGCTAACGCAAATCCTCCCTAGCAAGGTTACAGCATTTCTTGACACAACGGCAAGGAACTTGCAGTAATTTGAGTTAGCTAGATTGAAGCTCTCCTCGAAGAAATTTTGGCACCTTACTGCAGGAAGCCTTATGACATTGCCGACTGGGGTCGCAGGTACGTGCGCCACCCAGGCTACATGGGCTGGTTCATCTGGTCCATTGCTACGCAGCTTATGCTCGCGAATCCGCTTTGCACCGCCGCTTTTGCGTGCATCTCCTGGCGCTTCTTCTCTGACAGGATCTTGTACGATTCTGGCGATGTTTGTATACCTCTGCGATGCACCAACTGTTGCCATCTTGCTCCTATCTAGCAGTGGTCATGACTTTGAGCAGGATTGAGCAGTACCTGACGTGTACTTTTGCAGCTAAGGTAGAAAGCTTGCCTCTGTTTCTTCAGGTATGAGGAGCAACTTTTGCGGAACTTCTTTGGGCTAGCATATGACGAGTATGCCATCCTGACTCCTTCAGGCATCCCTTTCGTCCCGTAATTCAAATTTTGCAGTTGCTGCAGTTGATGACCCCCTCCAAAGCTAAAGTTGGATTGTCATACAGAGCTAGTCAGATGTCTTCCTGTTACTTAACAAGCCTGTCCTCACACCCATCACCCCTTTAAAGAGAGATTCTTCTCTCTTTAATCTCCGCACTTATGCCCCCTCTATATCCTAGTAGTCTCCTCCATTGCGTCCTATTGCTGATTGCACTACATGCATCAAGGCAACCCGTAGCTGTGACTTGCTTGCATCCTGCTAGTAGAGACTGCTCCTGCTCCAATTGG
The DNA here is from genome assembly GCA_009602725.1 of Spirogloea muscicola. Classification (NCBI taxonomy): domain Eukaryota; kingdom Viridiplantae; phylum Streptophyta; class Zygnematophyceae; order Spirogloeales; family Spirogloeaceae; genus Spirogloea; species Spirogloea muscicola. The sequence continues at coordinate 204,977 of WELB01000138.1, forward strand.
CAGGACTACCACTGCTCGTGCACACTTGCCTTAAGCTTGCTCCCAGGATCGGCATGCCGGCGAAGGCAGTGCCAAACATGGTAGAGCTGCCTGTCGAGGCCATGGTGGCCAGTCAGTCCCACTGAGCTTACACTATGGACATTATTTTCACTCCAAACATAAAAGAAGGTGCTGGCTTCGACTCGGGTGGGTTCTATGCTGAGACTTGGACCCCACATTGTTGCTATCTTTACGTGCTACAACTTTGGCTCTGTGAGTGGTAGGAGTCTGGCTGGGATGCGCTTAATTGTGGACTACGACTTGGGCTCTGCTTCCGACTTGGCTTCAGTTCAGCATGTTTGGCTTGAATTTCAGTGGAGTTCGCATAGCTTTGGGCGTCTATGGTGCATGCTGGGAAGACACGCTCTCTCAATCATCTCCCTCAACTGCTTGTAGGCCCCTCCGAACCTTTGTCCAATTTTTTTGGGCTGGCTTTTCGCAGCCCTTGCCCCCATTGGGAGTGCCACTTCTAATCAGTGCACGAGAAGCGCTTATTGGAAAATTGAGATGTCAAGGGCGGCTAAGTTTCTGATCATGGAGTGCTTACATATCTGCTTAACTATTGCGTACAACATTCACCCATAGAGATTGTCAACAAATACATGCATAAGTCAATGGATGACAAGAATGTGTGCTTCACAATCTGTCAGCTTGAGGGCTGACTGGCAATGAGAATTTCTTTTCAGAAGCGCTCGGTGATTCACTCCACTTACTCATCTATCAATGTCAGGCAGACAAAGTTGGGCTCTCAATGACAACTTATGGAGAGAAGCAACATGGGCTACCTAAGGAGAGAAGCAAAGCCACAATGATCTGGCAGTCTACACACTAATAATAGGTGTAAAGATTGAGCTAAACTCTTCTTCACCTAGTTGCGCAGCAGGATGAGCCTGAGCCAGGACTATCATCCTTAAGGAAGACAGGTAGAGATAAAGCCGCGCTGCCATTTGAGGATGTCATTAGCTCTGAGCCAAGCAACTGAGACAAGGAGTTCTCACAACATGAGCAGGGCTTGTTGAAGAGATATCTCCATGATATGCAGCCAGGGCTTGCAATTTCAAGCTGTAGATGTGGCAACCTCCCGGACTCGATATACAGGGCGAGGTTGGGACTCGAAGTACGTGCGAATGGAGATCTCACTCAGAAAGCCAAGGCACATCAGCTGACAAAGAGCAAGAAACAGATTGCGAATCAGCAGAGGCAGACAACAGGGTCGTGCAGCCAGAGACATGTTCTGCCAGTAGTCTAATCTGCATACATCTTTAACAGGTCAGGATACCAGCCTGAAGGCTCCCTCAACTTGCATACACTAGCATCAGGCAGGAATAATTAGCCACACAACACCAAGAGAATGTAAAGCTGGCCTGACGATATGAGTACATTGCATCCAGGCATTTCACCTGCGAGCCCATCACAAGTAACTCAAGAGATGCAACTGCGTGAGCCATGGAACTGGAGAGGGCCATTGCGACGCCGTATGATCTTGCTGAAGTGGCGAAGGACCAGCAAGCTGCAATTCCGAACGCTAATGAGCTGAGGAGGCACAGGGTTCCAAGGAGGCCCACGAGCTGCATTGGTCGGTCCCGGTACCTGCTGAGGAACCATATGGTGGCCAGGTCCAGGAGAACCCTGGGTATTCTCCCCAGTCCATACTTGGAGGCACCATATAATCGAGGGGCATGTTGCACCTGTCACAAGAGAGAGCATGCAGGGGCATGGGTCCAAGTGCAAGATTCTTGCCCTGTTTCACGCTGCTGCAACAAAATACCACCTAACCTTAAGCACACCTTAAAGTCAGGTAGTAACATGATATGAGGAGTAAGCTGCAAGCCATGGGGTTTACAATCAAGGGCTTCAGCCAAATGCTAGGCAGTAGATGGAATGCTTGGATGTGACCAGCAACAAGCTGTTGATATGGCAGAGGCGGCTGGAGGAGGTGGCCAAGAGCATTCCCCACCTCGAGTTCTGAGACGGAGGCGCCCTCCATGGCAGCAAGTGCAGGGATGAAGCGGTGCATCTCGCCGTACAACCTCAGGCTGCTTACAACTGAAGCACGATAGGCCTTGAGACTGCAGCCGTAGTCATGCAGCTTCACCTGCTCCAGCGACAAGCCATTAGACTGGTACATTATATAGATTGACGCCAAGCAGGTTGGCAGAATCACATGAGGAGAAGGAAAGGTCATGATGTACTTGTGCAGTGACAACAGCAGAAGAGTGTGTCCAACAACGTTGAACTCCTTGACTGAAAAAGCAAGGCCAAGAAGACACAAGTGGCTGAGTGCCATAAGTATCTGACTTTTATGACGCCTGTATTCCAGGATTCCCTAGACCTCTGAGTCAATTAAATAGGGTTCTCTAAGTCTGATTCATCAAGTAAAGCCTCTAAGCCCCTACACAAGCAGGAGCAGATCAGGAAGCAGGCTACTCACAAAGTGAGAGTAATCGTACCCCGGTGACTCGGCCAATCAGCCAATTGGCAGCAGCCGAGGGGAGGTTCCTTGTCAGCACATCGTCCTTCCGATGCCGCCGCCAGCCAACGACCATATCGTAACCGCCATCATCACGAGGCATGCTGCCCCAAGCACCATTCCCCGGGTTCCCACCTTGGCCTGGTTCCCCATACAGCAGCTTGTCAAGAATCCTGGGGATATCATCCGCGTCATTCTGCAAGTCCCCGTCCATAGTGACCAGGAGCTCGCCAGCCGCAAAGTCGAACCCGGCGGCCATGGCTGCCGTCTGCCCAAAATTCCGACGGAAAATCACGGCCCTGAGGTCCTGCCGCTCAGCTGCCATTGCCTGCAGCAACTGCGTGGTGCCTGGCATCACTTGGCAGAAGCTGCTTCAATTGATGGTACATGCCTATACTACACCGAAGGGCAGTCTTCGTCAATTTGTTGTGTTCTCACCCTGAACCCTGAAGGCATGGTCTAAGATCTGGCATGGGGAGATCAGGTAACTACTAAGTCCCAAAGAGACCATGGCAACAGACCTCAAAGCGCTACTGATTATCAACACTATGGAGTCCAATGAGTAACTCTCAGGAATGCGTTAAGCCTCGGCATTGTGCCTCGGCAATTTGTCCTTGATCTTCCACTTGAAGTCCCTGTGGCACTGTGCCAAGCATTGCCCCTACCATGCGGAAACAAAACCCTAGATTGCAAATCCACGACACATGCAATGCAGCGATGTTCACTTCTGTTGTCAGTATGGGCGTGCACGTTGCAATGATCTTGCCACTGAAGCTGGTGCTTCGATAGTAGAATGAGAGTAGGAGCTAGGAGGACTCGCCAGAGCTGCTTGCAGATTATGAGGGCCAGTGGCGCAGCTGCTCACCGTCAGAGGAGCCGTCGTCGACGCAGACGATCTCGTACGGGCCGCCGCGCGCGCGCATGGCGGCGCCGACGCGCTCCACCAGGATGGGGATGCCGGCGACCTCATTGTACACCGGGATGACAACCGAAACCGGCCGCTGGTCGACGAACGGCGCCGCGCCGCTGCCGCTGTGCCTGGGGCCCTCCGCCGCCGCCGCCGTCGCCGCCGCAGCCTTGGAGGCGGGGCNGCGGCGGCGGCGGGGGCGTGGCGGCAGCGGCAGCCATGGCCGTGGTGCCGTTGCCGCTAAAGCCACGGTGCGGCGTCCGTCATCAGAACGGCGAATAACTGCCAACAGCCCAGCATAAGTGTTGATGGCTACCAATTACTTGTAACCGATGAAAGCTCTCCCCGCAAGCAGCTCATCAAGTCACGGCAGTGGCTGTGAGAGGCCAGCCCACAAGGATGTGTCATGCCACAGGGCGTCGACTGGCATACCAGACATGGTGTAGAAGGAATTAACGAAGTACTGAGATGATAGCTTGCATCAGTATCAAGTAAGCAACACATATGCACAATATAGCAGATAGGTACATGGTGCATGATCAAGAATTTGTATATAGACCATAGACGTGGTCTGACCAAGTATGTTCTTGGCAAAGGCCTGGAAGGTAGGAGATATCTTTACCTTGGCTTATCATGGATATTAGAATGTCAAAGCAGACATAACTTCTGCTTATGGTCCGTATTTCTTCTCGGTAGACGTCATCCACTAACTCCCATCAGTCTCCACGTTGTGCAAATGGAAGTTGCAGCTTTGTTGATCCTAACATGTGGCTGAGCATTTGTCTTGAGCGTGGTAACTTGTTAGAAAAAACCCTACGCCTATTGCTTGGACAACTTGCCCATAGCTCGACATCGTTGGTAAGCAACGGTATGCCACCAAATGTAGTGGTAGGTACAAGCCAAGACCTTCGACAAGTGATGTGGGTGACTACGTGTACTTCAAGGGCAACCCTCAAGATTGCTTGGATGCCTCTGCAGGTCAGTTCACACACAAGGTTGTTGGTAAGAAGCTCTTCAGGTGTTATTCGCCCTCAAGGGTCCTGTGGCAGGGATATTTCCGACAACACTCGAGTTTCTCCTGCCATCTGACTAGCATTGCCCTACTGTTGATCGTACACACAATGGGTATTCATGCAATCTTGTGCGACACCTGCCGTCAAGGGGATCAATCTGCATGCTCGTGTTCCAAGTGCAAGAGAGGATGGCATGTTGATGACATGACACCACCGCTCGTAAGTATACCTACAGGTGACCGCTTTGTAGAAGGATTGTCTGGATGCAGACCTAATTCCTCAGCATATGCCAGGACTCACACTTGGAGGGGGGGAGTCGACAAATTCGTCAATCTGCAACTCATCGGCCTGTGGATAGTCACGTAAACGTGTCGAGGGTCTATAAAGGCCTGATCAAGCAAACGCTGAAACTCACTCTCAGATTCCGTTGCTTGATCAATGAGTATTTCGGCGCAAGCTCCAAATGGAGACAACACTTGTTTCGAAGAAGCTTCCGCAACATATGCACCAGACTCCCCAGGGATGATGGAACACTTCTCCAAATGGGTTGAAGTTGTCATCATCCCTGGAAAGTCTAGTGCATATGTTGCGGTATCTTGTTCTAGGTGTTACCCCATTGTGGAGCTTGCGCACGAGTACTCACTGATCAAGGAACTGAAGGTCAGGGTGATTTCCAGCGCTTGCTGTATTGTCCATCGACTCAATGCACGTGACCATAAATAGATCATCAACTCACTTCACGTGACCATCCACAGGCCGATGGACTAGCAGAACGTATGATACAGACCATCAAAAGTGGTCTGACCAAGTACGTTCTTCGCGAAGGCATGGTAAGGTGGGACACATTCTTCTTCAATAACAGCTTCCATTATAACGCAGGGGCTCTGAATAGCCAGCCCAGAAAAGATGGACAAGGTCCAAAGGGCCGAAAGGCAACTCTTACCTTGGCTTATCATGGGTTACAGGAGCAGAGTGGCAATGACCAAGTGTCGGTAAGTAAAGTAGCAGTAATAAGTGTCAGTAGCAAGAACAGAGTAGCAGTAACAAGTGTCCGTAGCTGGAACAGAGTAGCAGTAACAAGTGTCGGTGCAAGAAGAGAGCAGCAGCAACAAGGCTCGGTAGCAAGAACAGAGTAGCAGTAAGAAATGTACTTCAAGATGCACATTTCATTCACACAAAGCACCAAGACATCCACATTCACGCTAGTGACACAAATGCAAGCACTACAGGCAGCAGCGGCACAAGGCAATCAGTCAAAGCGAGAGACTGGACTGCTCGGTCCTGGCGTGAGAAAGTCTCTTCCAATAGAGAACGATGGTCTTGGTGCGCCGCACCCTTATGCGCGGTCAGGCAAGAATGACTTTGCTTCTTGGAGCGGGCCGTCTGGCCCACTTTGCAGATATTAATTGCGCGCCAATGCCAGAGCATGGCTCGGCGGCAAATGAGTAACTGTCCTGAATTAAGTGGAGTCAAGGTAGCCAGGTCACTACTTTCAGAAACTTACTAACTGTGAGTGCACCTCTTATATCGAGGCGTACCACCACGACACCATCAAGGGGGCAAGCGCGGCAAAGAAGAAGCGCGGCCAGATTGACTGGTGGCTGGGAAAGTCCAGCCCAAAGGAATGGACAAGGTCTGAGGGAGCCTGAGCGGCAAAGAAGAAGGTGCTCGCCCATTGAGAAGAGGGGCTGGCAAAGCCAACCCAAAAAGAATGGACAATGTTCAAAGCCAAAGAAAGAGGTGCTGAAAAAGGACTACACTACAAAGTGCAAGATGGTGCAGAGGGAGATGCAGATGGCTGCTCAGTATCCACGCGTGAGCAACAGCAGATCAGAGTAACTCGGAGCAGGAGAAGCGGCACTTTGCCGAGACTTGGAAGCAGCAGCCATAGCGCGGCCAGCCCGCGCGTGGACCGCATGAGCCAAAGAGCGCTGCAGCGAGACCGCCAGCCTCATCCGAAAGACCTGCGAGAGGGAGCCGGCAGCATTGAAGCCTGGCGAACCCTGCCGCCGCTCGATGGCCTCCAGGGCAAGCCGCTGGAGGAGATCCAACCAGCCACTGCCAAATGCCCCGTGTACGTCAATGGCCAGTGCCGCGAAGGCATCGCCTGGAGGGTGGTCAGAGTACTTGCGCTCCTTACTCCGAGCCGCCAGAGCGACCGCGTGCCTGACGAGCGTCGCGGACCTCGCGGGGTTGGCCGAATCAACGCAATCGGCAGTTACCACATCAGCGATGATGCGCGGACCTCCTCCGGGCGGGATGGCAACGAGGTCCGCGCGGCGGGTGTAAAGCTGTCCATCGGCGCCCCGCAGGATGGGCATTATCGTGGAGTTCTCCACTGCCACCTTGTAGCCGGCCTCCAGGAACACACCCTGCATGGCGTCTCGCAGGAGGTCGTGCGAACCTGTCCGCTCGCCCCCGTGTGCACAGCGGAGCATGTGGGCCGCCAACGCCGCAGGGTCATCGTGGCGGGCACCGCACTCGCACTGTTGGACCCCGATGAGGCAGGGAGGGAGGAGGCCGAGGAGCCGGTGGGCCGCCGTCCTGAATACCGCGTCTGGAATAGTCAGCGCCGCGTAGATGGGGAGTGCTGCTAGCCACGCCGCCGCCCCAGGGGAGGAGGCGGAGAGGAGCCGGGCGCGCCCTCGGGTGTCGTGCGGCGGAAGGAGCTCCACCAACTGGTCGTAGGCCGCTTTGTCCACCAGCGCAGTGTAGCGGGCCTGGGCCCGCAGGTCGGGGGTGTGCGCAAGGTGGATGAACGGGACGACCTGCTTCGACATGTCGGGGTGGGCCGCCAGGAGCGCGTCGCGGGCAGCGCGGAGAGCAGCCTGGAAAGGCAACGAGCCGCTCTCCACTTCAGCTACCACCCGCTCCATGGTGCGGATGCCGTGCGCTTGGAACCGCCGGCTGATGGGTGCGGCGACCTGGGCCCAGCTGCCCAGGTAGGCGGCCTCGCAAACGCGGGCGACTGGGCGGCAGCCCAGACCGCCGCGACTGACAGGCAGGCTGGCCTGGAGCATCGCGGCTGGTGTGGTGAGGAAGCCGGGGTGTTGCAGGAGAGAGGCCGCGCTCGCCAGAACGCCGGAGTCAAAAGCCGCGTACGCCGCCTTCACCGCCGGGGAGGGAGGGAGGACGCGGGCCAGGTAGTGCGGACGGTGGGCAATGCACCTGGTCAGCATGGCGGTCGCCAGCTGCATGTCTTGCAGC
>WELB01000138.1:216180-236393 GCA_009602725.1 Spirogloea muscicola
CTCTCTCTCTCTCTCTCTCTCTCTCTCTCTCTCTCTCTCTCCCCTGCGGCTCTTGCAGACCTACGCACCTGCCATTGGCACGTAACACCGGCCCTCCCACGCAAGCGCACTTCTCACCGGCACCTGCCAGTGGCACATAACACCGGCTCTTTCACGCAAGCGCACTCACACCAGCTGCATCACTGGCAACACGGTTGCGGCTGCGCCGGTGGCAGATGCAGGTCCTGGAGCCGACCGACTACGTGCACCTGCAGGGCAAGCCCTTCATCAAGAAGAGCGGTGTGACCCCTGGCCTCCATTGCCGCCACCATATCTACAACCGCTGACGCCATTGGGGCACGACACTGGATGACGACTGCCGGTGGCCGCTGTGGTGGCGCAGGCTGGCGCAAGATCGCCTTCTTCTTCGGCGTGTCGTTCGAGCTGCGGGACCTGCGGATCGAGCGCGAGCCTGGGTCGCCGGACGTCGTCCGCTGCGAGTGCGTCGCGCGCGCCAGCATGCCGTACGCGCACGTGCAGCCCACCGCCGCCGTCGCCGCTGCCGCCGCCGCGCGTCTGTGGACCTGATGGGCAGAGAGCGCGGCGGCAGGTCCGGCCGGTTCGCTGAGGCGTGGGGCTCGTGCGACCGCGCCGAGAAGCGGTTCGCCAAGCCCAACAACGACGTGCCGTGCACGGCGGAGACCCGTGCCAGACGCGCGCCTGCCAGGTTCCGCTGCCACTGGCTCGGCAGCTTCTCCGCGATAACGTCGCGCTGCCGCTTGTGTGACTCGTTTCCGCCGCGCTCCTCGTTGCTGAGGTTCTCGAGTTGCTGTGGGGGTTTTGTGTTGCTTGGACTAAGGACCTCCTGGGGATCGGCGAGTACCGCGGGGACAGGTGACGGCGCGCTGCTGGGGGCTCCAAGCACAGCGCAGCGTAGGCGGCCGAGCACAGCAGTCTGGGTGGCCGTTTCAGCGGTTCAGCAGCGGCGGCAATGCCCGTTGGCCATCCAGTCAAGCACCAGTTGAATCGCTTCATGGGGTTCCTCGCAGAAATAATAAGGCCAAGAGCAGGGAAAGCCTGTGCCAAGCAGGGCACAACCTGGCACTCAGTCAGGTAGTTAGCCCCGCTGCTGCAAGTTGGACACAGCCCCGGATTAAAGCCGGCTAGGCAAATAAGCAGGTGTCATTCTGGCTTGAGAAGGTGACAAGCAGGGAAAGGGCAGTGGTGTTTCATGCTGGATGTGTCCCAGGTGACTGCCTAGCCGCCTGCTTTTGAGCTGCAGAATGATTAGCACTTCGACGAGAAGAACATGGAAGAGAAGAGCGCCAATATTGCTAGCAGTTTTTGCTCTGTTGGGCTTGGCAGCAGGGTGATTGCTGCAGTACTCACTGCAGATTCTTGTAGAAACTGCACAATGAATTCCAGCTATGTGCATAAAGGTCATACATGATAGTTTCGGGCTGCCCACACCAATTGTGATGGTCACTGCATCAACCTCGTTAGTGGGCAAAATTTACAGGTCTTACGAATGATAAGTCCTTGGATAATCTCCATGGCTGCTGCCCAGCAAAGCTGCTGCTAATCGAAACCCGAGTACATCGATCGAAAGTGCCCAGATCTCAGAATGTTCATGAGGTGATAACATATAAGACCACAGCTCCTGCACACTAATACCTCTAGAAGTTGGAGAGTACAAGAAGCAAGTAATGGTGGGATGTATAAGAGGTAGGTTATAGTAGTTTATGGGATAAGAGATAGATTATAGGAGCTTTCGGGAGGTAAAGGAAGCCGTTGGGTAACTGTCAATCACAGTGGCTGCAAGACGGCAGCTCTGCTTATGTTGACTGCTCCTGCAGCTTGCGGTGCTCTGGCATCAGCTGAACCAGCACGTCTACGACCGCTGGCATGTCCGGCCTGCTTGCCGGCTGCGCCTGCAGGCACGCCCAGGCGAGCCGGGCGAGCTGCTCCATGCCGTGTACAGGGTAGCGGCCCCTCAGGGCCGGGTCGACGATCTTGTCAGCCACGCTGGCTGCCTTCTGCAGCAATGGGACAGCCTGTGCATTATGCAGAACGATTGGCCCTTATCGTTATGTTAGAACGTCTGAATAATCTGTCAGACTGCAGCAACGTGCAGACTATATCTGCAAGACCGAGGATTGCACAACTCATTGCCAGACAAAAGACTCACCCAAAGAACGAGGCTGTCCTGGCCCTCTGGCCGAGTGTGGTCGATGGGCTTCCGGCCTGTCAGCAGCTCCAGCAGGACCACCCCAAAGCTGCACAAGGAGGGGATGTCTCCGGCTCACCATTTATTCGAACTTCAATTCCTTTTTCATTGACACACGGCTAATGGGCAGTGACAAATTGCAGCAGCGATGGGCATCTATGAACTGCTGACGAGGCCATTCAGTGTGGGTCTTTCACCAATTTGCGCCTCTTGAGATGCTCCTGAGATACTCACACTTAAGTGATGTGAATGCATGCAGCAAGAATGCAACAATACCTGAACACATCACTCTTGACTGTAGTCAAGCCCATATTTGCCTGCTCGGGGGCCTGATAGCCAGAGCTGCCTAAAACCCCAACTACGGATGATGTACGCGCCCCTGCCGAGGATGCTGCCGGTCTGGCTACACCAAAGCTGGAGACCTGGAGGATGGAGATCATGTATGACGTAGAAGTCACTAGTCATGATAATTATGAGCAATGCCTTGGCAGCATAATCGTCCAATTTTCTTAGCTAGCAAGCAAGTAGAAGTCTCAGGGAAGAGTCCTCACCTTTGCTCGCCATTTCTCATCCAGCAGGATGTTCCTAGACTTCAAGTCGCCGTGCAGAATAGGCACAGTTGCCGAATCGTGGAGGTACTCCAAGCCTCTGGCAGCACCAAGAGCCACACAGATCCTTGCTTCCCAGCTCAGACCCTTCTTGCCGGCAGTGAAGTCGAGATGCTCTCTGAGCGTCCCATTTGGCGCAAATTGTGTCACAATGAGCTGCTCATTCCTTTCAGTACAGTAACCTATGAAGTTCACAAGGTTGAGGTGCTGTGCCTTTGACAGGACTTCCACCTGCTCGCAAACATGAAGAGGGCACATTTGTCATCACTGGTACAATATATCTCAGCCTTCTATGAAAGACATAGAAAGGTTTTGCCAGTTTCACCTGCAGTCCTGCAGAAGCTGCGAATGAGGTGAAAGCACACTTGCATACCTCAGCACGGAACTGGCTGGTGAGGCCCTGGCCACTTCTCCCGCGTAAATGCTTGATGGCAACGTCTTGCCCGTTTGCGAGAGTGCCCCTGTACACAGCACTGCCCTCTTCGGAGCTGATCCGATGCCCTTCGTTGAAGCCGCCGCTGCTCATGTACAGCTCCTCATACGGTACTTGCAACACCTTGACGCTGAGAACTGTCTCTTCTGGCTCAGTCTCAACTAGTAGAGGTGGATCTTGGGAGCATCAAAGTAGCACAAAAGTAGAAAACAAGACAGGGTCAGCAGGAGGATCCATATCACATGCCTTGCCTTAGAGAAAGATAGCAAAACTTCATCTGGGTAAATCGTGGAGTCCTCATACCAGTTCTGCTATTATCGTCTTTGCGTGGAGCAGGTGCCTCATTGCCATCAAAAGAATTTGGTCGGCTGGGCAGCTGTTGAAAAGGATGATTATCATAGGTTCCCATGATGGTTGTGGACTTCTTGATGCTGCCTACACGGATCTCTCTGTATACTATCAGTGCAATTGCCAGGGCAACCAGAGCCGCGGCACTTAGAACAATTGGAATGATGTAAATGAGTGGGACAGAGCGCCGCTTGGATTTGACTCCTGTCACCATTGCAAGGGCTGCATTAAAAGTATGACCAAGAAGCAGCCAGCAGCAAGGTCCAAGCAAACCAGAAATTCTTGAGACAGTGCCTCCAGAACATTCCAAATGGCATCAGTTCAAGAATGTGCACAAGCTACAGAGCTTTGGCCCCAGAGTTTTTCTGACAATTTGAAGTCCTAGATGTGCACAATGTGCAGGATGACTTCCTCTTGAATTCTCTGTCAGAATTTTGTCGTCAAGTGAGCAGACGTGCAAGCCTGCCTGGACAGCCGCATTCTGGACAGCTACTCACTCACCGGTTTGCCAAGGGTCGGTGACACTCAAGATGATATACGGACCCAATTGTGGATGCACCAGTGTGCCATTTAGCTCCAGTAGCTGCTTGCGCAGCGCGGAGACGTCCTCTGCGGAAAAGAATGGTCCTGCTACTGGCAAGAGCGCCAGATCAAGGATCACGCTGCCAGCTTGCCTTGACAACACAGTCATCTGCAGCCAGCAAGCCGAGTTGAGTACCGGAGACAGGACAGACGCCCCTGGACGTGCGGGCAAACACTGCGTGCCATTATCAGCATAATTCGTTAACAAGCATTGAGGTCTGGCAGACTCCAACACATGTAAAACCCATGAGAGCATTCAATCAGGTGCACTGCATATGACATAGCAATATGTTCACCTGTTCACGACATTGTTCGAGTATAGAAAAGGTATACCTGTGTTTGACTGGCAAGGAGCAGATGCGAGAATTGTGAAAGGAAGCTTCGCTGGTCTGAGGGTGCAAAGGTACTGAAATCTGCTGCCAACAGCCGGACCTTGACCATCATAGGCGCCGAGCATTGACAGCTGGACTCTTGTTGCTGTAACAGCAATTGAGCTGTTGGACAGGCTGGGCATGCTGGCACAGATTGGCAAATGCATGGAAGTTAGAGGCACTTACAATGCACAAGCCCCTATTGCTTGTTAACTGCTGCTATCAGCTTACAGCGCTAATTGCTTCAAAAAATCTTCAACAAGAAAACACACTGCTTGACCTCTCAAGTAAGCTTGAGTAAAATGCAAAAGATTACATGAGTGCTTCAATGTAGAGAACATGAGTGGCAATCAACCGCAAGGACGTTCCTCTGCTGTTGAAGTGAATGTGAACACAAGACTTACATGTATTGCAACTGCACAAAGTGCTTGAGACTGTGGATTTGCAGGTCTCCAGGCCTTGGTAACCGCCCGAGCAGATGCATGGCCAAGGGTCCTCAACGACACATGATTCAGGAGGTGCAGCACTGTGTACTGCTGCTATTGGTGGTGACATGTACTTTGGTGGATGGGAAGTTGTAACGAGTGTCACCGGAGAAGGGCTGCGACGAGCCGGGGCTTTGGGTTTATCTGGTGTGCTTGGGTGCGGTGCTGGTGAGTTTGAGGCTTGCGGAGGTGGATAGGTGCTGGGTGGTGCATTTGCGACGCAACCTGGGGTGGTTGCCTCACACAGACTACCGGTGTCGTACCTGTTGCAGCACTGAGGACTTAGTAAGATAATGCTAGGTTCTGTGACTACTAATACGTCATCACAAGAGGGGGTCAGTCATAAGTTGGGCTTTGTGAGCACTCACGTGAGCTTTGTCAAATGTGTAAGAGATGTAGGAATTGCTCCTGTGAGGTGATTGTGCTCCAGCTCACTGCCAGCGAGGAGACAAACTAGTCATGATTCGGCCATCTTGCCTTGGCATCATACACTTCGTAATAGAAGAAGGCCTCATTCCTGCTATTATCAGACAGGACTGTCCACCTCAAGCAGAGGCCGTAGATGCTATCACCAATATCATCGTGCTCTTAACTATATAATGCAACTGGAGGCTAGAGCTTTTGAGTTATTCGACTGCAGGCAACCACTGCAAGCATAAAGCAACAGCAGCCAATCTTGTGGAACTTACAGAGTCTGCAGACTACTGAGGTGCCCAAGCCACTCCGGAATGCTTCCAGATATGCCGTTTGTGCTGAGGTCCCTGTGCATCAATAGATGCAAGTATCAGCTCCCCACATTCAGTGAGCCTGCAGTGATTTCTCTGACCACCTTCGGCTAAACGCTGCTATGCACAGCAGTTGCTTGTCAACAATGAGAAGGCGCCTTGATGTATCCAGAGTGACATGCTTTGCGACATACATATCTCCGGCGCACAAGCTGTGCGCTTCTGTCATTACTGGAGCATCTCAAGCCTGAGCCACAACGTGCCACAAGATGTGACAAGGAAAGGACTGTAAGTGGACACAATAAGGTGAACCTCCTTGTAAGAGCAACCATTAGGCTGTAAGGGTAAGAAGCACTTTCATGTGTGCATGCAAGAGAACCTCCTTAAATCTCTTGAAACCATGCAGCATCTTACTATCACCTCAATCAATCCTGAGCCGCCCTTTGGCACTGAAAACCCCTTTTACTATCTACAGACTAGCCATGTACCCATCTGCACAGTAAAATCCCTCACAGAGTGGCGTATTGCTCACAAAGTCCTTAGTTGCTTCAGCTTGAAGATGGCTGCTGGAATGTCTCCATACAGGCGCATGCTGCCCAACAATCTACAAGCAGATGGTACTAAAATCAGCAAGGAGAAAGAAGGAGTGCAAAGTAATGCTTAGATGATGACTTATTTTACATAAGGACCACCAGAATGCAGAGAAACATCCAGAGACTTCCTTGAGACCCTCAGCACCCACTGAATGTCATTGCAGGAAGCTTTAGCTCCCTGCTAACTAGCGCAGCACCTAACCGCAGGGAATAGGAAGGCCTACATCGCAATTTCAGACATGTAGCAGTGGTCTTTGAGGATGCCTAACTGTAGGATATAAGAATCTCAGATGATCATGTCACTCACAAGCCAACGACATGCTGAGGATGGCTGTTGTCACACACAACCCCTGACCAGCTATCACGGCAGGGGTGTTGTCCAGACCAATCCAACAGAGCGATGGGCTTTCCAAACGAAACGTATATCTGCTTCAGAGCTTCCACTGCTCGACGAAAATATGAGGGGTGAGACGTGCTATCACAACATCGTAAGTGCCTATGTGAATAGGAAGCTACTGTACATTCTGTCAACCTGGCCCACAACTTAGACACTGCACCGTGTCAGGAATGTAGGCTCCTAAAGTGGTCACATGAGCTTGTAGGCAAGGCACAGAGGTCAACGGGCCCACAAACGGCAGGTCTTCCTTTTCCTCATAAAGCAGGGTGCTACTCGACGAAGGCATCTTCGGAACACAATGAGAGGCTCGAGGTACTGGTGACAGGAAAAGGTAATGTCGACTCACCCTCCTTGCGGGTGGCCTCAGCAGCGACCTCCACGGCGCTGGCTAGGAACACGAGGAACATAGCGAGGCTGAGGCGCCGGTGCTTCCACGACGCCATGGCTCGCCGGGCTCGCCGCGCGGATGACTCGCGGCCGGAGGCTGATGCGGTGGCTGACCGGAGCGCCTGCTACCCTGCTGGCCCGTGCGGGGACCGGCGGCGGCGGCGGCGGCCTCGGCGCTGGCCTCGGCGGCGGCCTTGGCGGCGGCGGCGGCGGCGGCGGCGGCCGAGGCAGCGCTACTGTGGCGAAGTGGCAATTGCTGGGGGAGGGGAAGAGAAAAATCGGGTGGGGGGGTAAGAAGACCGTTGGCTAGGACGGTAACGACTCGCCAACGTTATTGTCACGGCGCGTGGTTGTCACGTCGCGTTGGACACCGACGATGTCAGCCGCGTGCCGGGGCCGTCGCGTCGGGAGCGACGGAGACGGGGGGTGGGCCCGCCTGTGCCCCGCCCTGCCCTTCTGGGGCACCCTCCCTCCCCTCCCGCTCCGCAGTCGCTTGCCAGGCCTCTGCCTTCCGTCGCCGCCCTCCCTCCCCTCCCGCGAAGAGTGCTAGAACCCTCCCGCTCCGGGCTTCCTTTGCACCCCCCTCCTCCGCCATCTCCGCCNGCGCCGCCGGCGGCGGCGGCGGCGGCGGCGGCAGCGGCGGCGTCTAGGACCTCGACGGCGGCTCGCGCAACTGCGACCGGCGGGGTGGCGGGATGGCGGAGCGGCTCCTCGACTTCTCGCAGCCGCTCGACGTCGCCCTCCTCGACTCCACCATCGACGCCTTCTACGGCACCGGATCCAAAGACGAAGTGAGCCTTGATGATAGCTTGTTCTGCCAGCGACTCGCTCCCGCTCTAGAAGCTCCTAAGGAAGCTCAAACGGCGCTTGGAGGCTCTCTGTGCCAAGCTGCTCTTTCCTTGTAGGCCTCGAAAGAAGATGACGACATAGAGCTTCTGGCCTGAAGCCCCTAATCAGCTATCAGCGCTACACTGTACGCGCGTCCGTCTTGCGGTCGTCGTGCGGTCGTGGCACTCAGCCTGCTTGGTACAGCTTGAGCTGGTGCGTCATCAATGCCATCTGCGGGCTCTTCCTCGATGCCTGCAGCGGGCCGCCGCGGAGCGCGTCCTAAGAGCCCTCCAAGAGCACCCTGAGACCTGGACGCGCGTCGTGTCGGTCCTCCAGACCAGCCGCAACCAGAACTCCAAGTTCTTTGCCCTACAGGTGAGCTCCCATGGTGCGGTGTCCTTCACTCTGTTGCGAAGGCTAAGCATGTGCAGCTCTAGTCAGTCTGCTCAACTGCCATATATATATCTAGCAAGGGTTTTGCGCAGACGCTTGGCTAGGCACAGGGACATGCATTGAAGTCAATTTCCCGGAATTCAGCTACTTTTCTCGTCTTGGACAAGTGGCAAAGCCCACTTGCACACGGTCGTCACAAGAAGCGAGACCCAGGTTGTCGACATAGTGAGCGACAAGATCCTGAGGCTCCTGTTATTGTTTAGACTCTTGGCTATTGAGCTAATTCTAAGCATGCTCTTTCTTGTTTGGCACTTTGCAGGTCTTAGAGGGTGTCATCAAGTACCGGTGGAACGCCCTTCCTGTGGAGCAGAGGGACGGAATCAAGAACTACATCTCTGATTTGATTGTGCAGGTAGGGTTCTACTCTAGTAGCTGATAGCAGTAAGTCCTCTTTCAGAAGAAGCGCTGACCAGGTAGCTCCACTACCAATGTCGTGCCATATTCAGCATGCATGCAGGGTTGTCTGTCGTTGATAACAACTTCCCTGAGCCAAGGAGCTTTCCATCATCTTATTCAATTTGATCATTGTTATCGTTTTAATCACTTTAATCATTCCTGCAGATATCACGAGATGAGACGACATTCCGTTCTGAGCGATTGTATCTCAACAAACTCAACATTATTCTAGTCCAGGCATGACAAGATTGCCCCACCATCTCACTGCTTATTTCAAGTCTTGCATCTACCTGGCTAGCATTGCTTAGACTGAGGCTTGAATATAATGTAGTTCCAGTTCCTAGTTCCTGGGCAATGGGGTCTTGCAGCCCCCTCTGTGACTTCAATTTCTCGACTTCGTCGGACGCCGATTGGGGCTGGCCCTCTTAGCTTGCTGTGTCTGATGACTTCAGACATTCATGTTGGGCAGGTCCTCAAGCATGAGTGGCCTCAACGTTGGCCAAACTTCATACCAGACCTTGTAACAGCTGCAAGGAGCAGTGAAACCCTGTGTGAAAACTGCATGGTCATTCTTAAGGTACTTTCAATTCAAGAAGTTGGCTGCATATGCATGAGAAGCTGACATCCATGCGATGTGATCATGTATCTAGTCAATCACGGATACCTTCCATTTGCTGTATAGCTTGAGATTGAGCTCACAACCATCTCTTATCCAATCACAGCTCCTGAGTGAGGAGGTGTTTGACTTCTCGCGCGGAGAGATGACCCAGCAGAAGATTAAAGACTTAAAACAATCACTTAACAGGTAAGCTGGCTGCCACTCATGTCCACATATGTCCTGCTGTACTCTCTGGTGCGCCTCTGCTCCAGGGACCAGACTCTTCCTGGCAGTGACAGCAATGTGGCTTTTCTGTGTGCACTGCTGGTGCAGCGAGTTCCAGCTGGTCCACGAGCTCTGCCAGTATGTTCTCGCTGCCTCGCAGCGGCCCTCACTGACCAGGGCAACGCTCTCCACACTGCATGCATTCCTCTCTTGGATACCATTGGGCTACATCTTCGAGTCCACTCTGGTCAGTCGGCCCCCCTTGGAGCTCATATTGATGTCCCATCTGCAGGAGATGTCAATTAATCTCTAGTTTGAGATGCAGTGTTGCTGATTACTTGTCCTGGGTGTTAGTAGCCAGTAAGAAGTACTCATGCTTGCTGAGGATCATGGAGCAAGATGACAGGTTGCAGATGTTAAATAGCTGCCATATATGCCTCGTGTGCACTGCAGTTGGAGAGTTTGTTAAAACTCTTCCCCATACCGGCGTACAGAAATCTTGCGTTGCAGTGCCTCACTGAGGTAAATCTACGATCGTGAGCTCTTTCTGTCTTAGCAATAATATCGAATCGTGTCAAGCGTGTCGCTTCTGGGGAGCGCGAAGGGCATTACTTTGGCCAATGACGTCCTTTTCTGAGCCGCAATGCACTTGCTATGAGCCCTGTGCTGCCTACTCCACTCGTCATACCTACCCAGGATCACTTGCCAATATGTGCCTCGCCATTGGGTGGTTGCTGCAGGTGGCTGCCCTTAGCTTTGGCGACTATTACAATCCACACTTTGCCAAGCTATACACGTTCTTCATGGAGCAGCTCCAGGCAAGAGAGCTCTTCTGCATCCAAATGCTGCAGACTTTAGACCCTGGTCTACAAAGGATGGAGGAGCTGTGATGATAATGCATAATAAGCAAATACATGGCATGCCTAATGCTGATGCAATTCTTGGCTGCCATTGCAGGCCATCTTGCCGCTCTCTACAAATATTCCTGAAGCCTATAATTTAGGCAGTGATGAGGATCAGGTAAAACTGGGCTATCAGGCAGTGACATCGGCATGTCAAGGACTTACCTCCCTATCTCGCTAGAATTTGGCGTCCAGCTTAATTCATCACAAGTCTGACAGCAAGGCTCCCATTACCTTTACTTTTGCTACTTTGCCACTTCAAATCTGATGTCTGGTGTCGTGCCTGGCTGTACATGTACACAGTCTTTCATCCAGAACCTTGCACTCTTCTTCACATCCTTTTTTAAGGTAAGATCCATCTGCATGTTATGAAGTCTGGATACATCTTCCTGCATTTTGTGCTCTCGTGTAAATTGAAGGCATCACTTGGTATTGATTCCTCTGGGTTCTGTAAGTTGCTCAAGCCGTTAGCATCCAACAACAGCCACCTGCATAAATGTGTCTCCTTGAGTCCATTGCAGTATCACCACATTGCATTGAGCTCCCTGCTTCCAGTAGCTTGTGAGCTGGTTCTGAGGTGTGTTGCATGTGTCGGCAGGCTCACATCCAGGTCTTGGAAGCAGCACCAGAGCCCCTCCTGTTCGGCCTTGACTACCTCATTTACATCTCGTACGTGGAGGACACTGAGGTCTTCAAGGTACATCTTACACTCTAGCCTGATTTCTACGGTTCGTTTCCGCCAAGCTGAAGTAGCAAGTTGCTGCTTGGTCTTCTTCACACTTTAGTTGAAATTGCTAGTGAGCTACGCTTTTGTATTGGCATGCTCTTGTTGCTCTTGTTCTTCAGTGGTTTGACATATTTGGTATAAATCCACTTCATTAAGAGTGCAGCGAGCTGATTGCCCTTCTTGCTGGCACCATAGCTTTTGTCGACTCAGTCAACCCTCTACTTTGTGCAAGCGGTGGTTTATATGCTCCTCCATGTCAAGTGTTTGGGCAGCAACAAGTCTTGGCAGATTTGCTTTGGCATCTTACAAGGAGAATGTTGATAGCTGTGTGCAGGTGTGTTTAGACTACTGGAATGTGCTTGTCTGCGAGCTATTTCAGTCAGAGTGCAGTATGGAGGCTACACTGCCACCAACACCTCTTGGGTTGCAGGCAAGTTCTTACTTGCACCAGTTGGATGACACAGTGTTTTAGCATGCACACGTCATGGGTACGTGAAGCCACTGTGTGGATCTGCAGACAGCACTATCTACGGATCAATTAGTCCACTTTAGAACCTGCCATCATCTTTGTGAGCTTTACGCACTACAGTGACTTGCTTTTGTGACAGTAGAGAGGAATGTTCCCCACTAAATTCATGCGATGGAGATTGTGAGTAAGGAGCAAACCTGCAAATACTGCAAGGGCAGTAGGAGGCAACAACACTTAGTCACGTACTATTGTACTTGTGGGCTCGCAGGTGGGCTTAGTAGTCGGTGCACCCATGACGAACGGAATTGGTGGGCAGATGTCACCACGAAAGCAGCTGTACTCGGGGCCAATGTCTAAGCTGCGACTCCTCATGATCAGTAGAATGGCCAAGCCAGAGGAGGTTTTAATAGTTGAGGACGAAAATGGCAACATAGTCCGAGAAACGATGAAAGACAATGACGTTCTTGTCCAGTACAAGGTAGATAATTTGTCGAGTGCTTGGTTTGATCAAATGCTCGATGTGTTATCTGATTGCTCTGCTCTTCCAGGCTTCAATATTGCAGTATGAGCAGAGAGGTGTGGTTGTAAGTGCTCAGGTGGACAGTCTTCACATTGCAATGTTGCAGATAATGAGAGAGACGCTGATCTACCTCTCACATTTAGATCACGAGGACACTGAGCAGCAGGTCAGCACAGGAAGACTACTGCTTCAAATATGTGATGGAATGGCCTTGCAATCACATACTAGAGGACAGCTAGTTAAGCAATGATGTACTTCTGATGCCTTTTAGGACATTATCAAGAGGGTGGTCGTTCTTTCAGAGGTGGTGTCGATGAGATTGAGAAAGTTCCTGCTTGTAATTTCGATCACAAACACTGCTTGATTCTTGCAGATGCTCAAGAAGCTGACCAAGCAGCTGAATGGAGATGAATGGTCGTGGAACAACCTGAACACTCTGTGCTGGGCGATTGGGTCTATCTCTGGTTCTATGGTCGAGGATCAGGTCAGTCAACATGGCTCCTTTAGTCTGACAGCCTACTCCCAGGAAGCGTGTTCGTGAATGTCGTATTGCTTGCGATGTCAGTTGGTGGGTCTGAAGCTGATGTGAGTGTCAAAGGCTGCACGGGTGTGCCCATGGCACAGAGACCCCACGGTGTGCAGCTCGTGCCTGCCCAGTTAGGCAGCAGATGTTGGGCAGCTGTCACATGGAATGCTGGACTTCTTGCGCAATGCAGGAGAATCGTTTTTTGGTGACTGTGATTCGCGACCTGTTGAACCTCTGTGAATTCACAAGAGGGAAGGACAACAAGGCCGTCATTGCCAGCAACATCATGTACGAAGCAAGTGGGGCGACCTGGGGTCGAGTCGGGTCTTGTCCACACAAGAGAGTCCTCTGCTTGACTAGCTCTTGAGAGACGTCCAAGTGCTTGCTACTTGTCATGCAGGAGAGCCGATTCTTGGTGCAAGTGGTCCAAGATCTTCTCACGTTATCAAAGGCAGTCAAGGGAAAGGATCATAAGGCGGTGGTCGCCAGTGACATCATGTAGGCTAGGCCATTGGACCTTGAAAAGGCGCAAATTGAAGCCGGAGAGCTTTTACCTGCTGTCGTACATGTCAAAATTGCTCTGTCTAATTTGTGCCAATTTTACTGCCACAAGTGGCAACTAGGAACATATGCTGCAGCAAAGAACATTGTGAAGATGTAAGTCTGCTGCCACATAGTGCCATGCTCATCTTTGTGGTTTGCTTTTGCAGGTATGTCGTTGGACAGTATCCGAGATTCTTGCGAGCTCATTGGAAGTTCTTGAAGACGGTCGTAAACAAGCTGTTTGAGTTTATGCACGAGACTCACCCTGGGGTGCAGGTGTGTGGAATATCTCTTTGCTGTGGCCTCTGAGGGCAGCTTATTGTAGCTGAGCGCCATGTATGCTTTTAGGACTAAGAGCTTTTCCTGTGTGGTGGCCTAAGTTTCAATAGCTAGACTTTTATCTTATTCCAATCTGCCTCGCAATGTACGCATGCCTGTGCTGTGCGCTAGGCTGGCAGCAATACTGACAGGCCTCCTGCTTCTTGCAATACAGGACATGGCGTGTGACACCTTCTTGAAGATTGTACAGAAGTGCCGTCGCAAATTCGTGATACTACAGGTATGCCATGGATTTCTCACTTGTCAGATGCGCATTCTATGATATTTTGGTCCTGATATTCTTAACAGGCATATGTATGCGAGTCAAAGTAGCCATGCTCGCATTGTGCAACACCAGGTTTGCTAGGGTACTACTGATCATGTGCTTTGTGCAGGTGGGTGAGACAGAGCCTTTCATACTAGAGCTACTACGAGGGCTGTCAACAACCATCCTCGACCTGCAGGCACATCAGATCCACACCTTCTATGAGTCTGTAAGTGCAGCTTGCCATGTGTGCACTATACATGGACGTCCTTGCAATGGCCACTCCAGATGTGTGCAGTCTGGAATCAAGTGGGTGAGAGGATCTTTGGCCTCTTAGTCACTCAATCAGGCCAGTCAAGTTTCTCATTAAGGTCATGTCATCTGCTTTCAGGTTGGTTATATGATCCAAGCAGAAACTGATCAGCTGAAGCGTGACGAGTATCTTCAGAAGTTGATGCAGCCGCCCAACGTGGTGAGTCTCAACTTTTGCACTGCGTGAGGCTATCGTGCTCTTTTGAGGAAGCTTGCTGTGTTGCATCTCTTGATCCCAAGCTCATCTTAGCAACTCCAGTCCTGTCTGTGAGTATGGGTGTCCAGTCTCCCAGTTGGCATCGTCTGCCACTGCACAAACTGCATCAGTCACATCCTGCCTCTGTCCTCGGCGTGTGATCTGCAGAGATGGGCGCAGATTATTGAACAGGCTAAGCAAAATGTCGAGTTTCTGAAATTGCCCGACTCCATCAGAGCAATTCTGAATATTCTGCAGGTGCATATTGAGGACACCTCTGTCTCTTCAACTGTCAGCAATTTATCATGTCGATGCAGCTATTGCAGCTCGATGACCAAGGCATATGTTTGACTCGTATCTATGTGCATGCTGGGTGGATGCAGACCAACACAAGAGTGGCTAGTGCACTTGGACAGCCTTTCCTTACGCAAATTACACTCATCTATCTTGACATGCTCAATATATACCGGTATGCTGGCACAGCATGTAGCATACAGAATGGGCATTTGGCAGTCCACCCCATTGCTGTTATTTGCATTGACGTATGGATGAATGATTTACCACGTTCTGGCATTCATGACTGTCAATCATAGTGTGTGTAATATTCGTCATTGGAAGCCCTATGCCTGTGGTGGAGCTTGTTTCTAATATAGTCACAAAATCTCCTTGCAGGATGTACAGCGAGCTCATCTCAAGTAGTGTTGCTGAAGGAGGGCCTTACGCTTCAAAGACGTCATTTGTCAAGCTTCTCAGGTAAAGCACATCAGGTGGCTTGTGCAAAATACTGCCTGATGCTACTGTTGCTACTATGTATTGTGGGCTCTTGGAAGCGCAAGGTAAGCCTTTGTTTGTTACCATAATGTCAGCACTGATAGCTCATCAGCCTGCACATCATCTTCCTCAAGCAAGTCCTTTATGCTGAAGATGGTGCAGCAGCATGCACTGATGAACCTGAATTGCAAGTCATTAGTGCGGATACATGTGGTGAGCGTCATCAGTTTTGGCTATCGTTGCATTGTTGCAGGTCTGTCAAGCGGGAGACTTTGAAATTGATTGAGACGTTTGTGGACAAATCCGAGGACCCCGAGCTCGTTGCAAAGCAATTTGTGCCGGCTATGATGGATCCCATCCTTGGAGACTATGCGCGCAATGTGCCTGATGCAAGAGAATCTGAAGTCCTCTCTCTATTTGCCACCATTATCAACAAGTGAGGGCTGTCTTACAGCTAGTTATGCATGCAGTATCAACACTACTTTCTTAATATGAGGGTCTTGTTAATAACGACCTCCATACTCCATGGTCATTGTTTTGAGAGATGACGTGTGAAGATCTGGCAGGCTCGGCTCACTGGAAGTGCTGTTACTTGCAGGTTGAAAGTTGCAATGCTTGATGAGGTCCCCCGCATTTTTGAGGCTTGTTTTGAGTGCACGCTCAAGGTAGAGCAATTATTACTTCTAGGCATCCTTCTAATACTCAAAGCAGGGGTTAAGATCTTCTTGAAGAGGTTGCAGTGGCACAGCCTGTGACATGCATGAATATTCGACTTACCCAGCTTGAAAGCACCTGATTGTTGCTGTCTAGTACCTGGTGTATCCCATCTTCAAGTGCTGTGACATGGCTCACATTGTTGTTGTTATCATACCAGATGATCACAACGAACTTTGAGGATTACCCTGAGCACAGGCTCAAGTTTTTCTCGCTCTTGAAAGCCATTGCCTCACATTGCTTCCGTGCACTTTTTACTCTTTCCAGCCAGGTGTGTGTGCGTCTCTTTAGTTTGAAGGCATGCAGGCATGCCGCTATGACATGATCATTGCGCCCTTTTATTATCAAGGATTTCGTACTCCTTGTTGCTGCGTATAGCTGCTCATTGACTTGCTTCTAACAATTGAGCGGGTTGTTGGCTGTTTTGGCTTAGCAGCAATTGAAGCTTGTGATGGACAGCATCTTCTGGGCATTCCGCCACACAGAAAGAAATGTTGCAGAGACAGGCCTCAACCTCCTACTAGAGATCCTTACCCAATTCCAGGTCAGTTACAAGGAGATTCTCAAACTCGAGTAATAATAGCTCAGACCCCAAATCCTCAGTCCACCTTCCACCAGCTTCCATAACACCTCACTCTAATGGGTGCACGCCATGATCACCTTGGGCATGCACCTGGAGTTGTACTTAGAAGTTGTAGGGGCTTCTATCAGCTGTCTGCTGAGGTCCTTGTACGTGGTCCGCACATAATGACCTCGCAGTATGCCCCAGCGGACTTGCTGCTGGTTATTCTCACCAACTTCCAGGTAGGTCTGTCGGTCTGTCTGTCTGTCTATCTGGACAGCCAAGTGTCAGTGAGCAGATCGGGACCTCCTTTTCCTCTTAAATCTAAGTAGGCTACTGGAGATCATCCAGAGAAGCTTCTATTAGAAAGCCCGACTTTGATGAATGTAGAGCAGCTCAGACAAGCTCTTTGTACTTCGCTCATGTCAAGGAATTTGGTTTTACCCCTGCTTGCAGACGTCGGAGTTTTGCAACCAGTTCCACCAGACCTACTTCCTTACCATTGAGCAGGAAATTTTTGCTGTGCTGACGGACTCCTTCCACAAGCCTGGCTTCAAGCTTCATACCCTGATCTTGCAGCACCTCTTCTGCCTGGTAGGTCCACTTTGTGAATTCTGTTCTGGAGAAGTAACCGAGGAGATTGTTCAGAGCTGGCTTATCATGATTCGTCTGATGAGTTCAGTAACATGCAGAGGCTTGCAGGTTCCAGTCGCTGATATTCCACTAGCCTTTGCCAGTGCTTACCTGAGACAACTCCTGTTTGGCAGGTGGATTCTGATGTTCTCACGCAGCCACTATGGGATGTTGCTAAGTTGGGGCCGACGGCCTTTGCAAACAATGCTGCATTTGTACTCGACTACACAATTACGTTGCTGAGCGAGTCCTTTCCCAACATGACTCCTATTGAGGTGGCTGCCTTTGTCAAGGGCAGCTTTGAGGTCAAGCATGACCTGGCTGCCTTCAAGAATCACCTACGCGACTTCCTCGTGCAATCAAAAGAGTTCTCGGACAAGGTACGTGCAGGGGTTGAGCTTGTTTGTGAGTCCTTGCATGCAGCTGGTTTGTGGGTCGCAGGGTCGATTACCACTGTACTTACGTCAACCAAGACATGCTGGCAAGCGTTGGGGCAAAAGAGGCGACATGCTCATGCAGTCCTTGCATTGTTGCTTGCTGACAGAGTTGTCAAATTTAATGCTTAGTTTCCCTTGGCTGCTCATGCTTTATATGCAGGACAACAAGGACCTGTATGCCGAGGAGGCAGCAGCCCAGCGGGAGGCTGAGAGGCAGCGCATGCTGGCCATCCCGGGCCTCATTGCACCGGCAGAGATACAAGACGAGATGGTGGATGCCTGACGAATGTCACTGCGTGATGACGGCCTAGCAGGGCCCATTCTAGGACTTCATTGATGGCCGCAGTGCGGAACTTTAGGATCGATAAGTAGTAGTAATTACTCAAGGAAGCCGTAGCCGACCCCTCTGGTGATGCCTCCCCCGGCAGTGACAACGTGGCAGGTGCAGGTCTCTCGCTTGGCCTCAGAAAGTCCTGTTTGATCAACCTGCCGGCGGTGGCTGAATTGGGGCCCCCCAGGAACTTCGACTACAGCCGAGAGACAGTAGGACATTCCTTGAATAGGCATTGGTGCACTACACATCTGAGCCTTTGGCGCTAGCCGTGACTGAGCAGCATGCCGCTAGCATGGCTGTTGTCTAGTCTGGCAGGATTGCAGGAGAGGACGCCACTTTGCAAATCTTTGCTGATTGTTGTTGGAGGCTCGCTGCAAAAGTTTCTTGGCTGCATTTGCTGCAGCCACCAGCTTGGTCACCAGTTGCTTAGCAGTGGGCTCCTGTTCCAGGCCTCACAACTCTCTGCAGGCCTTTGGGCAAAGCAAGTCAGTGCCGTTGCTGTTTCAGAAGCTCTTGTGTGTGGGCTTGCCAGCATGCCCAAGCCCTCTGGCCATGGCGGCTTGTTACACTTCCAAAGCCAGTACCGACATTAAGCTTACAGTTGCAGGTGCACCATGCGGCCCCTGGTGATGCCGCAACATGGTGGCAGGATGCCGTAGCACAAAGGGGCTGACCACTTGGTGCAGACAGGAGCTGGGAGGGGTTCGTCATGCCCAGGGTTGTAAGAGCTGGTTCCACTTGACACAGAAACAGCTCAAGTGTCAAGGACCAGCTCAGCTAGCCATGGCTTCAGGTTGTTGTGAGTTCCAAGCGCTCACATAGCCCAGAGCCCATGATTAGCCACTCGTTTTCTCGTCTCCGCAATCTCGACGACCTGAAGAGCAAACTGATTGCTAACAGTAAAGAATTTTCACCGCCTTGGAAAATTGCATTGCATTGCAACGGTGGGATGAAAGCGTCCTTTGGCATTCTTTGCATCCACTGGTAATGGATGTTGGGCTGGCCATTGACGTTCACTGGCTGGTAGGGAGTCCGAGCTAGATCTTATACAGCGGCTCGCCCCATGTTTGTCACGCGACGCCAAGGTCAATAAGGTGAGCAGCCCGGCTTCAATGCGGCCGGGTCGCTCGCTACGGTGCTCCGCATGCACCTGTCAGCCCTGTGCCAACATAATGAAGCTTTCGCAGGGCACTTGCAAGCAGGCCGCCTTGTGGATGCTGCTTCTGGGTCTCCCCATCCTGACACTTTTTGGCTGCAAGCTACTTCGACTTGCAACTGCTGACTAAGGGTTATTGAGCACCCATCTGTGACAGCCACTTGGGTAGCTGTATGGTCCCGCACTTTCCCGCCTCTTCGGACCTTGTCCGAAGGGGCGGGTGGCCTTTCACAGCCATCGCCCCCTCTTGGGGACAACCCTTTGATTTGGCATGGGCCAAGTCAAAGACAGGCGAGATGTCAAAGATGTTGCTAACAAGGCCGAGCCGCCACACATGACAAGCCAAACAAGAAGCGCGGCCAGATTGACTGGTGGCTGGGAAAGGCCAGCCCAAAGGAATGGACAAGGTCTGAGGGAGCCTGAGTGCGGAGCCTGACAAGCCAAGAATCCAGCTTAGACTTCAGTCGGGTCAGGTTGACACTCTAGCTGACGATATCACCATCGTGTACTCGCTTGGTGCTTGGTCATATGTTCCAGCGCTCTTCGGCCCATTTGAATCTTGTCCAGCCTTTTCGGGCTGGCTTTTCATAGCCTCCTCGCCCCTCTCTGGAAGAGCTCAATTCTTTGCAAATTCCTTTGGGCTGGCCAGCTGAAGCCTCGGGCAGCAGGGCGAGCAGCCCGGCTTCAACGTAGCCGGGTCCCTCGCTCAGGTTTTCCGTATGCGTTTGGCCGTCTCGATGCAGCGGTCCCTCGCCTTCGCGGTTCACTTGCGCGCAGGCCGAGCTTTGGCGGCGGCCTTCGGCTTCCGTCGAAAGAGATCGTGTATTAGAAAGAAATGTAGGCCAATTGGAGGTCAAGCGTAACGTCAGGTACATTCAGCGTACCCGAAGTCCGCAATCCGGCGACGGAGGCAAGGCAGGAGGCGACAAGCGCCCCGGCGCACAGCAGGAGAAGCCGCGAGGGCGCCATGCGGTGCGCAGGAGCCGCTTCTCATGTGCTGCGGGCGACGCCGGGGGCTGCTCCGGCAGCAGGCGGGGCGCGGCGCGAGGGCGGCGGCGGCGGCGGCGGCCGTTTTTTTTTTTTTTTTTTTTTTTTTTTTTTTTTTTTTTTTTTTTTTTTTTTTTTTTTTTTTTTTTTTTTTTTTTTTTTTTTTTTTTTTTTTTTTTTTTTTTTTTTTTTTTTTTTTTTTTTTT
>WELB01000138.1:239109-264244 GCA_009602725.1 Spirogloea muscicola
CGCCGCCGCCGGCGGGCCCTGGCCGCGGCATCGGCAGCGAGGGGAGGGGCCGCCGCCCCGCCCAGCAAACGTCGCCGATGAGGACGCGCGCGGCTGGTGCCGCCTTCGTCCCCTGCATGCTTCTCCAGCGGCGGCGGCGCCGCCGCCGTTCCTCTGGCGGCAGCTTTCGACGGGGCAGCCGCCGCCGGCGGCGGCAGCAGCTGCCGCTGCTCAGCGCCAGTCTGGGCCTGCGGTAAGGACGCCGCTGACGCGTTCCCGCTCGCGCCGGTGACGGGTCTAGGATTTGAACCCGGGTTTCGAGTTTAGGGTTTAGAGTTTAGGGTTTAGGGTGTGGGGGCTCAGGGGTTTAGCAGACCCTACTTGGTACTCGTCAATGGTTTAGGCAAACCAATTTGATGGGGGCCCCTTGTACTGTGACCAGGCCAGCCAGGCCCCGCAGAAGGCAGCGGCGCCGGCCTCGTCGGCTGGCGAGGACGGCGAGCCCGGCGCGGACATCCGCATCCTCCGCACGCTGTCGGCCTACCTGTGGCCGCGCGACAACCCCGAGCTCCAGCGCCGCGTCGCTGGCTCGCTCGGCCTCCTCGTTGGCTCCAAGGTGGGGTTTTGGGGTTTCGAGGAAGGCCAAGCCCGCAAGACTCTAATAATATGCAATTTGTGGACCTGAACGTGGGCACTCATCGCTGCAGTCAGAAAACCTCATGAAAGGGCTTGCACCTTCAGCTACTTCATAATTAGCAATTATTGAGAAGATAACGGAAGATGTAGTTACTACGTGGTCTGCTGAACTATATATTACATGCTTATCATCTGTAGTTATGTATCCCATCAATACTTGGTCGTACTTAATACTACATGATGATGATCTGTAAGTATATACCCTGTGAATACTTGGTGGACGTTGCCACTCCTCAGGTCCTCAATATCCAGGTGCCCTTCTTCTTCAAGTACGTGGTGGACACGCTGTCGGCATCGGTCGGCGCTGCGGGCGCAACGGCCGCCGCCGCCAGCAGCCACCCGCTGCTGTGGCTGGCGGCGTCCAGCCCGCCGGCGCTGCTCCTGGGCTACGGCGCCGCGCGCGCCGGCTCTGCCGCCTGCAACGAGCTCCGCAACGCCATCTTCGCTAAGGTCGCGCAAGGCACCATCCGCCAGGTCGCCAAGAAGGTGAACACATACTGGGCTGGGCCTGATTATGCTTGTGATAGATAACCGGCCGGGAAGTGCTCGGTGCAAATTGTCCAGCTACATCAGAAAGCCCATCTTATCACAGTCAAGGCGGTTCGTTGGCAATCCTGGGCTCTCGCAGATCCCTTAGTTCGGTTACATTTCCAACATGGGTAGCTCGTAGCGTGTTTTAGAAGCTCGATCCAGCAGCTGCAAGGTGGTCTCGGACGTGCGCTTGGAACCTGCAGAAGCATCGCAGATCTCAATCCCCCATGGCCGCCAAGAAGCTCGTCAAGCGCAGCTGCTCGCGTAAGGAGGCTCAACAGAAGTTGGCTAGAATACAGGATTGCGATTGGTGTGTCTCCAGCCTAGGTCTTGGGGTTTAGGCAGCCTATGTCAAAGGCCTTAAGCCTGGTAAGATGATCAAGTGCTTAGAAGAGGACCTTAACAATGAACCTCTAAGTGAGGCGCTGCCCGAGCATGTGCAGGTTTTTCTCCACCTCCACAACCTGGACCTCAGCTACCACCTGAGCAGGCAGACTGGCGCGCTCAGCCGCACAATCGACCGTGGCATGCGTGGCATCAATTTCATCCTATCCTCCATGGTTTTCAATGTCGTTCCGACGGTGCTGGAGATCACTCTGGTCGCCGGCATCCTCGCCTGGAAGTTCGGCTCGCCCTTTGCTCTCATAACGTCCGCCACTGTTGCGGCGTACACTGCCTTCACGCTCGTGGTTACGCAGGTTAATATAAGGTCATGTTTTAGGGTCTAGATTGAAGACGAAGTCAAGTGAGCTGTTGCTGCTTGCTAGTCCCTGCAAACTCTGCAATTTTGACAACCTCTCTTTTGATAGATATTCAGTATGATGCAACTTGCATATTTGTGACTGTTCCGCTAGTGGCCAAAGCGTTGATATTGATCAAACCTTGTATTGCGACGTGGGCTTCCCTGGCTCCATCACTGCAGTGGAGGACCAAGTTTCGGCAGCAGATGAACCAGGCCGACAATGCAGCGAGCTCCCGCGCCGTTGACTCGCTGATCAACTATGAGACGGTCAAGTACTTTAACAACGAGGCGCTCGAGGCTGAACGCTATGACAAGTACTTGAAAGGTCTGCACTGATCTGGATCTTTGTTAGACCCCACGCTATGAACACAAGGTCGTGACATGGCGGCAGGAAGTGGCAGAGCATCACTTGAGCACGTGTTCCATGGAATGGTTAGGGACATCATAGTTAACGGCTGGCCGACCGTGCAGACTATGAGGATGCATCCCTGAAGACGCAGACCAGCCTCTCGCTGCTCAACTTTGGCCAGAATGCCATTTTCAGCTCAGCGCTCGTCGCGGCAATGATCATGTGCTCCAACGGCATCGTGGCCGGCACCATGTCCATTGGAGATCTGGTAGGCCATCACCACTGGGCAGAAGGAAGAGACTTGCCTCTTTTGTAAGAGCTTCTATAAGATAGCTGAACAAGCTTGCTCGTGCTTGCCTACTACCGCTGCCAAACCCAAGCCCCCCAGAGCAGGAGTCTGAGTTGGCCAAGCAAGCAACTTGGCACAGCTGCAAATGTCGCCAGGCTTGAAGTCTGCCATGCTCTGAAGAGCAGGCATAACTATGTTCAATGTAATGTGATAAATAATGTAATTGATGGAGCAGATATTATTGGTAACGTTGGTCTCAACAGTGCCGCTGGCATGCCTGCAGGTCATGGTCAACGGGCTTCTCTTTCAGCTCTCCCTGCCCCTCAACTTCCTCGGCTCCGTGTACCGCGAGACGCGGCAGAGCTTGATTGACATGCAGGCCATGTTCTCTCTCTTGGAGGCAGGATGCTCTTCTTAAGCACTACCTCTCGAGATTCTTATGGAGTAATGTGACGAGAGGGTTATGAATAATGTGGCAGTTGTCGTGGCAATGATCAGGACCACCACTAAGGCCTTTACTTGCAATCTAATCTCGTAGCTGAGAAGCCAAGAGTAAGGAGTCACTTAGAGCCACATTCTTTTACTACATCTCGTGTTCCTGACGTAGTTCCGTGCCTGACTGTCACTTAACTGCAGGTAGAGCCAGGCGTCTACAACAAGCCCGGTGCAAAGCCGCTGCAGCTGCAGAGCGGCACCATAGAACTGAAGGACGTGAAGTACGGCTACTTACACGAGAGGCCGATCCTGGACGGAGTCAACCTCACCGTCCCCGGTGGCAAGAGCGTGGCCATCGTTGGCTCCAGCGGCAGCGGCAAATCCACAATCTTGCGCCTGCTCTATCGCTTCTTCGACCCTGAAGCAGGCGCTGTGAGTCGGAATCAAGTGAAGCAGGCGCTGTGAGTCGGAATCAAGCAAAGGAATCCTGGGCCCTGAGTTTGGTATTTGAGCATTACTGGAAATTGACATTTGCTGCTGTGGGCAGTGCCTGCTCAGGTCCTGGTGAAGAACTTGTGGTTGCTTGTCAGAAAATGTCAACTGCCTCAGGTCGAGATTTTCACAGCAGCCTCCAACTTGGCAGGTTCTCGTTGACGGGCAAGATGCGAGGGATGTGACTCTGGAGAGCCTGAGGTCGTCCATTGGGGTTGTACCGCAGGACACGGTGCTCGTCAATGACACCATCTTTTACAACATACAGTATGGCCGGCCTTCTGCAACTGAGGAGGAGGTGAGCATGGCGGGGCCGGCGATGCTGCTTGTATGCTCTATCTGCTGATGACCTCCTTGGCAACACGCAGATAGAACGCCTGCCCCTTGGACATCTCATGAGTACAGAGAATTGAGCAATGAAGAATATAATGCAGACTCAAGTAGCCATGAGTTGTGGCAGGTGCACCACGCGGCAAAGCAGGCGGCCATACATGATGCGATCCTGCGCTTCCCCGAGGGTTACGGGACACAAGTGGGCGAAAGGGGCCTCAAGCTGAGCGGCGGCGAGAAGCAGCGTGTGGCGCTCGCCCGCGCCTTCCTCAAGTCCCCTGCCATCCTGCTGTGTGACGAGGCCACCAGCGCCCTGGACAGCACGACCGAGGCCGACATTCTGGCTGCTCTTCGGGCACTGGCTCAAAACCGCACGTCCATATTCGTCGCGCACCGGCTCACTACCGCCATGCAATGCGACGAGGTCGGCAGATTGAGGGTTCTTGTGATATGATTGACTATTTCGTCACAGACAGCTTCTGTCAGGACCTGCTGATGGTCTCTACTGCTTGTAAAACCCAACCCAATGAAAGTGCGGGAGTATACTTCTTGATTAGGCCATGCTTTAGCCCGCTGACTTTTGCACCGAAAGCTACTGACCTCGCATCTCTTCTGCACTGTGCCCCAGATTGTGGTGCTCGAGCATGGGCAGGTTGTGGAGAGGGGGTCTCACGATGAGCTGATGCACCAAGATGGACGATATGCACAGCTGTGGCATCAGCAGCAGAGCCTCGATGGAGACGTCATTCATAGTGAGAAAACCACAGCCGTCACAGGGTAATTGCCCAATGTGAAGATCGCCCTTCCAAATTCTTTTGAATAAGTCCTCAAGAACTCTCAAACAGTGCCTCATAAAGTGGGGCAGTCCCTAAGAGTAACAGTAAGTGCTTCAATCAATTTTAGCGTTGTGGCTTGCCGGCTTATGGGTTGAGAAGCATGCAGTAAGGGTCAGCACCATGTCTGGAACTCAAGATTTCACTGAGACCAGCGCAGTATGCTGATGCACTGCGAGTAAAGCTGTTCTAAGCTGGAGAAATACTAAGCTCCAATCGCCATGACTGAATGAATTCTGCTTAGACTGTGAGCCTGGTGAAGGGAGAAGGGCGGTGGCTGTGAGAGGCCAGCCAAGAGAGAAGAGTGAACAAGGTTCGAAGAGGCAAGGGGAAATGCCGAGACACACAGGGAAGCTAGTAGGCTACGAAACACTTAGTAACCTCCTACTAATGAAGAAAGTGCTCGCCCATAGAGAAGAGGGGCTGGCAAAGCCAGCCCAAAAAGAATGGACAATGTTCAAAGCCAAAGAAAGAAGTGCCGAAAGAGGACTACACTACAAAGTGCAAGACGGCGCAGAGGGAGATGCAGATGGATACTAACGAGCAGTCGCAGGCAAGCGAAGCTAAGTAACCGGCGGATGGCGGCGCGCAGCAGTCAAGGCGCGCGCTTGGGCGCCGGCGCCACGTGGCGACGGGGCGCGGGCTCCCGCGCTCCGGCCCGTTGCGCCCGACGCCCCCGACGGCCCGCCCGTCCGGCCCCCCCGGACGACACCCGCGCGGCCGCCTCGGATCGTCGGGCGCAGGCCGCCGCCCGACGAACTACTGTCTGCCGCAGGCGGCCGCCGACGGTCAACGGCGCGCAGCTCCCTCCGCCCGCGAGCTGAGCTCCCCGGCGACGCACTCTCCACTCACTCTCCTCCGCTGCCGCCGCTGCNGGCAACCCGACGTGCCGCGTGGGCGGGCGCGCCGTGCCCGTCGGCAGCAACTGCGTCGTCACCGCCGCCACCGCCTCCTCCCCCTTCAACCAGGTCCGGCCGCCGCCGCCGCCGCCGCCGCCGCCGCCACAGTGCTGCTGCCCGCCTCAAGGCCGTGGCTGGCGCCGTCCATGGCGGCCATAGCTTGGAGACCTGGAGATCTGCCGCCGCCAGCGCCCCGCGCTTGAGCCCTGACGCCGCAGCTACCGTCGTCGGTGCGCAGAATTATGGCATGTATATCGTTGGCGCTCGCGGCAACTGCGTCTGTCGCAAGCGTGAGAGCCAGCCCGCCTCACCAGCAGCAGCTGCGGCGTTGCTTGTGGCACTCAGCTAGCCGTTGCAAGCCCACTGACGTTACCGGCGGCGTCGTTTGTGGACCTAGCTCGCTGCTGCAAGCCCACTGACGTTGCCAGTGGCGTCTCTCAGCATCGCCGCCGCCGCCAGCAAAGGCATCCAAGGCCCCCGGGAATCCCACCTGCGTGACGCCCAGCGGTGCTGTCGTCGCGCCTGCCTCCAATTGTCAGCTCACTGCGTCGGTGAGGCTCTCAGCAATCCTGGAACAGGGTCGGCAGCGCCATTGGCGCTCAGAGTAGCCAAGCACTGGCGCCGACATCAGAAACGTGTACTGCATTGACAACAACAGCAGCTCTTAGGATGCTCTCTGCAGTCGTTGGCTCCTGAAGCTTGTTGTAATGAGATTGTTGCGGCAATTCCGCAATCTTCTCTTGTGGACGTCCTATGCAGACCTTTGGCGTGTACGTCGTGAATCCCAAGAGTCCCGGCCACTGCCTCTGTATCAAGGTCGCTCCCAAGCGTGAGCGACACGCCCCATCTCTCTGTCACCTCTGTGCAACATGTGGTGTGGGGACACCTTCTGTCGTGGACTTCGCCTGGGAGTTGTAAGCGCGTCAACCTGTCCTGTTGTCTGCAGCGCCCCCTGCTACGAAGGCACGGCCAGGCCCTGGAAATCCCACGTGCAAATACAACGGCCTCACTGTCATCGTGTACAGCAACTGTGCTCTCGGCCCCCGGGTCTGTCCTGCTCCTTCAGCCAAGGGGGTCCTTGCTATGGCCCCGCATGTAGTAAAGTGGAGCTTAAGCATGACTGCATCAGAGTCATGGATGATGCCTGCAGGACCTCAAGCACCTAGGCGCAAGTGGCAGATGCAAATAGTGACTAGCTGAACTACAACATGCTTGGGAAATAAAGCTGCTGCCCAGCACCCCTCCGTCTACGGCTCTGAAGAGAGTGCAGGTTACTCAGTGCACAGCCTGACACTTGCCTCCATCTGCCGCAGTCATATGGGTATTACAAGTTGAACCCCTTGCGCAAGGGGACGTGCATCTGCCAGAAGCCCAGTGAGTTGCTGCCCTTTTAGCACCTGTGCTCCTCAAGCATTGTCTCCGATAAGGGCTGACCAACCAAGTTGAAGCTGCACACAGACTGGCTCTCACTCAGAGCTTCATTGCAACTGCACAACCCTCACAGTGTATCCTTCACAGCCTGTGGAGGGCCCAGGCCTGACTTTCCTTGTACTTGGCAGCGCCAGTTGCAACTCCCGTGAGCAACAACAGCCCTGGCAATCCAACATGTCGCACAGATGGCGGCGCAATTGTCCCCATCGCCAGCAATTGCATCGTCAACGCCAGCAAGGTCATAATATTTGCCAGTGCGCGCCATGTCATGCACTCCTGCATTAACAATCACTCGTCATCGCCATCAAATTGTTTATTGCCATCAATTTGTTGTCTTCATGAAGACCTCAAGGCTTTCATCTAATGTTCACAATTGAGCAGGCCCTGATCTGACAGTGCTTATCATGCACATTCTCAGGGGCTGTTCGGGGTATGGTTCAGCAACCCCGCCAAGCCTGGCTACTGCCTCTGCGGCCACCGTCCAAAGCGTGAGCCTCTTTTGCAACCACCTTCTTTGCTTTGTTCCAGATACAATTATGGCATGTTGTAAGTTGGGCCACATCCTTGCTGAGTTGCACTTTGCAGTCCGTGACAAGGGTAGAGGAGCCAACCTTGCCGCCGCAACTACTTGTCATTTACCATGTGTTGTCATCGTGTTTCTGAGTGCAACCTGCTGCCCCTTTCACAGGCGGAATGTGATTGAATTGAATTCCCTTAATACATTGCCCATCAGGGTGGTGAAAACCACACTGGTAATAGATGGACTGCCGAAACTTTTACTCACCTGCATATCTTCTATATCGTTGTATGATAAGTATAGGTAGCAAGTACCACTTGCAAGGACATATGAGTAAACGCAGCCACTGGGCACGGACTTTCGCATATTGTGTTAAGACATTCATTTATTCATTTTTTCTGGCGCGGCAAAGCCTGCTGCAGCTGTACCATCCATTCCGCAATGCAATATATCAGTCTGATTCTAGCAATAACACCACAGTGTAGTCAAGCTAGATCTTACTCGTATGTTACTGCAAGGTATTCACAGAATTCTTGCACACTGTAAGTGCCACTCTTGGCCAAGTCCCTTACTCATGCTGCTCATGCTGCTGCAAGTGCCACTGCTGGCCCACCTTCAGATTGCGGATTGCCATGCACCTGCTTGCAAGAAGTAATGAGTTGAATGGCAGGGTAGATGTAAACCTAGTCATTGTGAGGGCATTGTAGACCATCCAGGCAGTAAAGGCCATGGCCTACTTTCGTATATTACACCAATGTTACACCAAAGCGAGGACAAGGTAGTCGTTCACAGTGGCGCATATGGGACAATGCTTAAAGACAACAATGCTGGTGACATTTTGCAAGAATCAGGGGCACTTGCTGAGGTGGCACGGTAGGCAGTTGGGGCAGCTGGCACGTGTGCAGAGTAGTTGCAAGACAGGCGCCGGAAGTTGCTCGAAAGGCCTACGCAAGGTAAACAAGCTGGCCGTAGGTGCTTTCATAGATAGGAATTCAGATGTTTTGGTTGCTGTGGGAGGCCAAACCTGAAAGGATAGACAGTGCTGTCAAGCTTCATGCAATCTGTTGTCTGCCATGCGACCCTGATAGGCTGGATTAGCAGGGTAATCAATTTAGATGCTCTGGTCCACATAGTAGGCCAATTAGATCACATATACTTGTAAGAGCAGGATTGCGATATGTGTAGGGAATAGCTGTACTAGTACTGAATAAGCAATACATGCGGAATAGCATTGACATATTACGCTTTAAGAAGTTCTCATGGGTGCGCTTGACATCTCAGTATAAGGACGTGGCAAAGATGGCAACATAAGTGACAAGTGTCCCAATCATTGAAGTAAGTGAATCAGTCTTTGTGGAGCGAGACTTCTCATTTCATGACACGCAATGCATGTGGAGCAAGGCTGACTGTACTTTAGGACACCACAATGCACAAGACTGAGGAATGTATATTGGAATACCTTACAGAGGGTCGTGTAAGACGGTAACAATGGAAAAGCGAAGAGGAACAGTACATGAGTAACAAAGTAACAGTGACAGAGGAATTGGGAGAAAGAGCCCAACAGATTCAATGTCCACAAGTTGTAACATATGTTGATACGGAATGCCACAGGAAGCGATCACACAGGAAGGTGGTGCAAAACCACGTACCATACCTACATAGCATCGAATGACAATGGCTGTCACGCAGAACACGAGCTTGCCTTGCAAGAATTTGAGCTGCATATTGTAACCGGCGAGCTGGGAGTGGTGAGGACAATGTAAAGAATCCCCACCAATCAACCGTCAGTCATCATGACAACCACCCACGCAGCTGGGCGTGTGGACATAGTCCGTAATCATACGTGAGCACCTGTAGTATTTTCCCCTTGTACGCTCTACTGTTAGAGAACCGGGGTACTCGAGGTACTAGGGTTCGTAGTAAGGGGAATGGCCGAGACAGCCAGGTGCCCACGTACGAACACAGACTGTGTCCACACGCCCAAGTTTATGAGAGTGACTATTTCAACGACTACGACTTAGTGGTGGGAGTTACTTGATGTAACCTGACCCACTTGTAAGTAAGCATGCACGCCACACTGGCCCCCTTCCGGACGAGGCCTGGCGTTGCTGTCGCATGCGCCGCCGTCGCCAATGTCCTCATCAGCCCGTCCTCGTATCATCGTTGTAATCGGGTTCCTCGTTCCCAGTCCTATGGCCAGGCCTTTTTTTTTTTCCTATGGCCAGGCTCCTTTTCCCGTGAGGACCAGCGCGGGATGCGCAGCTAGTGAGGCTTCACGTGGGCCGCAAGAGTGTCGTTGGGCAGGGTTGGGTCCAGCCGCTGGCAATGGTAGGACACAGGCCCAAGCTGCGCGCCTTCACGGTCCTGTTGTAGGCTGCGTCGTCAGTGGGCTCCGCCGCAGTTGGGCCGATGTTGTCGCCGACGTCTTCCGATCGTTTCTTCTCTTTGTTCATCTTCAGACATTAAACTGGCTTGCTTTGGACTTCGTCCACGTCATGCGCATTGCGCGCCTTCTGCGCTTGTCTTTTCCGGCTCCGTTGGACCTTGTTCGTGGGCTGGCATTCCCCAGCCCTCGCCCCCTTTGCAAGAGCTTCTCTCTCTTTGGGACAGTGCCTTTGCCACACTTCGGCAAAGCTGTCGGCTTGAGTTAGGGCGGTGTGTCGATAGCGGCACATCCAGGTGCTCACAAATGAGTGCCAATCACGTCACAACGCCCAGCTGCATGTGGGTGGCTGTCCCGACGACTGACGATTGGTGGTGTCAAATAATGACAATGTCCTGAACCACTCCTCTTAGGCCGTATTATGATTGCATGGGCCTACACAAAGCGAAGTCTAAATGTGGCCAATGATGGAGGAGCCATCAACACTCTCCTCTACCACAGCCGATTGCCTCGTTGGGTCGTACGTCGGCCACTTGGTGGGCTTCTCTGCTTCTCTTCAAGAGGCGCGGGTAAAGCTGATGGGGCCAAAGGTGAGGGCGGCGCTGGGGGTTGGAGGTGCTGCAAGCGCAGCGTGGTCTACAGGCGTTTTTAGCTTTTTTACAACATGCATTCTGGCCCTTTCAGCTTGAAGAAAGCGCTTTGCTTCATTTTGAAGAAAGGGCTCGCCCATTGAGGATAGGGGCTGGACAAGCCAGCCCAAAAAAGAATGAACAAAGAACGAGAAGGGGGCCAGAGGAAGCCAGAGGAAGCGCTAAGAAACCAAAGCACACAAAGAAAGAAAGCAGCTACAAATTACTCAGTAACCCCTGCTAAGCAGCCGCAAATCAGAGAGGCTAGGGTCCTGGAAGTGGGTCCCCTGGACAGAGCCAGAGGCAGCAGCGAGGGCTCTCCCGGCACGAAGGTGCAGCGCACGGGCCATGGACCTCTGCAGCGAGACGGCCAAGCGCATGCTTTCAGCCCCTTGTTCCATTCCTTGTGGGCTAGCCTCTCATAACCATTCTCTTACATTTGGAAGAGCGCTTTCTCTTCACTCTAGACCGTAGACATCGCCTTTTAATTTTCAAATATTTAGCTACATTAGCATCCTTGGCAGGTCAAGACGAAGGAGCCACGAGGAAGCACGACAACTGGTTCCCAAAAGAAAGAGCGCACTATCAATCAGGTAAACAAGCGTTCAAAAGTCCACACGTGGAACAGCAATGATCGCTCCGCCATGCAGGCGGCTTCGGCGGTCAACGACGCGCCCTCGCTGGCGAGCTGAGACTCCCAAGTGCGCATTACCCGATCTCCCGCCATAGTCTTCTCCAAGAGGGCCAGAGCCCCCGGCCCCGCCGCCGCCCGCCGCCGCTTCAGGATGTTCTGTACGTGCTATGGCGGCGCTGCCGCTGCCGCTGGTGCTGCTCTTGCTGCTGCTGCTCGTCACTGGCCCCGCTGCCTCGCTCGCTCCAAAACTACTCGAGCTCTGGGTTGCTGGCTGCCCAGGCTGGAACGTACCATGAGCTACATGGTGCTGACCTGAGAGGACCTCTACATGGTGCATCACTAGCGCCAGGATTACCACTTTGGGCCATCACAGGTGCCTCGTGAGCCAGCGCGTTGTGCCGGTCGGCAGCAATGTGTCTCGACATGACCGTGCCTAT
Organism: Spirogloea muscicola; assembly: GCA_009602725.1. Lineage (NCBI taxonomy): Eukaryota > Viridiplantae > Streptophyta > Zygnematophyceae > Spirogloeales > Spirogloeaceae > Spirogloea > Spirogloea muscicola. Next base: position 250,716 of record WELB01000138.1, read on the forward strand.
AGCATCGCAGTCCGCCGTCGCCGTCGCCGCTGGCGCCCACATAATTGCCGCCACTGCTCCCGTTGCCGCCGCCTGCAGTCGCCGCTGCCGTGCTGCTGCACCTCGAGGGCATGGCTGGCGCATTGCGGCTAGCTTGGCACAGACGGCGGTGCAGTTGTTGCTGTTGGCAGCAACAGCGTCATCAATACCAACAAGGTTGACATTAACGCCCCGAGACCTTGTGTTAGCCGAACGCTTGCTCTTGTAGGACAGCCGCTGCCGTCAGATATGCCTATTTCCTACTGTTCGCACTGAAGCAGGCCCAGGTTGTGACAGTGGCCATCAGTCAATATTTGTCAGGGGCTCTTTGGGGTGTGGTCCAACGATCTCTATCTGGATTCCTGTGGTGGGTATTGCAGCTGCAGCCCATCATTCCAATCGTGAGCCCTGCTTGTTACGCTGCTGCCACCTTCTTAGCCTTGTTCCTTGATTGGTATCACACCCTTTCATTACTGCGCTTCGTCCGAGCATGACTGCTGAGATGCAGATTGCGGTCTGTCACCACGGAAGAGTCAGTCTTGCTGTCGCAGCAACATGTCTTGTACCTTTCACACTTAAGTGCTATTGCTGCCCCATTTGCAGGTGGATAGTAAAGTGGATCGCCGATAACTTGCACTCCTGAGCTGAGTGTGGGACTTGCAACATCTTATCAAACTGGATCTCATTGTCATGCTCACGTGAGTCCATTCTCTTGCAAGGACATGAGAGTAGACAGCTATTGGTCACAGACAGTGCATTCACCACTTGCATCCATTGCTTCTAGACACGCAAAGCAGGTGTGCCTCCCTGGCCAGTGCAAATTAGTCATAAGCTGCTTAGCCGCCCTATGCTATCGCTGCAAGAGACTACTGACTTAGAAAGAGGGTTCCCTCTGGCATGTCCTCTTGCTTTTCTGGGCTGGCCATTCACAGCCATCGCCCTCTAGTGGAAGCGTCTTTCATCTCCTTGCTGTTGTTTGATACCGCTGTAGGCCACGCTCATGCAGCTATAGGATCTGCACCAGATTGCAGGACACAACAATTTGACTGAAGGGCTTGTATACCTATACCTGTGACTTGCTTTTGTACATGATGCATACGTATCCTTACAAGGCAATGTGGCAGAGAAAAAGGGCGCCAGAAGAGGGACACGAGGGTCAGAAGACAATGCTACTGCTTGTTTTAATTCGTCACAGAGACCTGCTGACACTGCAAATTAGGCAGCTAAACAGCCAGCAATTGAGTGAAAGAGCAGGAATTGGCGCCAGAACTTGCTAAAAGTGCAAACGCAAGGAAGAACGCTGGCAAATGAAGGCTGTCAGAAGTCGCTAAAAGCAATGATTGCCTCGTCGAGTCGGAGCAAGGAGGATTCCAATACAGCGGCCACCTGGCGGACCCGCTCCAGCTGCTGCCGCTGGACAGGTGTCAGAGTCACCGGCTGCACAGGCGTCATGCTGCCCGAGGATGCCGACCTCTGCATCTGCTCTAGCAGCGCAAGGACCTGCACAAGAATGTGTAATCAGCTTGTCACATTTACCACTTGGATTGCTCGTTTTTGCCATCATACAGGCAAAGCAACTGGTATTTGAGAACATGGTCACTAGTCATGGACCAGCTAGAGACACTAATATGCTGCCCTTGGTGGACCTTTTGAGACTGCATGAGCTTTGCAGGCTGAGAACATCTTGTGAGAAGGTTTGCTTGCTGTCAAGGACACTGCGCTCATGCAAGCACACATGAGGCACTCATCTCAGCCCATGATGAGAAGCAACGAAAGCAAGGCTATGTCAGCAAGTCAGTTGCATGAAGCTACTTGCACCACCAAAGCTGCTTCAATGTGTCAAGCTCCTGACCTCCTGCTCCTGCTCCACCTCGCATGCCAGCCGCTGCCGAAGGTTCGATGCTGCCTTGAACATGCTGTCCAGGACTATTTCACTGACCCGCCCCATGTTGACGTGCCAGAGGTAGAAAGTCCTGGATGGAGCATGGTCTGACGTCTTCGCAATCTCCTGTGAATCAGCCCAGCAGCATCCTCTATCGTCAGCTACCCCCATAATCTGGCCCCCTTCCAATTCTGTCTCATGTTGCTATTTTCCGATAGAGATAGCAGCATGTCAGATGGAGCAGAGGCTGAGGTAGCGTAAAGTGGCCTGAGGAGGAGGCAGCAGCCAGAGTCCAGCTTGGAAGGTCAAGCATAAAGCAGGCCAGACTGCAATTGACATCATTTCTGTATGTACCTGGAGCTGGACAAATTCCTCCTGCAACATTTTGTAAAGCAGCTCACGGGTATTTTTAATGGGAATCATGGCCATCTCTGCAATCTGTAAAGTAGGTACAACATCAAGGTCATCGTACGAGTGAGGAAGCTGCTCATAGCTATGCTTGAACTCTGTATACATTGATCTTGACATGGCCTGACATAGTGGTCTCTGCGCAAGGACTTCAGCAGATGCCCATATTGAGCACTTCAACATGCCCGTAGGATGAACTGGGCTGATTTACTTCGGTGAGATTGAGTGCCAGTCAAAGGGATATGCACTTATTATGAGGAGTACCTGTTTGTGCTCGAGCTGCTTCTTGCTAAGAAGAAGCCCAAGGATGCGGCAGCTGTGAAGGCCGTACCTTTGAGACACCACAGCTCGAATCTGGCAGAACAAGGCACAATCAGAAGATGCATTTGCAGTGGGCAGTCACTGAGCACCAACGCCAAGGCAGAGTAAAGACTATTGGGCATCTGTTGAAAGGCTTGGGTTGCACTTATGTACTTTTCTGCACATGCTTTGCCAGCAGGCTGTTCACTGAATAGCAGTCCACTGAAACTTGTCACATCAAGAGAGCTTGATAGGGATCCTACCTCCTGCCTGCGAATTAAGTCAACGATTCTGCCGAGATCTGATCGGAGATGGAGTCAAGGTGAGAGCCACCAGGCTTTGTCCTTCATCTCCCTCTCAGGGAGTATAAGCTCATCCAACACACATCCAGCAATAGAGCGTATGACATTCCCTCACCCCTGATCAGGCTGCGAGAGAACCATGCTTTGTGGAACTAGCAGGCACAAAGTGGCAGTGACAGATATAGTACTGTGCAATTTCTGTCAAACCAAATATATGTGTAAATAAACAACTATGGTTGATCATGTAAGATATGACATAATAGTAATATTAACTTACACAGTGTTGAGTGGTGCAGAGGATATGGCCAGGACTGCTCAACCACATACCCACAAAGATGACGGCCCTTGTCATTGTGATCCCAACAAGAAGGCTACAGATTAAGAATTGCCGAAGGTGGTAGCAATATGGAGAATTCAACTGACGGACGGATACTTATTACAAATTGGCCACCGCCGCTTCCTTCGCCAACTCGAGAAGCCAGGCCTTCGGCATCTGACGCCATGAGTTGCAGTGCAGTCCGGACGCGATCGAGCGTAAGAGATGTTCCTTTGGGCATCCGTTGAGTTGCCTGCAGAGCTGCTTCAACGGTGATGGGAGCTGCACGCAAGTTGCTGAGAGTGAGAAATCGCTGGTGAATCAAGTATGTATTAAGCCTCTTGCTCATTTAGGATTGTATCACTATGTCATTGGACATAGTTGTGTGCAGATTGTGTGAAGAGCACGTGCCACTTAGGCGCAACTTTGGAGGACAACACTGAATTCTCATTACTGCATGTGCTGAAGCTTAAGGTGAACCATAGCTGTTACATCTCTCAATCTTGCTTGATGAAGAAGCAACGTGCTGGTGGACCTGTGTACGCTTGCTGGAGGGAGCTTTCGCTAGTGCGTCCAGAGTCCAGGATTGCCTCCAGCACTGTCCCCGCCAAGGGGTCTATACGCTTGCGCACTTGCTCCACGCAGGCCTGCGTGAGCTTCGGCATTGTTCTGAGATGCTCCTGAATGATGAACTCCAGTAACCCTCTCAAACCCACACCCCATTCCTGGTTGGTTGCACCCAACAGACGCGCAGCTACGCCAAACCAGGGGGCAGCTCAAGCAGCATGTTGTCTGCCGAACCTGGTGCCGGAATCGTCGGAGGATTTCGGAGAAGTTCACTTTCCACAACACATCCGTTTCCTCAGCATCCAGACGATCTTTGTCTTCTTGTTCATCAGCTGGCACATTTGCGTGCTCCTCTGCTTGGTCGGCGTCGTCATCCATGATGACCCTCCTACGCTGACCATGACAGAACACTTGCATTACTCTATGAAGCTCAGCTACAACCTCGCCGTGCAGGCTGCTGGCTATCAGCATGGCTCCTCCAACAGCTTGCACTTGACAACTGCTCATCTGCAACAGTTTGAAGCCACAAGAAGGCAAAGCAGCTGCAAGCTCCTCACCTTCATGGCAGGTGTGTGGCTGCTCTGATCAAGACCATCCTCGTTGGTGTGAGCCTGAGCGAATGCAAGGGAGGACGGCAGGCGGAATCTGTCTGTTCCTTCTGGCATGGCAGCATTTACAATCCGCAACTCTTCTGTGGCGCCAACGCCCGCTTCAATGATCGCTCTGCCCCGCTGGTTCACGCCAGGGCAGAGCAAGGTACGAGTGCATTAGAGACGGACATAAATGGAGGGCAGCTTACTATATAGTTGGAGATGGCTTGCCCTTGACAGTGGCTCGCTCGATATTCTCATATCCCTCTGTGAGCCAATTCTCAATAGTGCAGCCAGGGTTCTAGGACAGCTCTCAGGCCTTTATGCAAGTTGCATCAGATGAACACCTTGATCAATGCTCTCCTTCCTTGCACATATCTTCTGCTGGACACTTACTTGTCCCCTCTGACCTTTTCTGTAAGCATCCACGCTGTCAAGGCTTGGCAATGCAGGCTCTGGCTTGGGGCATCGCTCCAGGTAGAATTCTGAAACAAGAGCTACAAATGCTGCTTGCACGGACTTACGGGCCTCCTTCTCACCTGTAGGTGACGACCAAAGTGTCACAGAAAAGACTACTTGCTGACTGCTCGTCGATAAGGCAATATGATCAGGTGATGAGCACAGTAGAGTAGGACCAGCAAGCTGTGAGGTTGGTCAGACACAGCACCTAAAGTACTACAAGTTATCAGAAGAGCACCTTGACTGCCTCGTGCGGCAGCTCGCTGAACAATCTGCTGAAAGGACAGTCGACCATGCTCCAGAAGGCCTTCCACGACCGCCTCTGTCTGCAACACCATCAGGCCGTCTAAGCTGGTGACTGGAGACAATCGTCTTTGTCCTCCATCTGATCGAAAGGTGGGATAAGAAGACTGAAATGTTGCTTCCATACCTCGTTCCCAAGCTTATTGCGTATGTGGAGGAGAAAGCGTGGGTATCTCAACCGCTGCCTGATGTTGTCTGTGAGGGCAGTGTAGTAGGTCTGCATTCTAGCTGCAGCTGAGTTGGCTGCACAGAGGAGAGATAACATATAGCTGTCAGAGCAGGCATCAGCATAATAAGTCAACTCTTTACGATTTTCCAGAATTGACTAGATAAGACAATTCGAGGAACCTGACTTGCTCTTGCTGCAAATCAGAGGACCATTGGCAGCGGTCTATTATATACAAGACAAGTGAAGGCCAAGAGCATCCCAGAGAGACGTGACTGACCGTCCGCCTCCACTCTGTAGGCTTGCACGCAGTGATGCTGGACGAGGACCAGCAAGTAGCTGCGAAGGTCCGCAGGAGGAAGGCCAGTCTCGCGCGAGATCTCCGCCAGGGTCAGCTGCCCCTTGTGGACGAGCGTAGAGCACACCTTCTTCGCAGTAGCAATGGCAGCTGCAGCAGAAGCTCCTTGCAGGAGCCTGTAGCTATGCACGGCTGCTGTTATAGAGCGAGCAATGGCGGACGTCGACCGCACGGAGCACGCCGTCAGGCATTTGGCCAGCTGCGGCAATGCCACACTCTACGACCTCTGCTGTGCAACTGACAGCCTGAGCAGCTGATTGGCTGCACGACAGTGCAGCAACACGGCGGCGGCGGCGGCGGCGGCGGCGGCTGCGGCGCACCTCGACGAGGGCGCCGAATGTGTCCTGCACGGCCTCGCAGGCGAGCTTCAGGCCATGGCGCGTGCTCGGCATGATGCCTCGCGCCGGAGCTCCGGCGACCGCCTCCGCCGTGCGCCGTTTACACCGCCGCAGCCGCCGCCGCCGTCGCTGCCGCCGCCGCCGTCCGCGCTNCGGTGGCGCCCGCTTCGCCGCCGCCGCCGCCGCCGCCGCCGCGAGGCGCGCTCTGCGGCGTTGGTTTTTCGGCGCTCGAGCGAGCCACTTAGCAAGAAACTAGCGGTCAAATTTCACCCGATAGTCACTGAGCTAACCAGTGCAACCTCAGGGTGGCGCGGGATGCAAGCAGGGTCTTAGCTAGATGTTAGCTGGGTCTCATCGACAGACCCGCGGCGCTAGCGGGCGTCGGGTATCCCCGCTTGCTCGGCGTCGACAGCTACATTGGGCGCTTAGGACACGCGTCATGCAGCCCGCCGTCGTCGCCGCCGCTCCCGGCGCCATTTCAGCCGCCCTTCCGGCAGCCTTTCACGCCGTGGCCGCCGTCGCCGCCGGACGACTGGCATTCCAAAGTACGATCACAAAGCAGCAAGTTGGCTGACACAGGAGGCGACTTAGCAAGAACACCATCCCGCAAGGACAGGAGAGTTGTAATATGTTGGGTTTTCAGGAGGGACTACAATGACAATTGCTACACTCTTGTTTGGCTATAAGAGCCCTTCCATTCGAGTGTCTTGCCAAATCTGATTCAGACTTGATGTGCTGAGAAATTGTACATGAGTTGCACGTTAGCTTCATCGTGCGAAGTGCTTGCTGCAGCACTTTCACGACCATTGGTGAAAATGCCAAAATGCGTGGCTGACTTTGACACAGCCAGAAGTTGCAAAAGGTCAGCTCTCTTCTCCAGTACAGGAGTCTCAAATTGCCACTGCAACTGCCTTTCTCTGGAGTCGCGTTCAGAGTCTTTAAGTAGTAGCGTTGTACATTTAATATATGAATAGAAGCATGATAATAAACACCATGGTGTTTAGGGCTTATGTTGGTACATTAGTTTCTTTCATGCTTCCAGCAAAGGTAACAGAGCCTTCACGTGGCCGACTGTCTCCAGCCAGGCCTGTACCACTCATGTCCTGCATATTCGGAATCCAGAGCCCAATGGCACCAAGGAGTAAGCTCCCAGCAATAAGTGTCAGCCTTGCGTATCATGCACACAGCTGTATACATTGTCCGCAATATGGGTCGCAGGCATATAGAGTGATGCACAGCATATTGCTGCGACACCAACAGCTGTCTCTGCCTTCTATCGCAGTTTGATCCGCACGTTGTTGCACACCATACCAATTTTTATGCAATGTGCAATCTGCACTGCAAAGCAACGGCCAATGAGAACAGCTTGAGCACCTCTGTCCATGCGGACAAAAATCGGCATTGCGAGATGTTTGTGGCAGTGGCCACCTCCAAGACTCCCTCGCAATTGTCAAGCATGGCAACTGATAATAGCTGCCTGCTTCGGTCGCTTAAAAATCTGCGGGGAATACGGAGCCAAAAAAGACTTGCAACAAACGAGGGGGTGGGTCTGAAGTGTGTACAACGCTAACAGCACCACAAGCACCATTTCACTCACTGTTAGATACTCCAAAATTTTTGAAGCCGAGAACGGGGTGCAGAGTGCATCCCAGGAAGCACCGCATCGCTTGATATGGGAAAATTGGATCGGAGCATTGACTCTGGCGACAGCTTTGAAATTGACCGAGACACAAGAACGTTGTGGGCCTCCTTCACCTGAAGCTGGCCGTAATAAGTGCTGTGCCCGACCTAGCAGCATGTGTTGAGCCGCTCCTCCCTTATCTTAGTGTGTTGAGACCGTGGTGCCAGGTAAAGCCGCAGCCGCAAGTAGGCAATTCGCATCATGCAAGTCCGAGTCATTTGTCTCTATTTGGAGGAGTTTGAGTCCGGTTCTCTTGCACGTCTTATTATGCAATTTGCAGCTGGAAGCACCTTAGACTGCTGCTGCCATTGAACAGTAGCCACAACTTCGTAATCTGCATGTGGCCTCTTGCAAATAGGCAGGCTGATGAGCTGATCTTCAGGCCTTTCCTGCGGCAAAGCTTTCCCTGAAACACTTGGTACTCACCGAGATGCATCTACCAGCATTGCAGTCCTGATTGTCCCATTCTTGAATAATAAGAGCAAGTAGCAACATCGTCCGGTGCAATAGCTCGCAATCTTTCTTTGGTTTCCCTGCTGTCCAACAAGCATGACATCTCGGTAACAGAATGAAGCTGAAGTGTAGTCATGGTCCTTCTGCATTGTGACAGAGAGAGCAATGTTAGCGATAATACTACCTTCCTATGAGCTTTTGCCTTTGGCAGACGTACGCTCATTGCCTCCATCTCTGCAACAGTATGCAAGGTGTAGTCAACAGCCTCTCTGTCTAAGATGACTTTGTGAATACCTTTAGGCAATAGTCAGTCCAAGTGGTAACAAGGGATGATCAAAACCCTGCGTCGGGTATAGTGTTCTGTGAAAACGACTCTTGGGAACTAACAGCCAGCTCACAAAATTCAATCAACCTCAGAAAAGAAAATAGCATGAAAATATGGACTCATCTCCCGTCCCCTGCTAGGTGCTGCAGCTACTGTTTACATGACATGAGTCTCCATATACTGCTCGGCTAGCAGCTGGAACACTTCCATGACCGGATCCTCCAACAGCTGTGGACCGTTTCCTTGCTCTTCAGAAGATGCAACACTGGCTAGAGAAACAATAATGACATTCCTCGCAGTATCTTCAATGACATTACGTCCCAATAAAAGCAGATTAGCACCTTCTCTCTTGACAGTGCTGCCCAGCTGCCCTAAATTCCACAGACATCTCAACGTAGTGATGATCCTTCCTGTCTGCTGAGTTGTCACCAGGCGTAGTCCTGTGGCGACGTTTACCCCCCTAGTTCATGCAGTAATGATGGACGGCTCTGATTCCCTTGGCAAGACACTCAGTCGCCACCACAAAAATCTGCTTGTAGATTAACGTGGACCTCAAACTCATGCACAAGCGTTGCGTCAAGGTGTCCTCCACGACGAGTTGTGTCCTCTCCAGACATAGTAGTGCTGAGTCCAGATCTAGTAGACGGCATCCAGATGTAACAAGAGCAGTCCCAGATTAAAGCAAGGCAGATCAGAGTCAAAGCTCTATTATGTTTTGTCCACGTTCAGTCTGATGTCTAAATAGATGCGAGTCTACTCGCTTTATTTGAAGCGAGTCGATCGAAATAGAGCATTTTTTCTTCTAATAAGCGGGTTCAGAAGAGCCAGAAAACTCGACTTTACATCGGGCCAGAGTCAGAGACTTGTAAAATGTCTTATAAAAGTCTTATTAAAATGACATATCTTTCTCTTTGGACAGATATCGCAAAGATGCAATTGATGCAGCCAAACCATGCCCAAGGCAATCTCATAGTTAAGCGAGTGGCACTGGGTCAAGCACCACTAGCCCACCAGCTTCATGACAATGTTCAAAAGATGATGGTCAAGCAACGACGAGCTTGCCTGGCAAAGTCTCCAGTATTCGTACTGGTCGACGACAGGCTGTCGGGGTAAGGCTCTTTAGCGCCCGCTCTGCCCAGTGCCCACGCTGTGCCTTCTTGACGCTGCGTATTCGCTCAAAATGCCCGCCAGAAGAGAAAGGCTGTGGCGCTGGTACTCGTTCCAAGGAAGACATTTTGATCAGGGCATTGCCCGGTCTCGGCCCTCCACTTTCTCATGCTCGGTCACTCAACATTTGTGCGCGGACCGTCTGCTTCACAAGAAAGTACGCTTCCAGGAGAGGGCGGTGGCTGGGAAAGAAAGTGGCTTTCCTAATGGCAGCAAGGGGAGTTGCCAGCCAAAAAAAAAACATCAATGAAAGAACATTTGAAGGGGCCAAATAGCACACAGGAAAGCAAGGAGCTACGAACACTCAGCAACCCCTGTTGAGCATCATATAGCTCACCGGACATGGCCAATTTGGCGTGGGACCATTACTTCCTTATTAAACTTTCTATTATCCCGCTACTGCCTAGCCAGCTCCCACCACAGCTGCGTAAGGTGGGTTACAATCTCGAGGCATGCTTAAGAGCTTTTGGCTATTCAGTGTGCTTACAATTGAGTGACGCGGGCGGCTGGAAACTATGTGTACTGATGCCACCTGTGGCACGAGCAGATAGGAAAGACTCATTGAATAAAATAAGCTCGAAGTGCTGTCCTCGCAACTCCTTTCACACCATACAGAAGTCCGCCTTCCGTGTCCGCACATTCAGCAGCTCACCATCCCTGTCAGATTGACACGGGATGAGCCATCAGTAAAACTTGGATCGACACCTTCTCCATTAGTATTAGCCTGGCCTTTCACGGTGTCTTGTCCCGTGACGATCGCCCTTCTTGAGAGAAGATGGTCTTACGGAGAGGCCGATGGCTGTGAAAGATTAGGCCCAAAGGCATGGACAATTCTCAAACGGGCCGGAAAGAAGAAGGCAGTGAGTATGCACGATCTTACTGTGAGGGTGCTGAATAAAGGCCCCCCTGGGAGTTTAGGGTTTAGGGTTTTCGTGCTTCGCAGAAGAAGCAGCTCTTTAGAGGGCGAGGGCTGTGGCCAGCCCACTAAAGGTTAACAAGGTTATAATAGACAACAAACAGCTCTTTTCACAAGGTAAGGTGGTGGCTGTGAGAGGCCAGCCCAAAGGAATGTACAACATCTGAGCTTAAAGGGCCGGCGCAAAATAACGAATCACCTTCTCAGAACTTCTACTTGGGAGCCAAACAACGTAGAGACGCTTAGCTTCAATCTGCCAGTTTGGCCTTCGCTTTTTCGTGGGGCCCACGATACGGGCGGCGGCGAGATTACCGCACTGGGCACGTCCTAGGCTCGAGGAGGCGCCACTGCGCATCGGAGGACGCGCCTGCCCTGCCAAGCTGCCTACAGGGGATGTCCACAGTGCCGCCTGCCTGAGTTGACTCGGCAAGCCACGTTGCAGTGAAGTGCGCGCGGGCCCTGCGCTAGAGCCGGCTGCTCGCCTGTCCCACCAATATTTGTGGCGATGCAGCCGAAAGTAAGAGAAGGCGTATCGATTGAAAAGAGGCCAAATCAAGCCAGTGCAGTATCAGATTAGTAACACGGAATGACTAAACAGATATCTACAAGTGCCTAAAGGTAACAGGAAACAACCCAGCGATCCTATTTTGCAGAGGGTAGCTCGGGCGAAACAGCACTTTCCAATGTAAGGCTATGGCTGTAAGATCCAGCCCAAAAGAAACAGCTCTTCCAAAAGAATGTACAGAAGGAAAAGTTACAAGGTCTGACAGGGCCAGGGAAAGGTTTGGATATCATTCTGGGCGCTCAATCAATACTTAGTCAACGTGCAAATTGCAGTAAGTAGTGCCCGGGCCCACAAGCGCCGACGGCGTCTTGTGCGGAGGGCCCTGGTCCTCTTGGATATAGCAATAAGGTGAATCAGTGGGTTGGTAGAATCACCCATTCCGCTCATTCTGCTATGCCGATGAGAGTCTCCCTAGATAAGGGAGGCCCCGGCTGATGATATGATAGGCCCGAACAATCTTGTAGCTCTGAGTGCGGCGAAGCGGCGCTGTGTGCGCGGCGGCTCTGTGTGCGGCGAGGCGGCGGTGTGTGCGCGACGGCTCTGTGTGCGGCGAGGCGGTGCTGCGTGCGCGGCGGCTCTGTGTGCGACTAGGCGGCGCTGCGTGCGCGGCGGCTCTGTGTACGGCAAGACGTTACTGTGTGTGCAGCCAGGTGGAGCTGAGTGCTCGGTGAGTAATCAGGCAAGCCTTTGTGTCACTCTGAACTCTTTGTGACCATATCTGCGGCTGCGTCTGCATCTGCGCCAACAGGTGACGGTCTGCTGGTCGTCCCACATCAAGACAGGAAGTGGCTGTAAGACATGAAGGACAGATACAGGATATAGATCGTGAACAGCAGGTTCAGGTTGCAGGACAAGGAAGGCGAGCGCAGGCGGAGCAAGAAAACTTTCAGGTCCCACGGCCACGCGGCCCCTCATGCGGGCCCGCTGGGTATCAAGCATGCAGAAACATGAAGTTCAGTATCCTGCTTTTGCGCCTTCAGGCCTTTTCCAGACCTTTTCAGAGTGTCTTTCTTCTTCTTGTAACATGCCTCTGGGCAGCCCTATCACAGCCAACGCCTTACAGAGCGTTTGTGGCCCGCGGCGGTACCAGGCAAGCCTTGCTGACTAGAAACAGCGCTCCAAATTGACTGGTGGCTGTGAGAGGCCAGCCCAAAAGAATGGACAAGGTCTAGAGGGGTCGGATGGCTCACAAGAAGAACTTGGCACTTCCAATGGGGGCAAGGGCTGTGAAAAGCCAGCTCGGAAAGAATTGACGAAGGTTCGAAGGGGCCAAAATCGCTTAGCAGCTACTAAGGGGCCTGAAGAAGCTACGTCAGAACGGAGGAGGATGGACCACTCAGTATCTTGCTCAGAAAAGTAAGATACGGATTGCTAAGCCGGCAGCAAAGGGGCTCTCAGGGCCAAAAGGGCTCTCAGAAGTGGTGGAGGATGAGAGCACTCAGTAACCACGAGTGAGGAGCCGCAGATCCGAAGACTAGCTGCCAGAGAGCAATACGCTGCTGACAAGCACTGAAAGAAATTACTACTACATTAAGGACCATACGGAGAGTGTGGACGTGGAGCTTTGGTCCAGCGCCTGCGTGCCGCCCGCGCCACGACGGCCCGCCCGGCGGCCGCGCATTAAGTGTGCTATGCGCCAAACGCTGCCGGCGCGCCGCCTGATTGGCCAAGTACGATGGCAGGCACATTGGCAGATTGTACATGACCTGCTGCTGAGCTGACGAGAGATACAGTAGCATCAGAGATGAGGAGGACGAAGCATGCCCGCATGAGAGCTCCCCACATGAACAGATACGACAAGGGAGAGTGGGTACGTCAGCTACAGTGTAGTACCTGTACCTGACACCACTTTTCTGTCAAAGGGTGACGGAGCTCTAGCTCTAATCACAGCTAAGGCAGAATATGCATAGTATTTCAGACAATTACTGCTACCCAAGGGCTCATCCTACATGCTCCTGCATCAGTATTCGTTTCGCGCTTGTCGGCCCCCCTCGGACCTTGTCAAATCCTCTTTGGGCTGGCCAGTCACAGCCCTCGCCCCCCCAGAGCGGCTGGTTTTGTCGCGGCTGCAGCAGGGTGGGCCCGCCTAATAAGAAGAAAGCGCTCGCCCACTGAGGATGAGGGCTGGAAAAGCCAGCCCAAAAAAAGAATGAACAGAGTAAGAGAAGGGATCGTGTATTAGAAAGAAATGTAGGCCAAATGGCCAGGTACAAAGTCAAGCACATCTAAAAATCTACATAACCTACAGCAGATTGACCCGCTCAATAACCACGGGTCAAAACCAGGGGGCCAGGGGAAGCGCTAAGAGAAACAAGCACACAAAATAACAAAGCAGCTATGAATCACTCAGTAACCCCTGCTAAGCAGCCGCAGATCAGAGATGCTGGCGCCCCACCGGCCCCCCCCATCCCCCCC
>WELB01000138.1:276070-291225 GCA_009602725.1 Spirogloea muscicola
GGCGCCGGCGGCGCGCTGCCGGCGTGGGCGCGCGACGACGCCGGCGGCGGCGACAGCCCGCTGCACCCGTGGGTGAGCTCCCTCAGCTCCACCACCGCCGTCAGAAAACTGGGCCGCGCCGGCGGCCTCTGGAATCGAACGCCAGCGCTGTGGTTTGGACGCGCTAAGGTCGCCATGCCCGGCTATCAGCTAGCGCCGCCATAATCCCACAATTTGAGAGCTTATGGCTCGTCTCGTTGATCAGTCACGGGTCTCGGGGGGGACCAGTAGGCCTCCCCTGCGCCATTGAGAAGGCACCATGTTCACTACTGCAGCTCGCCGATGCAGCATCGTGCCAGTGACTTTTCCGTTGTGCTTTTCTGTTCGGGGAGGACCCCTGCAAGCGACTGTCAAGCACGACCCTTTTCTGAGTTACAATGTCGATCTTCGAGATTGCCATGGTGGCTACTGTTCCACGCCTTGTTTCTTGATGATCAGTGATACCCATCTTCTCCAGCATGTGCTTGCATTGTCGAGGCAATGACTTCCAGCAGGCTGACCCAGCGGACTACCATTGGCAGTGGCCTCGCGGCTGCGACCATTTCGAGCTAGCTCTCATCTTGATGACAGCGAGCCTCGCTTCGGTAATGTGGGTGTGGCAGATTCGTGGCGGCGACCCCGACAACCTGCCCCTCACCCGTCGAGCCCAGACGGACCTGTGGATACAGCAGCACCCTGCTAACTGCTCCGACCCCTCGGTCAAGTTTGCCATCATCGGTTGGGTCCGTAATAAAAACCATGGAATAGGCTCACAGCTGCACATTGTCAGCGGCATGCTCAGCGAGGTGCTCAAGTCTGGCCGCGTGGCCGTCCTCTCCAACACGTGGGCGCGGGCAATGCACGACGGCTGTCAAGGTACAAGCATGTGCTCTTACTAGGGTCCAGTTGCTGTGGATCGCAACTGGGTATCTGTAGCTTTCAGACTTCACCAGTTGTCACACGTGGCACTTGTTGCGTGCATGCAAGCAGCCTCTCTGCATTTCCAATTCCTGCTGATATCATGCTGTGGAAGCCATACAGTATAGACAGAAGCATTCTTGCTAGATGACCAGCAACATGAGGTACTGTGCTCCAGGCGGTTATAAGGGTAGGCTAGAATGCTACTTCTTCCCCCATGCTGCGGAAGAGTGCTCCCATATGGCACTTGAGTACTTCGACAAGACGATGTCTGGCAACGTGAAGCAGAAATGGGCCTCCAGGGAGGATTTGATCAGCCAGCTGGCCTCCAGCGAGCGATTTGTCATTATTCATCAAGATCGGTGGGGGCGGTTCTACCATGATTATGACATTGCCATGTACGTCAGCAACCTGCTACCCTTGCCCTAAACAAACACAGATTGCAAGCACATCAACTGCTCACTCTTGAATGACAAAATATGATACTACATACAGCTCTAGTCATCTCACCCTACTCTAGTCATCTCACCCTACTGAGTCATGGTATTGAGTAGTGCAGAGTAGTTGACATGGACAGAAGCATGTAGTTGGGTCCACGCACCTTCCCCATGTGCATGTGGAGATTTTGTCATACAGGAAGTTGTTGACAAGCCAGGTCGGCCACCGCGCAGGCGCTGGCTGGACCCATGGCCGGAGACCGCCGAGAGCATCGAGCTGAACGGCCAACCCGAGCACTGGCAGGGCATCTGGAAGTATCGTTCGTGGTGGCGTGCACAATCCATACGGTACATCCTGCGGTGGCCCAGCCAGTACCTGTGCAGCATTATCAACGGCGTTCGGCAGGACAGCTATGGGGTCCATGTGGCACACAAGGTGCTGGCCGCAAGGAAGGCCACAGATGCTCTCCAGATCAAAGTGCCGGGCCTTATTGGCAATCGCAATGCAAATGAGGGGCTCGCCGTGACTCTGTGGGCTGAGGAGGAGGCGTTCATTCCGCGGCCGATCGCAAGCATCCACGTCCGGCAGGGCGATAAGGGCATTGAGATGAAGCTCTCGGCCTTCCAGTCATTCCTGTGGGCCGCGGAGCGGGTGTGGTACCACGTCCCGAATCTCCGCACTGCATGGCTCAGTACTGAGCAACAGGTACATCATCGTCGCAGAACATCTGAGGTTCCAAATTGAGCATCTGGAATGGAAGTTCAGCACTCGCATTTTGGGTTTGGGCCAGCATGCTTTGTGTTCTCGATGTGGAAGGATCCGTGTAGCTTGTAGCAAACGACATTCACACTGTAATACAGCAATGTTCATTGGCTACAGCAAGAGCCCTCATAGATACCAAAACCCCTCACAAACTCATGTATTGAGCTTCTCCAGAACGTATCATCACCGCCCTGCTCTGAAAACGCCAAAGCGCTTCTAAAGTTTGTGTGGTCTGGTGCAGATGTAAGCATAGGGTCAGTAGGTTATGTACACAAATCTTCAGATTCCGACTTTCGGCCCTTGTCACTTACAACTCGAGCACGAGCTGCTAACACCTGAATGCGAGCTCGTCCAATGCTGGCAGCAAGTCATCGACGATTCTCAGCGCTTTGGGAAGTGGCGCTTCCTCTACACCGAAGTGCAGCGGCAGAGTTCCTTCAACGTGAGCATGGTGGAGTACGAGGAGACGGGTGGCCTGGAAATCATGACGGGGCAGGCCTTTGCCAACCTGCTCATTGCATCTGAGTGCGACTATTTTGTTGGCGTCCTTAGATCCAACTGGAACCGTCTCATCAACGAGCTCCGGATCACCAATGGCCGGCAGCTGAATGGCTATATCGCACTAAATAATCAAGAAGTGTGAACGTGTGGCCACGGTACTGTATGCACGTATTTGTCACTCTCTGGGGCCTCTCTTTGCTCCCACTATGCTTGAGCAAAAGCCTGGGCACTGCCTCTAATCCATGCGACACCTCAGGGTGTGGGCTTTGAATGCAAGCCCTGTCACTGTCAAAGGAAGATATGGAAGCGACCCACAGGACGAGCCAAGCCTACTACACGTTCCTGCTGGTCTTCAAAGGTGCCGCCGAGCCAAGAGCTCTGCAATCTGGCTCTGACAGCTCAGTTCGGCCATGCGTCCTGTGACTAGCTGAGCCTGGCACTCAAGGCCCCAATCTATGGGGTCCGCTTCTTCCACACCAGAGGTAGGGCTCGCCTTGATGCTGGCTGGCGCGCCTGGCACTACGGACAGATGCATGCGTGCTACAACATTTCTATGAGCAAGAAGCATTGAACCTGAACTGCAATCCCAGGTGGCATAGGTGGCCTGCACTGCTTGACCTGGAAGACTTGACAGAATCTGAACGGAGGACTCACTGCCAACATGTTGATCCTACATGCTGAAAAACAGCAGCGCGAGGCCTGTCCCCTCCAGAGCAACATAAAAGTCCTCAGCTCACAACTCCATGTCATCGTGCTCCGAGCTGCCATTGGAGCCATCGGAGCCACCATCCTCATGCTCGTCATTGTCCCCTATCCGCAAGTCCAGCAGGAGCTCCTCAAGCGGCACCTCTGGAGGCTCCTCACCGTCGCCGTCAGTGGCCACTGACGCCTCGTCAGCCGCCCGTGCAACAAACCGTGGGTCCTTGTAGAGCGCAATCTTAGAGCGGAGCTCCGGGTCCTCCTCCAAGTCCTCCAAGAAGCGCTCGTAGTCCATAGCAGCTCGGCTTTGGGCGTCAGCGCCCCGGCCACCTGTTGCTGGCGCTGCCGGCTCCACTTCCATGGCCAGCGACTTGAGCTTCCACGGCCGCGCCCGCCCGCGCCTCCGGCGCCGCTTCTCCTCGTAGCTCTTCTTCACCAGCACAACGTCCGGCAGCACGAGCGCTTTGTGCTTCTCAAGCTCCGCGTCGTTCAGATTTGCACCATAAAGGTCATATCCAGCGACGTGATCCCCAGGGCTCAGCAGGTTGCCTGGACAACGATGAGAAGGAAATGTAAGCTGACTGTCACAGAAAGCTCATGGTCAAGGAATGCCTGTACAACTCAAGCGAAAGTCAGTGTCTGACTCATTGACAAGGTAGATTCAGGTGATTGATGCAGATGGCTGCGTATGACCCTAGAATGACGCCATAACAGCTTCGCAGCGTCAGGAGTGTGGCCCACCAAGATGGGTGCGAACAAGGAACTGCGTGTCATTGCGACCAAAGTCGGTGCTGCGAGCCACAGTTGCATCGGCCAGCGCCATCTTCGCCGTGCCTCGACCATGGTCAGCTTGGCTGACGGGCTCGATGTCCAGGCACACGTACTCTGTCAACTGCTTATGCCAGATAGAAGCGGCCTGCCAGCAAGACCACGACATGTATGTCAGCTTCACTCTTCCAAGCTCATAAGAAGCTCGTGAGTTTTGCATAGACGTCAAGGAGACAATGAAAAGAAGACCAAGTCCACTTGTCAGCCAGCTGCACAGAAGAAGCAGCAGTGAGGAGTGAGAGGAGAATAGAAACCTGAAAGGAGCTCGCCAGTACTGTGTCGCGTCCAAGTATGCGGTGCGCAGCGTGTTGGGGTCGAGCAGCAAGATGGTGTTGGACACACGAATGCAGATCACAAGGGGGCCAATGGCGCCAAGCGCTGCAAGGGCAAGCGCGCAAACTTGATCAGCCATCAAGCAGCAGTTACATAGTACTTGACTGCAAAAGCCATGCCTCCAGGAATGGCAGCCAACTTACAACATCCTTAGACCTGCTCACCCTGTAGCTGTATTTTGGCAGGATAGAGAAGCAATCTGAAGACGTATTGGCTGCCTCACAGCCTCCATGCGCGCAATATTGCAGCGAGTGGACCATCAATGAAAGCCCACTTTGAAGCCATTGCAGCGAGTCCTTGACAAGGGGACATGAGGACTTTGATGCAGGGCAGCCTTGCCAACCTGAGGAGACCTTGGGGGGCAGGCAGATGAGGTCGTCCTTGCATATGGGGCAGATCTCGACCGAGAACGTGAATTTGTAGTTGTATGAGTTGTTCTTGCTGTCGTGTGAAACCAGCTGCTTGTCGTGCCGGTACTGCAAGGAGCAGGCATCCACAATGCACGCCACTTGCTGTCAGTGTGAGAAAGATGAATAATTGAGTTGGGGGGAGAGTTATGTACAAAGTTATTTCTATTACTGTGCAAGCGTTCATGTGCAGGAGTCCGTGAAGTGAGGGTACCTGGACGGGGACAACGGAGTTGAGAAAGTCGATGAACTTAAGGGCGTGGGAGCGGTTGGCGTAGAAGAAGTCGAGGCCGTCGTGGTGCTGGCGGATGTTGATGGTGTGCGCGTCCGCGCCGTGGCGCAGGATCAGCTGCTCGAGGAAGAGGAACGTCTTCTTGTGGTCCACCTTCTGGCGCACCTGCACGACCGCCACCCACTGGTCGGGGTTGGCGGCCGCACGCGCGCAGCTGTCGCACATATGGTCCTCCACAACGTACTCCACTACAAATGATTGCTGCAGAATAGCGCCGTTGAAGACCTCCTTCTGCCGGCAGGCATCATGACATGAAGCTCAGCGTCAGCATCGCAAGGGTGGTCGAGAGGCCCATGACCGGCAGTACAGGTGCAGGGGTGGCCAAGAGACACCATGACCGGGAGAGTACAGGCGGCCAAGGCTAGCGCGCAGGGGTTGCACGAGAGAGGCACGGACCTGGATGGTGAGCTTGACCTTAAGGCGCTTGGAGTGGGGCTCTGTCCACACGAAGCCTGCATCCACAAGCTTGACCTGCAAAAAGCGACGGTGGTGCAGCAGGACAGGAAGCTAGTCAGCGACACAGCTGCAGAAGCCACGGGCCTGCAAGCGGCATGGCACTGCCCTTGCCACTGGGTCTTTAATCTACTCGGGTCGTCAGGAAACCATCATGGCACGCTCTCTTCTACGACTACATCAGGATAGACTCAGAGTTTCGTTGACTAGTTCTTGGACTTGGAGCCATCCTGTGCTGCACACGAGGTAAATGATAACCTAATTCTAACAGATCCTGTATTACAAGCTAAATTGGTTACAGGTATGGGACATCACTATCATGGAGAACCAGCTTGACCAGATGATGTCCCACACATTTTCCCAGTGGTTATTCTGGGCACGATTGCGTAGATTGTAAATTTGGCATTGAAGGCTTCTATGATTGGTCAGCCAGCACATCCATTGCAACACGATGGTAAGTCGTCACGAAAGGGCGCCGACATGGCTTTCGTCATCATTGGTGGCAGCGGCAGGGGGGAAGACCTTGACCTTGTGAAGGTTCTTGACGCGCTTGAGGCAGTAGGCGAGGAGCTCCTTGCTCTCGAGGCCGGCGCGCAGCCAGGCGCGCGGCGGCTGGAGGTAGCGCCCGCACTGGCGGCAGAAGAGGACGGTGCAGGCCTTGGGCAGGCCGTCGGTGATGTCCACCTGGCCGCGCAGGCAGGCAACGCACATGCCGGCGGGGTTGGGCGCCACCGCCGCGCCGCACAGGCAGCACGGCACCGCGCCCGCCGTTGCCGCCACCCGGAACATCCCCGCCGCCGCCGCCGCGCCGGCCGCCATGGCGCCGTCGCCGCCGCGTTTGGCGGCGCCCCGAGCTCCTCAGCTGCCACCGCCTCTCCTGTCCGCTCTTGCCGGCGCCTCTTTGTCAGCACCGCGCCCCTCCACTGCCGCCCCCGCCACCGCCGCCGCCGCTGCCGCCGCCGCAGCCAACAACGCTTCTGGCGCCGCCGGAGCCGCCGCCTCCGCAGCCGCCGCCGCCGTCGTCGGTAGGTAGTGGACTGTGTATTAGTAATGGAGGGCCTTAGTGGCCAAATATTAAGGGAAGCACGTTGACAGGTGTACATCACCTGCCGCTAAGCTGACACGATCACCAGCCTACTAGAAGGACCACCTCCGGCGTCCACTCCGTTAGCTCTCAGATATGATTGTCGACTTGAACGCCCCAACAAAGCCTACACTCAGCTTTCGTAAGCCCTAAACCCACATTAACCACCGCCGTTGACTGCGGAAGTGGGATGGAACTTACGCGGGGGCCCGTATTTCTTGAGCCAGGAAGCACAAAGATAGTGAGATTCTTCCAGAAGAGGGCGATGGCTGTGTTAGCCAGCCCAGAAAAAGGACTGAATAAAGTCAGAAGGGGCCGGAAAAGCGTTCATACACACAGCGACTCAAGTGGCCACGAGATATGCTCAATATCCCCAATACAGCAGTCTAGAGAAGGAAAGCACGTTGCTCTTCCCAAGGGGGCGAGGGCTGTGAAAGTCGGCTCTTCCAAACCACGCAGCAAATGAAGTGGCTGCAAGCTGCTCAGTATCCCTTGTTGAGCGGCCGCAGGTCAGAGGAAATAGTCTCCAATAGTAGCGGGTCCCCTGTCTGTAGCCAAAGGAATGGAGTGTGTAGTGAAGAAGTGAGCTCTTCCATCGGGAACAAGGGCTGTGAATAGCGACCCGGAAAGCACTTGACAAGGTCCACAAGGGCAGAAAAGCGCTGAAAGAGATACTTAAGCGAGTACAATGTAGGATAATCACCAAGTAACCTCTACTTAGCAGCCGCAAGTCAGATAGACTAGCCGCCGGATAGCATTCCCCTAGACGAAAGCTAGAGGCTGCAGCTACTGAAGGGCCTGAATAGCCAAGTACAACGGCAAGCACATAAACAGACATGCATCACCTGCCAAAGGCGGCTGCGCAGGTATTTCATTCGGAAGAGCTGTCAAATGAAAGCTCATCCAAAGGGGGCGAGGGTTGTGGAAAGGCCAGCCCGAAAAAGAAACAGAGTCTCCGATGTGAAGCATTAAGTGCGAGAGGCCAGCCCAAAGGTATGAATGCGAGCAGTCCTCATCAATTGGCCGCAGATTGCAGACCGGCAAAGGAGCGCAGCATCAAGTACAGCTTGTCGACATCCCCCTTGGTGTACTTGGTGCCGGCACTACTGAAGTGCTTGAACGACTCTGCACGGTCGAAGTAGAAGCCCCCCTGGGTGAGCGCCGCGTTGGGCTGCATGGCGAGCCACATCACTGTGTCTGCTCCTTGATCTGGCGTTCTCAGCCTCGACTTGAAGCTGGTTCAAGGCACGAGCAGGAACAACAGTGGACAGAGTCAATAAACAACAAAGCATTTGGCATAACAGTCGAAATGCACCCGCCCCAATCATCGTTCATCCATGCGCCAGAATGACAATAAAAGCCAGTCAGCACTTGCCACATGACGAGAAGGGCAAACAGAGAGCGAGACAAAGTTCTCATGATTGTAGGCCCCCCCATGTCAATAACTAGTCCATCATTTCTGCACGTCACAGCATAATTCCCTTCTACACATCTTTGGAATGAGATGGTAAAAGCTTGGAGGCACAGCTCACGTCTTGTAGAAGCCAGGCATGCTCTGGCTTAGCGTAGCTGTGTCAACCCACCCGGGGTGCATGCTGTAGAACCCAACACCCTTGTCTTTGTACAGCTCACCCCACTTCTCTGTGACCGCCACCTGCAGCTGGCCCGCAATATCACGTATGGCTCCGGGATGACACCCACCGGCGCTGTCGTTGCCACAATTAGACTCGTCAATTCAACAGTTGACATCAAATTCTTCTGACAATAATAACCAACACCTTCTACCTACACCTAGCCTAAAGCTGTAAACTTCACTCCATGGCGGCTCAGCCTGAACAGGGGAGTACTGAGGCACGGAACCTGCACGCGCTTGTTGCGGGCGTATGCCTGTGTGCCGACAAACTTCTTGACATGCTCCATCTGCGGAAGCAGACCAACGCACCTAAATTTAAATAATCTCAAAGTCGAGGCTTCTCGTGAATTCTGACAGAATCCAAAACTGCCATATGATCTCAGCAAAAGCCCTTGCAGCCAGTTGCATGCAGTCCGACGGTGAGCATCAGTAGGTGGCAAGAGTGCGTAAGGATATAGTTGCCAGATCGGAGCATCGCAACTGTGCCAAGTGCCCAGTGCCAATACCTGCAAGTCCAGGTCAAGCTGCTCCGTGAGGATGCCGCCAGTGGCAACAGAGATGACCTTTGCGTCCGGGGCTGCGCGCTGCAGAGCGGGGAGCAGGCACTCCGTCATCGCAAACACGCCCATCACGTTTGTTGCAAAGTTCAGCTCCAGCCTGCAAACATGCACTTAGAAAATATCAGTAGTATTCACATCCAACAAGTCATAATACGGCTGACGGTGTGGAAGTCATGCCAAAAGGACTGGCAAGACCAGGAGGTCGAGAAAGAGAAGGTGGCGTGTATGATCAGGAGTATCAGCCCACTTGTTAGAAGTTTCTGTAAGGTGAACACACACCCTTCTGCAGATTGCTTTTTCTCTAACTCCATGATTCCAGCATTGTTGACCTGGCATTGTCCACCTCAACAATCCCTCAATGACTCACACCGTCGGCAGTTTAACAAAAGCTCATTCATGTTGCATAGATGTCAAGAATCTTCTATGCACGTAGATTGACATCTTTGCTACTTGCCAACTGTCTTCAACACTGCTAGACTTTTGTGGTCTTACTTCTCTGGATGTAATATTGAGCTAGGAAGGTGAGCACTCACCAGCACATGTAGGGGCTTGCCAGATGTATCGTACTTGCAGGCAAAGTCCTTGACCTGCTGCAGGGATGACAGGTCGCAGAGCTGCCACATGCACAAGCAGAGTAACTCCCGCATGCAGAGATGAGAGGGCAGTTACATGGTAAAAGCATGCACTGCCGCAGCAAGCACTCCTGTGAGAAGCATTTGTTCAAGCACAATGAAGAAGCCTCTTCAAATGAGGGAGAGAAGTGTAGGCAGTGCTACCTTCACCAATGCCAATTCAATGTCATGAAGAGGCACAGACGACAGAAAGGCAGCGCAGCGAGCAGACGAGTCTACAACGTCATAGAGTGCCAAAGCACCTCAAGATGCACGTCCTTGTTGCCGGTCTTGGCAACAATGTCGGCAACGGCCACCTCACCACGCTCCTTGCTTCGACACACCAAATACACCGTCGCACCCCTGCACCATCCCGCCAGAGAAGCTCAGCAGCTTCAGAAACGTCCACAGGCAGCTGACTTGACGCTTTTACAAGCCCAACACAGATCTGACGCTACCAGAAAATTTGAGGTTTGAATTTGTAGCAGGTTTAGCAGCTCTGGACCTGTACTCTAAAGCATCAATCTCTTTCATCATTTATTCAAGATCTCGAGACTTTGTTGGAGTGCATGAGGACAGGACAGAGATGCAGGCACGTGCAGGCAGCTCCATGCTGGCGCCGAGTGCAGTGATGGCGCTTTCTTTCAGAGTTCAAGATAACCGCTTCAATGTACAAGGTTCAGTGGTCCATTTGCATTGAGATTAGCTTGACCGTATTGTCAGCAATCGTAAGGGGCTAAAGGGCTGCAGTCAAGGAATGGTCGCTTGCCTAGCAGCAAGGGCTTCGGCGGACGCCTTGCCAATGCCCGCGTTGCCCCCGGTCACAATGAGGTGCTGACCCGCCAGATTGTGGCCCACATCGGCCTCTCGGAACTTCTCGGCGTGCTTGCTGCCAGAACCGCAGGTAATGGAGTGTCAAGGGTAGAGATAGACGAGCTTCAACAATACAAACTCACTAAGTTAAGGAACACTGCTTCATGGGAATATCCAGCATTGGCCTTGACGATGTGCAATACTCACACGTAGGCCTGCTGCGAGAAGTTGAGAGGGCCGTATGCCAGGAAGAGGGCGGTGCGGTAGGCCTGCGGAGCGACGTGGGACGCAGGACGCGAGGCGTGAGAGCCACGCTGCAGCTCTCGGCGGCAGCGCTGGGACAAGGCTGCTGTGCGTGCAGCGTGTATGATAGCTAGCTCGGCTGGAGCGAACCTGCATTGCTATCCGCGCCTCTCCAATGGCGGTCTACAGCAGCAACAGCCACTACGCCAGACGGGCCGAGAGAGCTGGCCACGGCCTCGCCCGGCTCCTCGGCTGCTGCAAGAAGAAGAAGGGCTCGCCCATTGAGAATATGGGCTGGAACAGCCAGCCCAAAAAAGAATGAACAGAGTACAAGAAGAGGGGGGGGGAAGCCAGGCGAAGCCCTAAGGCGAAGCAGCAGAAATGACAAGCACACAAGAAAGCAGCTACTAACCACTCAGTAACCCCTGCTAAGCAGGCGCAGGTCGGAGAGGCTATGCTCCTGGAAGTATGTCCCCTGGCCAGAGCCAGAGCGGCACAGTGGCGGCAAGAGCGGCACAGTGGCGACGTTACTAATGGCCCCTTTGGACCTTGTCATCATAGTATCTATTTTATTTATCGTTCAATGGGGCTGGCGTCTCACAGCCATCGCCTCACTTTCGCAGAGCTGTGTCTTTTGGTGTGAAGCTGGGGGTGGCAGTCACAGAGTCAAGCCGCGTAGCAATCTGACTCTGAACGGTCTGTCTTGACCCCGCTATGATGACCGAGGGTCTGCTCCTCGCCTCAGGTCGGACTCTCCGGAGCCTCGACTTGACTAGTACTCGAGCCCTTGGCTGCTCACGGCGCACTGCAAGCAGGCTTAGGTTGTTATGAAGCCTTTCTTTGTGAAGCGACCAACAGTGCGCGCTATTGCTGAAGCAATCCACAATGAAGCCACTGGAACAATTGTCCTAACCCGTCCCATCGTATGCATGAAAGACTTCACGGTCTTGATGTCAAATCGAGTGGCCCTGCCAAGGGCGGTAACTGATACTGACAAGCCAAAAGATCTGGCATAGAGTGATCAACCATGACTGATTGATGGTAGCGAGTCATGACTAAGCAGCAAAGATCTATGTTACAAACGACCAATCTCAGTACATTCATAACGAGTGGGACTTGACAGTGGGGCAGCTTTGCTGAGCCTGTACTCCCTGAGAGGCGACAGTGCCGCAGCATACATTCATTGCTCTACAGTGCCGCTTTGATTGGAGTACTGTTGAGATTTACTCGAGGTTACTGATGCCAGGGCCCCCGAATGCATACCTGACAACAAGGTAAATCGAGCACGACATCGCACACGCACACTCACTGAGGTTTGCTGGTGGAGCCCCAAATGAGTTTCTCAGCTCTCAGCAACTACAAGACAACAACCAATGAGGAAAGCAAGAGGCCTTTCCTGGACTTAACCTCAGCTGTACTTTCAGAATATCGACAAGGCTTGCCAGCAACAATACTCAGGTGAGTATCTCTAAAAGTTCATGGCGGCCTTCCCAAGATCTTGGGCGTTGAGGAGCAACCTGCTCTAGTCCTTAGTCATTGACAGAGTGGGATAGTAGGAGTGAGCTCCTTCTCGCCCAGCAGGTGTATACCCTCCTTGTCAGTCCGTCAGGCTGAAATTCCACCAGTATGATGAGTACGTGATGAGCCATCGTAGTACTGCCCACAATGAGCTCAGGCTTCATCCCACACATTGGCACTTGCAAACACTGCAAGTCCTCAGTATGAGATATCATTCTTGTACTTGTGGGGGACTCTGAAGTAGCTGAAAGTCATTGGGCCGCAATAAGCCAGCGACACGACTGGTGCAAGCTTAAGCGAGTGGCACAGGGTGGTCAGAGCTGCACGTTCCGGAGGACCTCGGCGGCCTCCTCCGGCAACGTGCTGTTGATGTGGCACCCACTACCGAGCTCGAAGCCACCCATCTCCACCAGGTGGGGCACAATGCGCATGTGCCAGTCGTAAAAGGTATAGGTGCCCTCATCGTCCTGAGCAACCAAACATGCATTAAGCCCCCATGTGCAATGAGCTCCCAGCCATGATTTACTTCCTGGCGGCAGGACCAAAGAACTTGCAGACACAACTGCTGCCGCATATACCAATACAAAGTCTGGCAGCAACTGTATAACACATGCAAGCAAGACTTGCTCCTTGAGCAGGTTGAGCAGGCCACCCTGAATGCATTGGCACAGACAGCTCGATGCAATCCGAAAGAGAAATGAACGGGGAGGAGAGGCCGCGAAGAGGGGGGGGGGGGGAGGGGGGGGTGTGTGTGTAGATGGCGAAGGTGCTGTCTGAGCAACCTGGAGAGGCGCGGTATCAATGACGTAGTTGTAGGGAGGGGTGTCAAGTGCCTTGTTAATTCGTTGCAGCATTCGTTTTAGGATCTCCGCAAGGTCTGTGAGCTGAAAGCACGAAGCGAGTTCCGATGGTTGGATGGGCTCAATGCAGGCACGAAGAACAATGGACTACAAGGGACTTGGTCAAATTTATACAGATGAGGCCTTGGGTTTGGTTGGCTTGAGCATTTGAGACGTTAATATGCTCAGCTGCCTTACACCTCCGTTAGGATGGCTGCACCTTTGGGGCCAGAAGTTGACGCAGAGAAACCAGGAAGCAGAAGGAGAAGGCACAGCGCGAGGCCATGTGAATCGGCCGAGCAGATGCTGGCATGAGGCCAGTAGAGTTGAGGTTCACGGCCTGCTGACCTCCTCATCAGTGGAGCACTCGAAGTTGGAGACATGCCGCTGCGCAGGGATGATCCTGCGGGAGGGACGGCCGCAGTGGAGCCATGCTGCTAAAATCAGTTCTTCCACACTGCCCACAGCACTTTAAGGCAGGAGCTGGTGGTGGACTTCAAAGCCAGAAGTCTAGACGCCTGGGAAACAACAAATCTATTCTTTGAAGCAAAAGCAAGCCTCGCTGCCCATCGAAGTGGCTCATTCAGCTTGTGCACGCCGTGTCTTAATCCTGCACTGCTTACTATTGAGTCGAAGTCAATAGGACTCAGCCACCAGTACGATGCTGAATAGACGGCCCAGGTCAACGTAGCACAGGTGCTGAGAGGTTGTAGTGGCTCTGTGGGTCTTACCAGGTCTCATAAGCAAAGCGGGGGGCAAAGGGGGCCACGGCCACAAAGCTCTTGTTTCTGTCAATGAGACGCGCCGTATCCTGGATTTGCACCATACAACTTGGTTGTCAACTGGGGCCCCGGTCGCCCAACACGCTCCTGCGGTGGTCAGCCACTGTCGCCACCAGGATGCCCAGCGACTGGAGCTGCCAGTGCTCTGCATGGGCACCGGACCTCCTCAGTCTCGTGTTTGACGAGGCGGCAGAAGACGCAGGCGCCGTTATTGCGCTCATGGAAACTGCGCGCTTCGTCCAGCTGCTCTGCAGCTGCCCGTGGCACAATTGGCAGCGCCAGCAGCTGGCTATGCGAATGCGTCATGGATGCGCCCGCCGCATTGCCATGGTTCTTGAACAGCTGCGCGCGAACGCCACGCCAGGCCCAGCTGAAGCATTCAATTCGTCACGCTTAGGACAAAACCTCAACGCTACATGCAATAGAACATTGCCATTTCTCAGTAAATTATGTCGACTGAGGTGCTAAGCCTTTTGTAAAGAAGTCATTTGCTTGTAGTTCAGATGCAATGCATTAGCTAGTGCTGAGACAATTGGTTGTGCGAGTGTCATCATGTGCGTGCAGGGCTCTGTTGTTGGCGGCGGCGGCGCTGGCTAAAGTGGGCGCACCTGGACGTACTGGAAGCGGCTATCAGCCTTGAAGGCGCGGACGCGGTCACGGTAGGCTCGCAGGACGCACTCCACCTGCGCGGCGGGCAGGTCCGCCAGCGCCACGTCGTGGGCCGGCGTCTCCACCACGACCTCGTGTGCGCCAAAGCCGGGCAGGCGGCAGCCCTCCAGCACGCACTTGCCGCCGCTGCACCGCTTCGGCCTGTGGGCAATGGCCATGGCAATGGCACCGCTTTTGATAGCTGCTTCACTATTCAACGGGTTGCCAAGCTTGGCGCTGTGCTGACTGATAGTGGGCACTAATTGAGTGGTACCAATAGTTCGGGCTTTCCTGCACTCTACTATCGAGTTTACATTGTCAATCACTTATAATCACTATCACTTCTTGCTAAATTATCACAATGACGTTACCGTGGTTGACTAAACGATTCAATGTTGTAGTAAGCACAAGGCTCGCAGCCCGAGTTGGGGCCGCCGCGGCTGCCACAGCCGCCGTCGAGCGTCGACATGGGCTTGACTTCATGCCCAGTTGCGGGCTTGGCACTCACTCGCAGCCGGCGAGGCTGCCGTCAGCGGCAAGGGCGGCGGCGGCGGCGGCGCCACCGAGAGGCTGGTCGTCGGACACGGCGGGGTAGAGGTTGTGGACGACGCGCACGGCCCAGCCGGGGCTGTCGGCGGCGCCGCCGCCGGGGCGCGCGGCGGCCACCTCTGGGCCCGTCGACGCCTCGTGGCCCTCGCAGAAGTTGCAGGGCCCCGGCTTGGCCGGCGGCTTCTCGGAGCTGCCCACCGGCGGCCCGACGCCGCCGCCGGTCAGC
>WELB01000138.1:343024-384981 GCA_009602725.1 Spirogloea muscicola
GCCGGCGCCGCGCGCGCCCGCTGGGCCGCCTCGCTCGCCCGCCGCCACCTGCTCGCCGCGCTCGGCCTCCAGGTGCGCAACTGCCACTGCCGACCAATTGCGCTGTCGCAACACATGCCTTACCTTGCATTGTCTGGTCAAGGATTTTGGGTCGGGGTGCTAGCTTCCGCTGGTGCACGCTGCCGCCCAATTGCTGTCGCACATTATACCCTGCTTCGCCCCTGAATTCCTAAATCCTAAAGGCTTAACCTAACCCCTACACCGTAAACCCTCACCCCTGAGCCTTACTTCGCTAGGTCAAGGATTGGGTGAGGGTGCTAGCTTCCGCTGGTAACATCGCCGTCGCTGCCCAACTGCTGTCCCACACATGCCTTACTCAGCATGGTCAAGGGTTTGGGGTCAGGGTGCGGGCTTCTGAGGGCGGATCAGGGTTTTAGGGGAGGTCTGTCACCCGCCACGCCATGGCCATAGCAAACGTAGCTCCACACAGCGCTGGCCGCCTCGGGCGCTGGCGAGCAGCGGCCAGCGTGTCAAGGCCCCTGGTCAGCTTGCTAGCCGCGTGGGCCATCAGCAGTCCAGCACTTGCGGTGGTTCGCAGGAGGAGGGACCCCTGCAGCAGGCGACGGGCGCGGGCGGGTTGGCCGGCGATGCGCCATCGGAGGCGGCAGCAGGGGCAGCCCGGCCTGCCGATGACTTCAACCAATTTGCTGCAGTCGGCGGCTTCTCCTTCCCGGGGACTGCGGCCTCTGGCATCCCTGTGGCACCACCGCCGGCGGCCGGCGAGCGTCCCGACCCTTTTGACAGCTTTGCTGCCATCGCCAGGTGGCACCAGCCCATGGCTCCTCGATGTGCGCATCGCCGCCAGCCTGCCAGGATGACAGTGCCGCACAACACTTCAACTCCTGCCTGACGAGTCAATGATGCTGGGCGTGTGCCCGGCTGGCCTGGGGCGGTCGCAGCTCTCAGCAGGCTGGCCCATCGATGACAACTGCGGAGGCGGCGGCGGCGGCCGTGGACTCGGACTTGGACTTGGACTTCTTTGGCCAACTGCCGCCTTCCAACAATGCCGGCCAGACATCGCGAGGGACGCACTCAGCAGCGGTCATGACTGTTGAAGACCTCCTTGGATTCTCGCCGGCGGCGACGCCCAACTGGCCTAACACTGCTGCCGGTGATGGTGCCAGCGACGGCGGTGTTGGCGGTGTTGTGAGCGCCAGTGTCGAGGGTGGGTCCTGCACTGAGTTCCAGCCCAGCTATCACACCCTTTACCAGGCGCCGGCTGCTGAGGAGGCCAACGATGGCGAAGGATGGCCGGCCATGGACGCGGCCGCTGTCTCTGTGGGGCCGCAGGAGGCTGTTGAGCTTGGTGTTGTGGACATGGACGATTGGGGTGACTTCACCAAGCCAACGCCAGGAAGGCCTGCCTCAGTGGCGCCACTGACGACTGCAGCCCTGCTACCGGTGCCCAGAACCCTTGCAGAGAGAGAACATGCCGTGGATGACGATGCCGATTGGGACGGTTTTGTTGAGGCGCCGACATCCCGTGTTGGCGGCCGATTTGCCACCACCACTGGTCCCGTCGAAGGGGATAGAATGGGCCTTCCTGAAGCAGTGCCCCAGCATGTTGTCGCCACCACACAGGGCCTTGAGCTGGACGGCAGCGGCGGCAAGAACGAATGGGGTGGTTTCGATGAGCCAGCGCCAGGAGGGCCTGCCTTATTAGCGTCATTGACGACTGCAGCCCTGCCGCTGGTGCCCGGCACCTTCACAGAGAGAGAACATGACAGGGATGATGACGCTGATTGGGACGGTTTTGTTGAGGCGCCGACAGCCGGTGTTGGCGGCCCACTTTCCGCCACCACCGGTCCTGTGGAAGGGCTAAGAGTGGCCCTCCCGGAAGCGATGCCCCAGCCTGGCGTCGCCACCGCACAGGGCCTTGAGCTGGACAGCGGCGGCGGCGCCAATGACGACGATGATGTCTGGGGGACTTTTGAGGGGACCCCGCCTGACAATGGTGGCAGCGGTGGTGGCAGCAAGCCCCTTGAGGGAGGAACTGGCAAAGCCACAGAGGTGGTGTCCACCAAGGCCGCGTTTGCGAGCACCCCATTGCACTTGCTCGATGCTAGTGCTGGCGGTGGCAGTTACGAGGAGATAGGAGAAGTTGGCGGTAGCAAGGTCTTGGCGGCCGCCGCTCATGAGCTCCCTTTTCCACAAGTTCCTGGTGCGGATGATGTGGAGGCAATCACAGCAGTCTTGGCACTGCCAGCGGAGGAGGCACTGCTCAGCAGGAACAGCAGCGAGGATGGCAGCAAGTCGGAGAATGTTGGAGGTCCGCCTGGTGTGCCGGTCATGACAGAGCCCGACAACGACAGCCTGCCTGTACTCGTCCCTGACACAGTTGAGGACGAGTTTGGTGACGACTTCTGGAAACCCCTTGCTGCGGCACGGCTGACGCAGCAGCAGGCCGTTGTTGGTGGCCCAGCGACACCATGTGGTGATGCTGCCGCCAACCTTGAGGGCAACAGCAAGGGCTTTGACGAAGAAGATGAGTGGGGCACATTCACTGCGCCATCTGCGGCGGGCTCAGTACTGGAGGCGGTTGCGGAGGTAGCGACCAACGACAGCGATAGCGACCAGTGGGGCGACTTTGCAGGTTCTGCAGCAGCGATGGATATCACCACCACCATCAGCCAAGGGCCAGTACCACCACCATATTTTCAGCCCATCGGGCTGCAGCTAGAGAATGGCAGATATGGAGAGGCCCTTCCAGAGCTGGAAACAGGTTTCGCACTTGATATGCAGGACATAGTCATCAGCGGGCAGCCAACAACCGACTCACTATCAGCAACCACACACCAGAAGGAGCGCTGCCTGATGAAGGCCCGGGCTTCAAAGAGGACATCGGCAACCTCCTGAAGGCCAAGGTGGCGGCGCCACTACACGCTACAGATCCTGCTGCTTGTGTACAAGCCGGCAGCGCTATTGATGATGATGAGTGGGGTACGTTTGCTACCTCATTTCGGACGCTTGGGACCACCACACCGCAGGCCCAAGGGGTGCGTGAGGATGAGTGGGGTAGTTTTGCTGGTTGACATTCCTTCGTGCACGGCTCTTAGATCCTGCAGCTCGGTCCCTCACACCGTAGGGTGGCTAGCTTGACTGCAGCCGTAACCCCTATAGAGCTCCATTTGAATTAGGACACAGATCTATAAGCATGGTTGTTATCATTGATTTCCACCTTGATGCATATTCTCTTCCAACAGCAGCTGCCCCAACAGCGTCAAGCGCACAAGGCGCATGCAGAGGCGGCATTTACTGCCAGGCAGCTCTGCCCGAGAAGCTGCACAATGCCCTGCCGCATTAAGGCTGCCAGCCTCGTCCTTGATGTCGAGCTCAGTGAGCCACAGTGTCGGCTTGTCGTGGAGTCAATCGCAGTTATCAAGCTTGCTCTTAAGGGGCCATTGGGCCTGCACCTGAAGCGGCAAACAGGATATCAAAGGCCCTACAAAGAGTTTATTAGCCGCCTGCCTGAGAGCTCTTGTCTACAAGCTTTGTTTGAGTCAGACAATCAGCAGAGCATGTGATGTTGACACCTGCTGAGCGAGCTTGCTAACGCCTCATTGTGTAAGGCACACTGCGTCCTTCGAATGGCGCTAGTGCTCCAGCATAGCTCCTCCATTGCCGCCACCACCCTGCACTTGCCATAGAGAAGGCCACTCTGCAGCGGATCACGACATCTGCACACAACACACTTGCTGATGCAACCTTGGCATTGCTGCATGGTGCACTGAAGTTCGAAGTTCACAGTTCACAGTTCACAGTGCATGTTACAGTCCACGTCAAGCAGCAGCATGGAAGGATAGACTTACGGCGTCCAACCTCAGTCACGTGAATGTTGGCATGACAGTCTTCTGTGTGCTTTATGAGGAAAATCGGTCCGCCCTAAAGCCAGCGCGGGCCACAAGGAGCTGTAGGGGCGGCGAAAGCACTAAGGGAATGGCCCCAGTCAGTATGGAAATGCGCACCAGGCAGAGCACAGCGCTTCTACGTGCCGCTGCGCTCGCGCAGCCAGAGGCTGTAATGAGAGCTGGGAGGATAGATGCCAAGTGGGGCTGTAGCTCGTCCTTGCTGGCGAGTAACAATGCCTGCACAGCACTCCCAAATGTGGACTTTCAGGCATCACTTTGCTAGGGTCGGCCGTTTTTGTCAAAGTGCTCGAAGGGGCGAAGGAAAAGGATATCCTACTCTTGCGTGGCTAGTTTCAGCCATGCAAAAGCAACAGCCTTGATAGAATGTGTGGGCAATCTTCATCTCATAGCACTCAAGGCACATGACCAGGCTGCGCAACCACCGTGACAACTGATGATTCGCAAGTAGTTGCTCACTGATAAGCTAGTTCAGCACTGCTCAAAGCTTGCCAAATGCTTTGAGCAGTGCTCAATCTGAGTTGCGTGTGGCTGAGCACGAGAAGTCCCACCCTGTGTAGGAAGTCCAGGGAGGAAGCAAAATTGGATGCCTTGGGGCCAAGGGGCAGAGAAACGGCTGCCGTAAGAAGCTGCTCAAGCCCGGGAGTCCTTTGGGAGAGGATGAGGGCCAAGCACTCAACAGCTGCTTCACCAACCTGCACATGCCCCATAATTAGGATAGCCCAGTATGTCCATTAAGCTACAGCGTTTGTCATGGGTGATGTATGATACTGATCCCATGTTAGCAGGTAGAGGAGTGGATGTAGCTGCGCTTGCCTGATCTTAGCATCAGAGTGCCCATACTTCACATGCCCAGTGGCAGGCAATTATCAGCTTTGAGAGTCTCAGAGCCTTACCCCACAGTCCTCACTGCCTGAACAGGTAAGTATGCGTTGAAGCAGTGGCACTTTCACAGCAGGACAAGGCTGATCGAGGTGTCTCAGCTGAAGCTTTTGCATCAACAGGAGACTGAACTCTTGAATCACGTTGTCTTGATACTCCAGTAATTTCACCATAGCCCCGTGGAAGCGTTCCATCTCCTGAATAAAGAAGCACACAGTAGTGGAGATTGCATGCTCATACAATCAAAGTGACCAGCACAGCTCAAGCTAGATAAGACACTTGGTTTCACAATTTATTACAATTCTGTGAAATCGATGTGAAAGTGAGGGAGAGTGCACTACATGTGTACGAAAGCCGACAATGAGGCAGGTAAGCACGACTGCAAGAATGAGACATGTGAAAGGGCACAACTGCCATACCTCATTTGTTATGACTCTTGTGCCTGCTTGGAGATTGCTCAAACACCATGCGAGGTCCTGTGCCGCCTCGCCTCCTACCCTTGGATACTGCATAAGGTGCTGCGCCAATTTGTGCAACCTCTCATGACCATCTGCGGTGCCACATGATAGAGCAGCTTGATTTACCTGTAGTGGATTTCCTCTGCTTGAGCTTCCTGTATCATCCAGATCCCTTCCACAGCCCGCTGGAGCATCATAAGCAGAAACACTGGCACTTTGGCATTTGCTCGTCTCTACCTCCAGCTGAGGAGATGCTGCACGTCCTATTGAGGGTGGAAGCTCGCAGTCTGGTTGACTAATTTGTGAGGAAGGGAAAGTCTTTTTCAGGCCACAATCATGATGCTCAGGGTGCTGATTGGCCTCAAGATGACTTTCAGCTTCACATTCTTGTGCCTCTGCATCTGCTTTCTCCCTGTGCTGTAGCAGATCACCGGCTGCCTCTCCAGCGGTGATGACTTCAATAAGACTCTCAGGACTGCGGTGAGAAGTGTCTGATCTCAAGGAATGCTCAGACCAGGGAGCATGAAAAGGTGCATCAACAGTTTCGTCTCCTAACACCTGTGCAGCTTCAGGACTTGTTGGCGGCATGTGTGGACTGACTTTTGGATGGTCCAGACACTGCATGGCATATCTAGGTGGATGATGTCGTAGTGATGTTTGTACCAGGATTTGCTGTAAAGCCGCCTGAGAGGAAGATATTGCAAAGAAATGAGATAATGAAATGATTGACATTCCAACTTTTACTTGGAGTAGCAGCAGACTAACAAGGTCACAGTAGTTCAGGAACAGATACAATACTTGCTCTTTTGGAGGAAGTGCGTTGGAGATGTTGGCCAAAACAAGTGCGGTTGGCATGCTCCGTGCAAAAGCAGCAGTCATGGCTTCAACAGCAGCCTGCCTCACTGAACAAATTTTGTCGCACAGTACCACACCCATCCTTAGGTACCACATCTTACTTAAATACTCCAGAGCAGGATCACCTGATTGTTTCAGCCAAGTCCTCTCCATGACACCACTTCCGTACTTGAGCAAAGCAGTACGAAGCTTTGGGGAGCGGCTTGTATCCCAAGTCTTGATCATAGCCGGTAGCAGTAGCAGGGCCCTGCCATTGAAAGTGCTATTCCAAGTATCAAATGTTTGCAAGAACCATGATCTACGTAGTCCGGAGTAGTGCATGCATGCCAGCGAGCCAAAACTGGTGGTGTTGGTGTCCTGGGTGATACCCGTATGTCTTCTCTGCAACTTGCAGCACGAACGAGGCGAGCTGGCGTGTCTGCTCCTTAGCATCCATCGATTTGCAGAGCACTATTGCTACAATCTGACATAGACGGGGTTCGAAGACACTTGGAACGGCTGGCATGACAAATGCCAGGGATGCCAACCCTGCTTGCACGACCCTGCAGCAGCATCAGGACCTTGTGTCAGTGTGCAGGGTAGCTGGATGTTGATGTGCAAGCACACTAATGACATCGTCTTGTCTGAACAGAGACTATCAGAAGCGAACTGCTGTACAGCTTCAATGGCATCAACCTGCCGAAAGAGCACGACAATGAAGTCGGGACTTGTCTTACTTGTGATGCTGATCAGGGAGATGCTCTTCATACGACCTTACAACAAGCTCACTAAGCTGGAGCACCTGACAATAGGAACACATGAGGGAGGATAAATAAGGCACTTTATCTGATGATAATCGTTGGGACAACAACGACAATGCTGATCGATTAACTGACAAGGACAGCGCAATCTGCAGTCTGACTTAAGCATTCAAGCCTCCAAAGGTACGAAACTTGTACCTCCTGGATCCCGTGCGGAGTATCCTCAAACTTGCTCCTGATAAGATCAAACAACTTGACACGGACTATCCAGGAAGAGCCAGGTTGAAGGCTCGCTTCCAGAGCAGTAAGGAGCACTGTCCTATCCTCCTGATGGTCTTTCATCTTCTCATCATTGGCATTCGTCAGAAGACCAAGCACTAACCCCTCCTTGGAGTGCGTGCTACTTTTATCCACGTTGGTCAGTTGGCCGAGAGCAAATGTTGTCGGTGGTCTTCCAGCCTTCGAGGTAGCTGATCTTGGCGAACAGGGAGGCTCCAGTGCCAGGGGTGTCAATGGCTTGAGCACTCGCCTTGCGCCCCGACCATTGCCCATATTGTTGAGAGATTCTCCTGATGCTCCTTTCCCCGCTGGTGCTGCATAGCGGTCTGCCTCTAGAGCAGGAGCTATGGAAGCTGTGTCAGGCGAGAGGCGTACCAGGACTCTCTTAGGTCCAGCACCGACCTGTGCTATCCTTAGTGCCTCTGTGACAGACATGTCCACTCTTGAGCTGCCAAAGCTGTGGCTTGACGAGCCTTCCAGCGTGGCTGCGCTGTGCTGCAGTACTGAGACTGTGGGAAGGCCATCAACTTTGCCCACTGGCAGGGATGGGGTGGTTGACAAGCTTTGCTCTCCAAGGCTCTGCAACGCGGATCCCAAATCTTGAAATGGTATGGCAGGCTCCCTCTGCACTCTGAGCGAGCCCCCTACTTGCAGTCTCCTGTGGCCAGTGGTTGTTGCCGGCGCCTGAGGATATGCGTTGCTGGTAAGTGGCACCTGGAGTGGAAGTTCGAGCATATTCACGTCCTCATGTTCACGCACACATTGTTGGAGTATCTGAATGTCTCTCCTGTGATGCCAGGATTTTGAGCTTGGTTTCCCCTTGACCCCTGATGATAGGCCTGGCCTCTTGTCCAGTTGGCTTATGCTATTCCAGCTGCTTCTTTCTTGTGCTGATCCCTCAGCCTGTTTATGGATAGCAGCTGCAGACGGTGTAATGGTGGACTCCACATTGGTTCTTCCTGCTGCTGCAAGGTCCTTGTTCAAGTTTCTCTTGAAAGATGGACCTGGACTGGCGCATGAATTCAAGAGACCTGCAGGTTGGGAGGCTTGTGTCTGTCTACCACCATGTAAGACAGGGCTGGCTTGGGAAGAGTACATCTGCCGACTGGCTTGGTCCAGCACAAGCTGCAACAGAACAAGGTATGTTGAGTAATGGTGTCCAAGAATTGGAAGGGCAAGAAGGGACTGCAGAGTCGTTGTGCCATGGCAAATACATTTTACCTCGACCCTTGGGAACTGATATTAGTATCTCCTGTGTTGGCGTCTCAGCAAGCAGTAGCAGGTTACAAGGCATGTCAATGCCCACCTTTCTGGCACCTTGATCCATTTTGGCGAACAGATGCCTTGACTGCACTGGCCAGATCCTTGCATATAGATGAAAACACTGCCTGGCTGACAGGCGTACCTGCATACACGTGATTTCCTGCTATTGAGGAGATAGACCAGTGCTATTCTGGCCCTTCTGGCGATCAGAGTACCAAGATTCATGGACACTCATACGCATGGAGAGTGGATTGCCTGGCAAACGTGATGGTTAAGATAGCTTGCTTACGCACTTCGCTGACTGCGTCCACAATGCAGCACAAGATCATGGACCCGTACAAGTCTGCAGCTCTTTGCACTTCAGGGGTATTCGACCACTGTTCTAGCACCAACAGGCAGTAATCTGAGCATCTGCCGTGAACAGACAACAAAGACTGGATTTCAATCAATACATAAGCCATGATTGATGCTGCTCTTGCCAGATCAAGGAGCTTGACATATTCCGATGCTCAAGCAGTGACTGTAGACCAAACCACCCCAAAGCTTGCAAGAGCCCCACTCAAATACATCCACTGATGAAACAGCTACATCTGGTTGGCTACAATAACAGGAATGTGCAACTCGAGGGAAGTTCCTACCTGGCACGAAGGATAGAGCTACGGTTATGCATAGCATGCTCCAACAGATTGGGTAGGGCTCGATGGAGTTGACAGTAATACAGAAGCTGCACGCACAAAGTCAGAGCAACCGGTGGCTGTGAGTGGATTGAAGTGTACTGTGAGTGTCAGGAGGTAAAATTTTGGAATAACAAATTGTAAAGCACGGGCTTTAGGTCTGTGAGACTCACTTTCCTGATGCAGCTGTCTGATGATTCTGCAATAACTTGCACAGTAATCACCACAATCTTGAGAAGGGCCTGCCAATCATGATGGAAGGCTGCAGTAAGTATTGTATTAATGTTCCCCTCCTATCTGACCAATTAGCAATATACAGCCTGATTCCAATGCTTAGTATATAACCTATCCAGTATTCTTGAGAAAAGAAAAGCTCAATTGTCATACCGGGAGAAGTGCTTCAGCGCATGCTTCAAAGTCAAATCGAAGGGTTGCTGCTAAGCAATTCAGCAGATGACAGGCCTGCAGAGAACAGGGCGCAGGCACATAAGGACGGACAATGCGTGCTGCATTGCCTGCATTGTCTGCCATCCGGAAAAAGCTGAGCCACTTTGACAAGTAGTTCACTCTTATCTCTGCCTTGTTCCTGTAGCGTTGTCAAGTGGTTTAAGGCTAGGCAGGAGTACGAGGGCACTTCTTTGAACTGTGCTCACTACCAGCAGATTGCATCGATTTGTACATAAAACCGTGTGAATGGATCAGATCACCACCTGCCTGACGATGCTTGACCGCCTGTCCTCCAACTGCGACCGCAGTGGCCCAATGAGCTGCTTCAGCTGGCCTTGGAAGGCCCCATATTGGTGAGCGCCTGTACAAATGGACGCCGCAGAGAAAGCACTTGTTGACTGCTTTCGCAGGCAAGTATTGGCTCTGATAAGCGGGCGGGGATCCTTGGTAAGCCACGATGATCCACCACTGGCATACGTGCATGGCATCTGCGCACTGTCGAGCGATCACTAGATCATTGCCACTCCTGCACCTTAGACTCAACCAAGGACGATGTCGAGTAAAACTTTGCGCAGCCGGGTAGTACCTCCGAGCAACAGAGCCTCCAGCCTTTGCATGGCGTGCATGCGCACGGTCCAGTCTTGGTGCAGGTCGAGCATGGCAGCCACCTTCTCCATATCCTGCACAAGTTCTCTCTCGGAGTGCACCTTCTCCGGTTCCACCGGGCGCTGTGGCTCCACGTCGCGACCTGGCGGCGCCGCGGTCGCCGCCGAGGCCGCGCCGTGCTTGGCGGCGCCCGAGGCGGGCCCCGTCTCCGGCGCGCCTGCCTGGCGGGCCATCTCGCAGGCGAGCCTGTCTCCGTCGGGCCTTACCGCGTAGCGAGATCGCCACCCGACAAGGCGACGGGCGGTTGCGGCGCGCCCCAGCCGCAGACGAGCTCCTCGATATCCGCCGCAGAAGGCGGCGCCTGGCGCGGCGCGCCGCGCGCTGCCGCCGCGGGGCGTCGCCGCCGAGGGCCCAGGCAGCGTGGGAGATGTGCAGACTGACGGTTTAGGTCCGCTAAGTCGAGATAAAGAGGAAAAAGATAAAGAGAGAGATGGTCCCCGTCATGACCTGATGCTTGCGGCCAGCCTTCGATCGGCGGTAAAAATTGAAACTGCCTTCCTCCACACAGTTGCGGTCCGTGTTTCAGTCGACTCCAGCATTAATTCAAGAAAGTGAAAACCCCCCCGCCCCCCTCCCAGACCGACTTTAATCAAGCTGATGACCCACCTTTCTTGTCAAACCTCACCGTGTTTGAACTTTTGAACTGGCGCGCCCCCGCGGGAGGCTGGGCAGCCAAACCGCTGTTAGAATATAGGCATTAGCTCCTTTCGTTATTCTCCATACTATTTGAAGTGTCCCACTTAGGGAAGCACCTGTCGCTTCCAGAGGTGGCTTGCCCGGATCATCAGGGTGACACGTAGACAGATCACACGTGAGAGTATGTGCCTCACACCTGTGGACACATCAGCTTAACGGACACCTAGGGCCAGCTCTGCAGCAGGCCCCTGCCCGACTAGCTTAACGGACACCTCGGGCCGGCTCTGCAGCCGGCCCTCCTTGGGCCCCCGGTGGGCAGACCCGCCGGGACCCAGTGTGCCCATGTGATTCTGCATTCTTTCTATGTAGGCAAAAGGGGGTCGAGTGAGCTCAAGCTTGCTCACTCTAACAGGAGCCACCGTCCTCCTTTTGCCCACCGCTCCTCCTTGCTTGCCAGCGCCCACGCCACCTGCCTTGAGCTGCTGCCGGCCTGCTTCCTGCCGGACCCTGCCGCCATCACCGCCATGGGCAAGAAGGCTGTCTTTGCCGTGGGCAAGAAGGCGAGGAAGGAGCGCGGCGCTCCATTCAAGAGCACCGCGTCCTCATCGCCTGAGCCTCAAGCTTCTTCACGGCCTGAGCCCCAACCGAGTGATGGTGAGACTCTGGGTCCTGGGCATTCAGTTAGTCCTAATACGGCACTAACGAATAGCCCAGCTCAACAACCGCCACCCACGTGGCCCCACGCCGTCAACGGGGGCACCGTCCAAGGCCACCGTTTAGTCAGCCGCTCCTTCAAATCATCAGTAGCCGCAGCTTTGCTCGC
Organism: Spirogloea muscicola; assembly: GCA_009602725.1. NCBI lineage: Eukaryota > Viridiplantae > Streptophyta > Zygnematophyceae > Spirogloeales > Spirogloeaceae > Spirogloea > Spirogloea muscicola. The sequence goes on from WELB01000138.1 coordinate 354,674, forward strand.
ACTGGGCTACCTCAGGTCGCCGTCACTTCCCACGACGACGGCGGCGGCGGCGGCAGCGGCGGCGGCGGCGGTGGCGACGCCGTGGTCTCCGGCGGCCTGGGCGGCACCGGCGGGGCTCGCCATGGATGCGCAGGCACAGGCTGCGGCCGTCGCGGTGAGCTGAGCTCGGTCACGCTCCGAGGTCGCATCCATGGCCAAGCGCTGTCGTAGTCGCAGCCAACGCCACTTGTGGCGCTCGCTCGCCCCTGTCACCGCGGCGGCGCCGCTGCCGGGGCTACAGCTCGTGACGCGCCCGCCCAGTCGTGCGCGCAGGCGTCCAAGGTGCTAGTGGTCGGCGCCGGCGGTATTGGCTGCGAGCTCCTCAAGACGCTTGTGCTCTCCGGGTTTCGGAATATTGAGCTGGTGCGATGCTCGTCACGGCTTGGCGATGAGCCAGCAGGACGCTTTGCTACTGAGCCGTCGCTCCTGCCTTAGTGATGGACTACGCCACACCGGCAAGTCGGGGGTTTTGTTAGGGACGGAGCGGCCAGATGTGCGGGCTTCCATAGGCAGGGCCGTGTTGAGCTAGCTGCTTGATTTCAGAAGATTACAACTTGATTAGCAGATGCCAGGCCAGACAGTCAGCGTCCATTTGGGCTGTATTTTTGGAAGTACTTCATAATCAAGGTCTAACTCTTTGGTCTATGTCACTTGGCATGTATATGTTGGAATTGATACTGAAAGGTTGTTGTGCTGCACAGATTGATCTGGACACAATTGATGTGAGCAACCTTAATCGCCAGTTTTTGTTTCGCAAGCGGTACGTGGGCCAGTCGAAGGCGAAGGTGATCCTCCTGGTGGCGCGTCCTGCTGGCAGATACGCAGGCTAGTATGCAATCACCAGTCCTTCCATCACTGTTGCACTTCTAGCTGCGGACCACTTATGTGAAAGCTGCACTTAGTAGTAGCTGTATCAGACTGTGCAACTGTGCTACAAAGTTACGCAGGTGGCAAAGGAGGCCGTGCTCAGATATTGCCCAACTGCAAAGATCATTGCACATCATGGGAACGTCAAAAGCCCAGAGTTCTCCCTTGACTTCTTCCAGAAGTTTGACGTGGTAATGAATGGACTTGACAATCTCGAGGCTAGGAGGCACGTCAACCGGCTCTGTCTGGCGGCCAGTGTGCCATTGATTGAGAGTGGTACGACTGGCTATCTTGGACAGGTGTGGTTGACAGCACTGACAACAATTACAACCTCATACTGTTGCTTTTGTCAAGCAGCATACACCTGTAGCACTTTAGGGCCACCTCGAGTTCAGACTTGCACTCTAAATTGTGCTGGGCCTTCACTTGCTCCTCTTGCATTGCTCAGCAGTCTCATGGATGTTGCTTTTCAGTGGTAGATCCGCCTGACTGCTGAAGAAAGGGCTGGCAATTGCCGCAAGCTCGGCAAACTAAGCTTCTGTTATGCTGTGCTACAGACAAAGGGTGTGTAATGAGAACTTGTTTTGAAATAGGCGTGACGAGAGCATCTGAGCCTCGCCAGGTGTGCAGGTGACAGTGCACGTTAAGGGGCAGTCAGAGTGTTATGAGTGCCAGCCCAAGCCAGCTCCCAAGACATATCCCACCTGCACCATAACAAACACACCAAGCAAGGCAAGGAATCAATGCCATAGTCAATGCTTTGGGCTGGCAAGATTAGGCTTTAGAGCCAAGGTCTGCTTGGAAGAGGTCGAGATGCTATTTGCTTCATACTTGTGCGTGCTTTATCTGAGATGTCATACTACCTCTATATCTTCCTTGTATTGGATTGCTCGCTTCACTGGTAGTCAGGTCTGAAGTTGTTGGGGCTGTTGCAAATGCTGAAGGGTCTGTCATGCAAGGCTCGCACATTGGACAATGTCTTTTCGACGACCGTGGAAAGTTTGTGAGTCTGACTGTTGTCATGTCTTTGATACTACTGTCTTGTGATGTCCGGTTTGTTGTGCTCCAACTTTTGGCTTTGTGTAAAGGCAGCCCGTGCACTGCATTGTGTGGGCCAAAGAGCTGCCATTTCTCAAGCTGTTTGGAAGGAAGGACCAAGTAAGCGACCTTGATGTCCGGACAGAGGGTATGGATGCTGAAGCCGAGCAAGAAGAGAGGCAATTCTTCGAGAAGAAGAAGGATGAGAGCATCAGGGCTTTTGGACGACGAGTTTTTGACAGGATATTTGGTACGAACATAAGCAGGACCTTGGAAATGGAGGATCTCTGGAAGCAGCGTACACGCCCCCGACCTTTGTTCATAGACAATGTTTTGCCTTCTGAAGAGGAGGCAGACGAGCACGAGCTCCAAGATAGGCGAGTAAGAAGCACTTCGGCTCAAGTTGGGACGTCCACAGGCCCTAAAGATGTAGCTTTGCAAGGAGGAGGCATGGTGTCTGCTATGGCCACTCTCTCACTTACGGACCAGCAGAGAGTTTGGAGCATCGAGGAGAATGCGAGAATCTTCTTAGAGTCAATTGGGCTCTACTTTCTGGAGCGGGAGGAGGTGAGCAGCCACCATTGACTGGCCTGCGAAGCTGCACATACAAGATATATCAAGCACCTGATGGCCACCTGAAAATTCCAAAGAGGGCTTCTTTAGGCAGAGCTATATTTTAGAAGCCTGTGGGGCATGTTTCTGCTACACTGCAGTCATCAATTTCTATGCTCTCCACCACTTCTTCATGCCTGACTATGTCTCTGCAATATGCTCTTTGTCCCCCGTTCTGCAGGAGATTGGGCGCTTAACCTTTGACAAAGATGACCAGCTAGCAGTAGAATTTGTAACAGCAGCTGCCAACCTGCGGGCGAGCTCATTTGGTATCCCCGTGCAAAGCCTTTTTGACAGCAAGGGCATAGCCGGCAACATCATCCACGCGGTAGCCACCACCAATGCCATCGTTGCTGGCTTGATTGTGATAGAAGCTATCAAGCTTCTGAACAAGCAATATGATCATTGCAGGTTAGAAATGCACAGTGATATTACTTGTCGCTCTTGTGGAGAGTGCACGAATGAGTGACTCATGCTATATTGTCTGCTTTCAGTCTTAGCTATGGTTCTTCGTTTGTCAGCCTCAGCTGCATTCATTTTGTGAATGCACCTGCTTTTGCACAAAATGGTGCAGAAAGTATTGCATGTCTTTCTGCTGCTTGCCGAGGCCACCGACGCTGATCAACCTCGCGAGATGAGTGCCTGTGCAGGATGACATTTTGTGCGGAACATCCTCAGGGTAGGCGGCAACTGCTCCTTGTGCCCCTCGAGCCCCAGGAAGCCAATCCGAAGTGCTTCGTCTGCTCCGATGTATGTGTGGCATGTCTTCGTGTGTGTCATGGCAACAGTCCCGCCAAGACCTGTGCCAGTTTAGTGGAGCAGTGATACAGTAGATAGTAAAGCTTGCCAGCCAAGCGCATGCTTTACTTAGCACTTGGCGTGCTTGCTTGAAGGCTTGGTTTGCATGTTGAATGCAATAAGATGATGCATCACCTGGCAAGGGTGGGGCCGCAACTTGGGCAGGTAGAGATATTTACTGGCTCTCTGCTCACTGCAGATTCCGCTCTTCCTTGAGACGGACTGCAATGTCACGACACTCGCCAAGGTCCTTGCGGTCGTTATAAGAGGAAAGATGGGAGTCAATTCCCCTATGGTGATGCACGGCGACAGCGTGCTCTACGAGACAGGCGATGACCTTGAGAAAGACGAGGTGGAGCGGTACGAGGCCAATGCTCAGAAGGTGAGATCGTGCATTGTCTCCTAATGATGTGGCATCTTCGTCCTTAAGCTCACAAGGTAGAGGATGTCCTTCATCTGAAGATGCTGTGAGATCCTGTGCAGTTGCTGGTCGATCTTCCCACCCCTGTGGTGCACAACTCGGTCTTGTTGGTCGAAGACTTCACGCAGGACTTCAAGTGCACCATCTACATCAGGCACAGGTGCAAAGCCACAACACCCTCTGCTCAGGGATGCCTGTATTGCTGATGTGTGGCTAAGGCAGTTGACTTGCAGATCTTAGAAGGTGTTTGTTCCTTGCGGCGTCCAACCAGGCAGGCATCCTGATTGCTTTGCATAGCCGTTGCAGGTCCGAGTTTGACGAAGAAAGGGAGCCCGATGGGATCGTGCTCAGTGGTAGCGTCCCAACAAGTGGGCAGGCGGAGGAAGGGGAGGCACTGGAGCCTGAAGATCAGACTGACCTGGTCACAGAGGAGGCTGGCCGCGACAGGCCAGCCAGCAGGAAGCGAGGACAGGAGGTCGAGCCTGAGGCGCCAGCAGCTTCAGGGGACATTGATGGAGGGTCGAACAGCACCAGCAGGGAGAGGAAGCGCGAGAAGAGGTGACAATGTCTGCTGAGTGCGTGCGCCCATTCGTTGGCGTTCTTGCAAATATATGACTCTCACTTGCACAACATTGCTTCTACATTAGTCATCCTTACTGCCTAGCAACAGCGCAGGGGAGTAGGTGCACCTTGCAAAAACCTATTACTGCCACTTTAGCACGCATTCTGTTGAGTCGGTGGCCTTGGCCATGGCCATTGCAGTTCCCTTATTCTACTTGCTTATCATATCATAGTGCCGGTTCATGAGCAGTTTGTTGTTTGAGCAAAGCATGTAGCATGCACACAATCAGAGCGCCCATGGCCTCCACTCCTGGTGCTACTGAGAAGTGAGCCCGGAGCCCTGCATTAGAGAGACAGTAGGAGAGAAGAGGTGAGTTGGCAACAATTAAACCGGCCCTCATAATGTGCATTAGGTGTGCATTAGGTGCATAATGTTGCATTCTTGGCCCTTCTCCTACAACATGGCGGGAGAACTTCAAACAAGGCTGGAGGGCTGCAGTTGCTGGTGAAGAATTACTTTGCCACAAAAACAGCGCTTAGGCTAAACACCTCCAGCCGCATAACATTGAGAGCAGTTGGAGGCAGTGGGTAAGCGGTGCCAGCTGAAAAAGAGTGGGCATGGGCAAGTCTCCAAAAGGTGTGCGCTGTGCTAAAGCCCTCATACTTTCTAGCGTCTTCTCAAGAAGATGTTTAGCTCCTGAGCGCCCACTTGCAGAAGTCACTGAGAGTGGTTCTGTGCATTCTGCACTTTCCAGCCCGTTCAGACCTTGTTCTTCCTTTGGGCTGGCTTAGATTGTTCATTTCTTTGGGCTGGCTTGGATTCTTAAAATTGGTCTGGAAGGTGATGCAGGAGTCGACTGAAAACGACATTCACTGAGTGAAGGCAGTTACTTGACATTTCCACTTGCTGACTATCGGCTAATCAGCACCCACTAAAGAGAATTACCAATAGTAGATGTGTCTTTCCTGCGCCTTCCGGCCCTTTCAAACATTATATATCCCTTTGGGCTGATCTCTCACAGCAATTGCCCCACAAAGGAACAGTTGAAGAACACGCTTGGTCCACCAAACAGAAATATGTTCCATGAATATACTTAGCAGCCGCAAGCATGGCGAGCTACTCTGACTTGGGGCTGCTGATCAGGGGTGATTGAGCACCCACTCGTTTCAGCCACTTGTGTGGATGTTTGACTTTGCACGCTCCGGCCCCTTCGGACCTTGTCCATTCTCTTTTGAGCTGGCCCTTCTCTCTTTCATTGGGCTGGCCTTTCAAAGCCGTTGCCCACTTCTGGAATTTTTTTACGTGCATAGTTGAGCTACAGCCGCAGCAAAGACGTCCACAGGGCTGCAGTTTTGTGGCCAGCACCGCTGACGTCTTATGTGTGGCACAAAGCAGCTCGCAGGCATCTTAAATTACTTTGAAGGAGTATTTACAACTGCTACTCACGTGGGCTGATGCCTCCATGTTTTGAAGCATATGACACGTCCCTATGTGAGCATGGCTGCAGATGGGGTGCACAACATGCTTCAACATCGGTGTTCTGAACCTCTGCCCTTCTCAGCTGCTCTCCTACGCATGCCCCCACCTACTCTTTCACCTCCGAGGCTCTTCTGAAAGCAGCACCCTGCAACACATCCAGTCCTAGGAGAACCAGCTGCTATTGTGACTGATAACAATGCATTTCACAAGCAGCCAATCCTTTAAATCAGACTGCATCCATGTACTGGCGATGATAACAACTGGATTTCAGTATGAGCAACTAAGAACAGTCCGTTTCTATGAACTGTCTGTACAGCCTCACCACATCAGCCTTCACACCTCTTACGGTTTTGGGGTTGGGCATATTGTGCTCCTACACTCATCGAGCTGAGGTTGCAGGTCAATGAGGTGCAGCCATGGCCTGAGGCCGTCTTGATCTATGCACCATCGTCATGTCGCTTTGTTACACTTTGGTGGCATGCAGGCACAGCGACTGTCCCCGGCTTCAGGGCCCCCAACTTGCACCAGGGCGATGGCTCGCATCGAGGACTCACAGAATGGCACGTCCTCACCTGTTGCAATGGCAAGCAGGTGGCCACAAGTGTGCAGAATGCAGCGGCGCCGAGACCGCTGCTTCAGAGCAACAAAGAGCTGCGGCTCAGCCTGATGCCGGCCCCGATGGCTCCTCCAGCTCCATCTTCACCTGTTTGACGAGCAGGCCTGCGTCGTACATCTCCTGCAACGGGCGCCGCTGCCCAGACTGCACCAAACAATATTCCCCCGCTATGGAGGAGCTCGTCACGAAGCTATGGTGCCAAGAGGACAAGAGGACATTGCACGAGCACTTAGAGTTTGGGTTGGCAACCAGGGCTCAGCTTTTGGGTTGGCCAACAGCATGCAACTCTGGGTGCCATTAGTTGGGGCAAAGGGAGGGGGGTGGAGGTGGGAGGGGGCCTCCGACCTCTGAGTTCCACAGTCCATCGCCCTTGCGCCGCGGGATTATGTGGAAGTGCGTCTGTGCAATGCCAGCCAAGCGAATGCGAGGTGTGGTTTGCATGTCAGCTCTGTGCTGCCTCGATCCTGTCCAAAGCCACGGCCTCACACTTGCATGCTACAAATCTGTGAGGCAGAATGCAGCAGCAGCTCGAGGGGCATCCACTCACGTGGAAGACGACCTGCCCCGCTTCAGCGCCGCTGTTCACAAGCAGATTGAAAGCATCTGCACTCGCCGCCACCGCGTCTCAGCAAACTAGTCGCATATTAGCGCAACCACTAGCAAGGTTTGGCGAGGTGGTCCCATTGATAAAGCTACAAGAGTCTGGCGACAGCAAGACAAGAGACTCTAAGAACAGCTGACTTGGCCATCTTGATGGGGTCCAGGATAACGCTTTCAGCTGCATGGACAGAGCGCATCATCTAAGACCTACACTTGGTTTCATGGTCACAGGGCATGCACGATAGGGCTGCTGCAGCAACCGGAGCTGGTGGCCTTGAGGAGGGCTGAGCTTAGGAGCGGCACCGCCGCACACATGGCCGCTGCCACCTGCCGTAGAGTGTGAGACAGGCTATTGGTACTGCCAGCAGCTTATGCAATGTGAGGGCAGCCATGGCGGCCCTGAAGCTAGGCACCGCCTGAGGAGCAGTGCATTCAGAAGCCGACCTGCGGCGGCGTTGCCTGGAGGCAGGCGTAGTGCGCGCGGGGGATGACCAACGAGTGCCTGAGTGTGCAGCACTCGGGCAGTCCACCACTCAGTGAGCGGGCACCCAGAGACAGCCGTGCGGCTTGCAGCATCGGCAGCCGCAGCCGCGACAGGCGACGTTGCACAGGCTAGCCACCTGGGCGCCTGGCGCCTGGTGGCGGTCGAAGCTTTCTGACAGTCAAGGTCAGGGGTCTGAGGAGTCCTCACCCCAGGCTCAGCGGGCTCGCGTCCAGGATGCAGAGGCAGGCGTCGTCCTCGTACAGCTGCGGCAGCAGCAGGCGCAGCGGCGGCAGGAGCGGCGATGCTGATCAGCAAGCAGAGCGTCCATGGCGGAGCTGGGGGAACGACGTCTGCCGGGCAAGCCCTGGACGCCAGATTGGTAGCACTTAGGGAGGCGATACAGCGCAGTTAAGCTAGCATAATTGTTGCGATTAGATAAGACGGCGACCTTGTACGCCGGGCTGCGGCCGTGGACGACGTCGCAGAAGACGCAGCCCCCGAGGTCGAGCGCCGGCGGCCCCGGGGCGGCAGAGGCGCCGCCGTTGTGGGGCCCTGGCCATGGCTGCGGGTCCAGTGCCGGCAGCAGGCGCTGCCAGTAGCTGCCGGCGCCGCCGTCACCGCCGCCGCCGCCGTCGCCGGCCAGCGGCGGCACGAGGAGCCGCCGCCGCCCGGGCGGCCGCCNCAAGCTAGCAATAAAAAAAAACATAGAAGGAAAAGTCGTTTTATAGAAAAGGCTTATAAAGGGAAAAGTGCAAAGTATTCCTCCTATTTTCAAACACCAGTAAGCTAAAACTTTAGTAAGTATAACGCTTTCCAATGAATAATAACTACAAAGATATAGTTCCATGCTACCATCTTCATAATCACTCTGAAAAAGAGATTCTGAAAGAAAAGTAAACAGAATACACAACCAAATTAGTCCTAAAGAGAAATAAGAAAGAATTTCTGTAGAAAAACCCATTAATAAAGGAAGGCTTACAATATAAAAGAGAAATAACGAAAAGCTCATTGCAGTAGTAGAAAAAGCAAGTAGTATTTCTTGAAAAAACAATTTAAAATTCAAAGTTTCTATGTATTTTTTGCGACCTTATGATTTTATGTCATTTTACTCTCGTATTGGTCCAATTTTAACTGGATCCTGTGTTTTTTTTATAGCCATGGCGATCTATTGTAGTACTTGGGTAGCTCCTTCAGATTTTCAACAAGGTGAAAATTCTCGTATCATTTATATCCATGTACCTGTGGCTTGGATGAGCTTACTCATATACATAGCAGTTTCTATTACAAGTATTTCTTTTTTGCTTACTAAACACCCTATATTTTTCATTTGGTCTAAAACGGGATTAAGAATAGGCACTCTCTTTACATTTCTGACTTTAGTAACTGGAAGTTTATGGGGGAAGCCCATGTGGGGAACCTTTTGGGTATGGGATGCACGTTTAACTTCTGTATTAATCCTCTTCTTTATTTATTACGGTGCCTTACGTTTTCAAGAGTTTTCAGCAGAAATTGCTTCTCTTTTTGTTTGTATAGGACTCATTAATATACCCATCATCAAGTTCTCGGTGAATTGGTGGAACACCTTGCACCAACCTTCAAGTATTAGTCAATTTGATGTTTCCATTCATATCTCTATGTTCATTCCAATTTTGCTTATGTTTGTCTCTTTTCTAATACTCACTTTTCTTTTTTTCTTTTGTGAAACACGGCAGACTATACTTTCTTCTTACAGCTCTTCCATGAAAAAAAAGCAGGCTACACATGATAATTGAGCTTAGTCATTACTTTCTAGCACTAAGCCTCTTAGTAGTGCTTGCTTGGAAAAATCAAAAAGTATCTCTGACTTTTTTTATTTTTACCTATGTTTTTTTTGGTCTCTTCTTATCTTATGTGTGTTCCGATTTTTCTATTGCTAATGTATTTAGCAATTCCAATATAAATGCACCTATCTTTTATAAAATTTCTGGCACCTGGTCTAATCACGAAGGTAGTTTACTTTTATGGTGTTGGATATTAAGTGCATATGGATTTGCACTTTGTTATCTTGCCCGTTTTTCTTTGAATTTGAAGATGTATATTCTAATTGTCCTTTTTTTTTTTCTCTTTTGTGTAGCAACTTCCAATCCATTCTTGCGTATCTCTTTTATTTGTACCAATTCTTTAACAGAGTTAAATCCTGTATTACAAGATCCTATTTTAGCAATACATCCGCCTTGTATTTATGCTGGATATGTAGCCAGTGCAATTGCTTTCTCTCTTTATTTGTCTTCTTTCTTTTTGCTACGAATTTGGATCTTGTTATGCTGGTTTTTTCTTACAGTAGGAATCTTACTGGGAAGTTGGTGGGCATATCATGAACTTGGTTGGGGTGGATGGTGGTTTTGGGATCCCGTGGAAAACGCTTCTCTTATGCCTTGGCTTGTAGCAACTGCTGCTATTCATTCTCTTCTTCTACCTAGATATAATCCTTGGACCTTTGTTTTTGTTGCTTTTACCTTTTTATTAAGTATATTAGGCACTTTTTTTGTTCGTTCCGGTTTATTGTCCTCTGTACATAGTTTTGCTACAGATTCTACGCGAGGAATTTTTCTTTTCACTTTTTTTTGTTTATTGTGTATCATTTGTCTCATTTTATTTCTCCGGCAAAAGAGAAAAAATAGCGCTGTAATGGGATTACAAGGCTTCTTCTTTTGTCTAATTTGTCTAGTTGTTCTGTGGGGTACTGTAGCTCCTGTTTTTTTCCATTGGCTTTTTGCTAGAGATTTTTCTATTGGAGTTCCTTTTTACAATGGAACTATTGTCCCCCTATTTACTTCTGTTTTTTTATTGTTAATATATACTTCATTGAACATTTCGAAGTCTCTGCATCGAGTTAATCGAGTTAATCGAGTTAATCGAGTTAATCGAGTTAATCGAGTTAAAGTCTTCGCTCTGTACTTTCAGTTTTTTTTCCATAGTTATCTACTAGTAACCTTTTTCCAATTCTCTGTATTGGGATCTATATACAGGGATTATTACCGCTTTTATTGGTTATGTACTACCATGGGGTCCATTTGGCCCTACTTACAAGCAATTGTAAGTTCTTATTCTTCCTATATGCGGGAATGTCAATAATAAGACGATAAGGCGCGATGACGCGATGACGCGATGACGATCCGCAGAGTATTTTTATACTCTCAGAGACTATACGGAAGATACCAACATTTTTGGTAAAGAGATAGTCCAAAAAAATAGCAGATCGATATCAAGGTGACAGGATTCGAACCTATGGCCTTCTGTACCCAAAACAGATGCGCTACCAAGCTGCGCTACACCTTGCCTTGTTATCGCGCGATCGCGCGATCGATTTGCTATTTTGCTATTTGCAAATGAGTTTTTGGGGAGCTACTGTAATTACTAGTACGGGCATGCTCATGGTAGTAGCTATGTGTCTTTGAGTTGCCACGTACTGAAAGGGAAGCAAGGACAATTCGCGTTACAGCCTTCCCTCGAGTGGCTTAAGGATCTGTACGCAATGGGAACTTGTGACCATTGTTGAGGTGGGCTCCCACCCAACTGACCTGTGCTATTACTCTTGACGCGGCCAATTCCAGCTGGACATATGCACAGCACCCTTAAGATCTGGCTCTCGGTGTCGCAGTGTGCTGTGATGGACGACAGGGAAGTGGTTGTCACAGTCGCAATTGGCCAGCATCTGCCACCGGCACGTTCCTGCCGCTATGGCGGTCTACGTAATATCGAACGCAGGCAGCCACGTTTTGTCCAGGTTGGCCCAGTGCGTAAAGTCAGTACCGTTGAGCTTTATCGCGTGAAAGCCGTGCATATCCATCCGATGGAAGATCTGCTGCACTGGTACCTGCTTCTTGATTTCCACCTCCCACATGACATCATTTCGCCACTGCTCAAAGAGACCAAGGAAGAAGCGACTGGCTCTATCAACATGAATTAACGCTGTTGCCACCATCATCATCATTGACGCTACTGCCATCATTAGCGTGCATGTCAGCAACTCCTTCACACAGTTGCTTGATTCTTGCTTCTCTTTGCAGTGTTTCTCTCACGTCATGCACTTGCGTGGCGCAGTTGTCACACACCAGCAGGGAGAGGTTAAAGGATGCAATGGTAAAACAGGGGGAGGATGGATCACTCAATAAGTACGAGTGAAGAAAGTGCTCGCCCATTGAGAATAGGGGCTGGAACAACCAGCCCGAAAAAGAATGAACAGAGTACGAGAAGGGGGCCAGGGGAAGCGCTAAGTAACAGAAACAAAGCGGCTACGAGACACTCAGTAACCCCTGCTAAGCAGCCGCAGATCAGAGATGCTGGGCTCCTGGAAGTGGGTCCCCTGGCCAGAGCCAGAGGCAGCAGCGAGGGCTCTGCCGGCACGAAGGTGCAGCGCCCGGGCCATGGACCTCTGCAGCGAGACGGCCAGGCGCAGGCGCAGTGAGGAGCCTCAGATCCGACAGACGAGAGCCGAGACACGAGAGTGGCTCTCTCGAAGACAATTTCGTGTATTAGAAACAAATGTAGGCCAAATGGCCGAGTACAAAGGCAAGCACATCTAAAGATCTACATAACCTACAGCATGTCATGTCTAGTTGTCTAGATGCCTAGCTGTGCGTTTCCCTTCTTTTCAGCACCTGTTGTAGCTCTTTGGATTTTGTCCATTCTTTTTTGGCTGGCTTCTGCCAGCCCCTCTCTTCTATGGGCGAGCTCATCTTCTTCATCTTCTCTTCTATGGGCGAGCTTTTCCCTCTTCTATGGGCGAGCTCTTTCTTCTACAGCAGGTTGACCTGCTCAATAACCACGGGTCAAAACATAAAGGTCACTAATCGATGCATGAATACTAGATGCCAGAAACGGAGCCCTTCTGCCACCAACTAGAGCTCGCCCAGCTTTCTAGTGCAAGGCACTAGCCTGAGCACGCTGCAAACAGGTCGAAACTCGTCGTCGCAAGAGCGACAGATATGCAGCTGGCAAGCCCGTCTCAGCCGGAAACACATCTGCACGTCGAGTGTAGCCTAGATTGGCAACGTTTCGAAGGAGAGTGTGGAAACGAGGACCCAGACAGCCAAAGATGTCGATTAAAGCACTTAGATAGGATGGGATTCTTAATAACCACGAGTGAGGAGCCGCACATTAGATAGACTAGCTGCCGGAAAACAATCCCCCTGACGAAAGCCAGAGGCTGCAGCCAGAGCACGCCAGCACGCAGGTGCAAGGCGTGGGCCATGGACCGCTGAAGGGTATTGGAAGCGCATGCGGTAGACCTGGGCTAACGAGCCAGCGGCGTCGAAGTCAGCCTGCTCACCTGCGGGACAGCGCGCCGCGCAAGCCTGGCTAGCAGGTCGAGCCACTGGTACCCGAGGAAATTTCGTGTATTTTAAACAATCGAAGGCCACGTGGCCAAGTACAAAGGCAAGCACATCTGAAGACCTACATGACCAACAGCAGATTGACCAGCTCAGTAACCACGGGTCAAAACGTAAAGGTCGCTAATTGGTGCCTGAATACTGGATGTCAGAAAACCCGAGGGCCCCGTGCACATCCACGGCCAAGGGTACGAACTCGTCCCCAAACAGGCTGACACGAATGGGAGCCAGTCTCCTTTTCTCTGGTCAGGGGACCCACTTCCTGTGCTTGTTTTTCTTAGGGCTTCCCCTGGCCCCCTTCTCGTACTTTGTGCCTTTTTGGGCTGGCTTTTTCCAGCCCCTATCCTAAGTGGGCGAGCACTTTCGTTTACTTCCAGGTGCCTAGCTTATCTGATCTGCGCCTTTGCTTAGCAGGGGGTACTGAGTGGTCCGTAGTTGTTTTGTGGTCGGATGAGGCTGGCGGTCTCGCTACAGCGCTCTTGGGGTTACTGAGTGTCTCGTAGCAGCTTTGTTTCTGTTACTTAGCGCTTCCCCTGGCCCCCTTCTCGTACTCTGTTCTCTCTCTTTCGGGCTGGTTGTTCCAGCCCCTATTCTCAATGGGCGAGCACTTTCTTCTTTGGCTCATGCGGTCCAAAGCGCGCTCGCCGTGCTATGGCTGCTGCTTCCAGATATCGGCAGAGTGCCGCATTTCCTGCTTCGAGTTACTCTGATCTGCTGTTGCTCACACGTGGATACTGAGCACCCATCTGAACTCCCTCTGCACCGTCTCGTGCTTTGTAGTGTAGTCCTTTTTCAGCAGTTCTTTCTTTGGCTTTGGACATTGTCCATTCTTTTTGGGTTGGCTTTGCCAGCCCCTCTTCTCTATGGACGAGCTCTTCTCTCTGTGTCTTTGTGTGCTTGTCTTCGCGCTTCCCCTCGCCCCCTTCTCGTACTCAGTTCATTCTTTTTCGGGCTGGCTTGTCCAGCCCCTATCCTCAATGGGCGAGCCCTTTCTTCTATCTCCTTTTCGATAGGAAAGCGCAGGCTCACTACACACACGCTGCGGACGTGCAGGCCGCCTCCGACTTGAAGGGACTGCTCAAGGACGATAGACGTGGCCTTACCCGGCTCCTTTCAATCGGCTCCCCGGGCGCGTCGGAGTGGCTAAACGCTCTGCCGATCTACGAGTCCCTTCGGCTTTCTGACAAACCTTTTCCGCACGGCGCTCCACCACCACCTTGGCCTCCCCCCCCCTTGCTTGGCTGGCATCCGCCAGTGCGAGTGTGGCCACATTGCCGACGACAAGCTCGCCTTAGCTTCGCACATGCTGAGGTGTGTTGAGGGGGGTGAGCGCATTGCCTCCCACGACCTACTAAGGGATACCATGTTTGGCATTGTGCGAGAGGCGGGATATCATCCGGCGATGGAGGTGTCTGGGATCATGCCAATCTCCTCAAGGCGCGGCAAGCCATACGTGCGGCGTCTGGACGTGGTCGCTACCCCGCGGGGCGGTGGGCCTCGTCTGCTCTTGGACGTGGTACTGATCGACGCATACAAGGCTGGCGCACCAACGTCAACCGTGTCTGGCTGGGCCACGTCCAGCGCGGAGCGCAAGAAGGAGCGGCACTACCATGATCATCCTCGAGGGGACCATCTTTACCCGTGTGCCATGGATATCTATGGAGGCTACGGCGTGAAATGGTCCTCCCTGATCCAGCATCTGGCCCGGCTGGTTGATGCGCGTCGTCGAAGTCGGGGGGGCAGCTTGGGCCACTCCAGCATTCCGCAGGCCTTAGTTGCATATTATAGAATGCGGCTCTCGCTTAGTTTGCAGCGCTCGCAAGCATTGGCTCTTCATCAACGTGCAGGGCGCGCTCTAAGTCAGGCCTCCGGCTTTCGTGGCGGCGCTCCAGCTCCCCAAGTTAGCTTGTCAGATTTGTTTGTGCTCACCCGTGGGTACTAATGTCATCTTAGGTACCTTAGATTAGGTCTCCGTATTATGTAGCATTGTTTAGTCTGCACTCGACTCTGCCTGAACAATGTATTGGCTTGAATTGGCCTCCCTTTCAATTCATGCGCCCCGCGCGCCTTCTCTCTCTTTTCACTTCCTGTCGGAGATTGGCAGGGCAATACTGAACTTCTCTATGGGCGAGCACTTTCTTCTAATACTGCAGCCGGGTCGCTGGCGTAAGTGTATCGAATGCGCCTGGCCGTCTCGCTGCAGAGGTCTATGGCCCGGGCGTTGCACCTTCGTGCCGGCAGAGCCCTCGCTGCTGCCTCTGGCTCCGGCCAAGGGACCCACTTCCACGAGCCTAGCATCTCCGACCTGCGGCTGCTTAGCAGAGGTTACTGAGTGATTCGTAGCTGCTTTGTTTCTCTGTGTGCTTGTTTTTCTTAGCGCTTCCCCTGGCCCCCTTCTCGTACTCTGTTCATTCATTTTTGGGCTGGCTTTTCCAGCCCCTATTCTCAATGGGCGAGCACTTTCTTCAATACTGGAGGCCCGCACAGCGGCCAAGGGAGGACGGCTCGTTTGTCTCGAGCGGGCAGTGGGCGGGCGGGTGCTTGTATCTCAGACCTTGTCCATTTCTTTGGGCTGGCCTTTCCCAGCCACCAGTCAATCTGGCCGCGCGTCTTCTGCTGTACCTGAGTTTGTCGAGTTTGGCTTGCGGCTTGGCAGGAAAGAACAACAGTCGATAACCAGGACAAGGACGGACGGTCTCAACGCGGTTTGGGAGATGAAGAAGAAAGTGCTCGCCCGTTGAGGATAGAGGAGCTCGCCCATAGAAAAGAGGAGCTGGCAGAAGCCAGCCAAAAAAGAATGGACAAAACCCAGAGCCACAACAGGTGCCGGAAAGAACGGAAATACACAGCTACGCATCTAGACAACTAGACACGACGGAACCACAGGAAGCTCAATACCCGCGGGTGAGCAACATCAGGTTCCAGCTCGAAGCTGGAAATGATGCAGGCAGACGAGACCCAAAAGCAGCAACGATAGCACGGCCCGCACACGAGTGGACGGCATGAGTGAGGGAGTGTTGAAGAGACAACGAGAGCCGCATCCGGAAGACCTGGGCCAGGGAGCCGGCCGCGTTGAAGCCGGGCAGCCCCCCTGGCGGCAGAGCCCTCGCTGCCTGCCTCTGGCTCTGGCCCACTTCCAGGAGCCTAGCATCTCTGATCTGCGGCTGCTTAGCAGCGGTTACTGAGTGATTCGTAGCTGCTTTGCTTCTTCGCGTGCACGTTTTTCTTAGCGCTTCCCCTGGCCCTCTTCTCAAAAAAGGAAGAAGAAGAAAGTGCTCGCCCATTGAGAATAGGGGCTGGAAAAACCAGCCCGAAAAAGAATGAACAGAGTACGAGAAGGGGGCCCTGTCCTCAATGGGCGAGCACTTTCCCTGGCCGACCCGGCCGCCGCTCGATGGCCTGCCGGGCAAGCCGCTGGAGGAAATCCAGCTAGCCGCTGCCATAAGCCCCGTGGACGTCGAAGGGCCGCGAATTCCTCGCCTTGGGGGTGATCTGCATACTTCCGCTCCTCGGCCCGGGCCGCCAAAGCGACCGCATGCCCAGCGGTCGCTTTGGCCGCCGACTTGACGGGGTTGGCGGAGTCGACACAGTCGGCGGTCACCACAACCGCGATGATACGCGGACCGCCGCCGGACGGGATGGCGACTAGGTCGGCGCGCCGGGTGTGGAGCTGACCATCGGCGCCGCGCACGGTGGGTATTATCGACGTGTGCTCCACGGCCACCTTGTAGCCCGCCTCGATGAAGACACCCTGCATGCCGTCCCTGAGAAGGTCATAGGGGCTTGTCCAGCCCCTATCCTCAATGGGCGAGCCCTTTCTTCTTCTCATGGGAGTCGGTCCTCTCGCCGCCGTGAGCACAGCGGAGCAGGTGGGCCGCCAGCTCCGCAGGGTCGGCGTGGCGGGCACCGCACTCGCATTGCATGACTCCGACGAGGCAGGGGGGGAGGAGGCCCAGAAGCCGGTGGGCCGCCGTCCTTTAGACTGCGTCAGGCACGGTGAGAGAGAGTAGAGCTCGCCCATAGAGAAGAGGGGCTGGCAAAGCCAACCTAAAAAGAATGGACAATATCCAAAAGAGAGAGGATAGGGGCTGGAAAAGCCAGCTCAAAAAAGAATGAACAAAGCACGAGAAGGGGGGAGACTGCAGTCGGCCCCGGATCCTCCTGCTAGTGGCACGCGTCGGAGCCACAGTATCAGTGGCACTGAGGAGTGGCGCCGGAGAGGTTTACGCCCGCTGAGGAATATGAGCTTGCTCACGTCAATCAATGTCAGAGAGCTGCTTCTTTCTAACGCATGAGGGCTTAGTAGAATTCGGGAGATGAGGCTGTGGGAAAAGGAGGATTGGCCCAAACAAGACGAACTCTTCCAGTAGTGGGCGATGGCTGTGAGTCGCCAAGAAGAAAGAATGAACAAAGTACGAAGACTGAATGAAAAAAAGTCTGAGAATAGAAAATGTTCAAAGCCAAAGAAAGAGGTGCCCAAAAAGGAATACACTACCAAAGACGACAATGCACTAGGGAAGCTCAGTACCCTCGAGTGAGCAATATCAGGTCGGAGTAGCTCGTGGCAGGGAAGGAGGCACTCCGCCGAGACCCAGAGGCGGCGGCCAGAGCACGTCCTGCACGTCCTGCTCTGAAAGGGCTGGTAGGTGCACAACAACCGGAACTACTCTTCGTGACTTCTGCGAGTGGACGCTCCATCAAAGCCGGGCTGCTGGCTCGGCTGCTCTTGGTGGCGGGACACAGCACGTTGTAGAAAGGTTGTCGAAAGAGAGAAGAAAGAGCTGTTTCATTGTAAGACAATGGCTGTGGAAGGCCAGCCCGAAGGGCTGGCTTCTTCCAAGAAGTACAAGCTCTTCCTCCCACAGTGTTGACCTTCTTCGATATCTCTTTCTTTGGCTTTGGACATTGTCCATTCTTCATGGACTGCGTTTGCCAGCCCTCTTCTCTCTGGGCGCGCACTTCCCACAGAACAAGGTCGAAAGGAGTGGGCAAGGGCCAGGCAAGGGTGATAGGGTCTAAGCACATCTCCTCGCCCTTTTTCAGCGCGGTGGGGGAGGGGGCGTTGCGGCGGTGGCCGGAATTTAGCAGAAGACACAGCTCTCCTATGTAGAGTGCCACTGGCTGTGAGAGGCCAGCGCAAAGAAGTGTACAAGGTCTGAAGGGCCGGATCCGCAGAAAAGTGAGATCTTCCACTTTAGAGAAGAATGACTCTTCCGGAGAAGGGCGAAGGCTGTGATTGTCCAGCCCGAACAAAGGGTAGTGAGCTTTTACAAAGAGAGATTCTTCCTAAAAAGGGAAATTGCTGTGATTGGCCAGCCCGGGAAGACAATAAGATGATTCGAAGGCGCCAGAAAAGCGACATAGCACACAGCAACTCAAGTGAACATCTAAGTGCTCAATAGCCCCTGTTGAGCAGCCGCAGGTCAGAGAACGTAGTCTCCGGGACTCGTCGTGTCCCGCAGGCGCGGTGAGCCGGCCGACTTCAACGCCGCTGGCTCGTGGGCCCAAGTCTATCGTATGGAATCGGCGGGCTCCCTTCAGCGGTCCATGGCCCAAGCCTTGCATTTGCGTGCAGGCCGTGCTCTCGCTGCGGCCTCCGGCTTTCGTCAGGGGGATAGTTTTCCGGCAGCTAGTCTGTCGAATATGGGGCTCCTCACTCGTAACTACTGAGTGGTCCATCCTCCCCCCGTAGTGCCATAGCTCCTTCAGGCCCCTTCTTCTTGCCCCTTCGTAGCTGCTAAGCGTTTTTGGGCCCCTTCGAACCTTTATCAATTCTTGTCGGGCTGGCTTTTCCCAGCCCTTGCCCCCATTGGGAGTGCCACTTCTTCCAAAGCGCTGGCTAGCGCGCAGCGCGGTGTCCCCACGCTCCCAAGCCCCAAGTGTTCCCATGTCCCCTCGTTCGGGAGCAGGCCGATGGCAACGCAGCAGGATATCTTGCCCAGGTGTTCGCATGCGCCTGTCAGTATCGCTGCAGCGGTCAATGGCACACGTGCTTTATCTGCGTGCTGGTCGCGCTCTGGCTATAGACAGGAGAAGTGCTCGCCCATAGAGAAGAGGGGCTGGCAAAGCCAGCCCAAAACAGAATAGACAATGTCCAAAGCCAAAGAAAGAGGTGCCAAAAAAGGACTACACTACCAAACACGACAACACACTAGGGAAGCACAGCACCTGCGAGTGAGCAAATCAGGTCGGAGTAGCTCGTTGCCGGGAAGGAGGGACTCCACCGAGACCCGGAGGTGGCGGCCAGAGCACAGACAGGGGATCCGCTAGCCAGAGACCACTTTCTCTGACCTGCGGCTGCTCACCAGGGTAGATTGAGCACCCAGAGGCCTCTAGAGTTGCTGTGGGATTTTCTTTGGCGCTTTTCTGGCCCCTTCAGATCTTAGTTCATTGGTTTCATGCGCTGGCCAAACAGGCATCGCCCCTCTACTGGAAGAGTCTCTCTTCCAAAGAAGAAAGCGCGGCCAGATTGACTGGTGGCTGGGAAAGGCCAGAAGCTTCCAAAGCTTCCAGGAAGCAAAGAAGAGATAGGGGCCCTTCCATTGGGGGAGACGACTGTGCAAAGAAAAGTGGCTCCCCCAAAGGGGAGCAAGAAGGTGCTCGCTCGGAGCAAGGGCTGTGAAAAGCCAGCCCGAAATCCATTGACAAGGTTCACAGGGGCCAGAAGCGCTCTTAGGTAGGGCGAGCACTTTCTTCTTAGGTAGGATTGGGTGGGAAGAGGAGAACAGCCAGCCCCGACAAGAATGGGCAAGGTAGTAAAAAGAAGAAAGTGCTCGCCCATAGAGGATAGGGGCTGGAAAAGCCAGCCCAAAAAAGAATGAACAGAGTACGAGAAGGGGGCCAGGGGAAAAGCTCGCCCATAGAAGAGAGGGGCTGGCAGAAGCCAGCCAAAAAAGAATGGACAAAATCCAAAGAGCTACAGGAGAATCACTCAGTAACCAGGGGAAGCGCTAAGAAAAGAAGAAAGTGCTCGCCCGTTGAGAATAGGGGCTGGAAAAGCTAGCCCAAAAAAGAATAAACAGAGTACGAGAAGGGGGCCAGGGGAAGCGCTAAGTAAAACAAGCACACCAAGGAAAAAAAGCAGCTACGAATCACTCAGTAACCTCTGCTAAGCAGCTGCAGTTCAGAGATGCTAGGCTCCTGGAAGTGGGTCCCCTGGAAGTAACAAGGGCAAAGCCACGGCAGCGGGCCGCACGGGGGGGTGGTGGGGGCGGCCCCCCCGCCGACGTCAGCGCCGCCCCCCTCGGATGGAAAATCCGATCGTAGCCGCGGGGATGCTGGCGGCAGGGGTCGATCGGGATCCCGGCCAAGCCCCCCCATCCCCGAGCCCCGCCGCAGAGCTCACGTGGCGGCGCTAGGTATCGACACGTGGTAAGGACCCCCGTGGGCGCGCTGGATCGTCGGGCGGGCTCGTCGGGCGCCTCCGGCCGTGGGGGGGGTGTTGTCTGGCGCGGGTCGCCCCGCTCCGCCTCCCGGCGACCGCCCTCGCCTGCGGCGGCAGCGGCGGCGGCGGCGGCGGCGGCGGAGGAGGAGCATGAGACGCTGGCGGCGCCCAGCGGCCCCGTGACGCCGCCGCCGTTCCTGGCCCTGCCCGCCGACTTCAGCCGGGACCTGGCAGACGAGGCGCCGGCAACAAGGGCGGCGCCGTCGTCGCCGGCGAGCTGACGCTGGCGTCCGCGGAGCGGNCACGACGATGGCGGCCCGGGCGATGGCGCCACCGGGCAGCTGGCCAGAGCCACGGCGGCCGCGGACGCCGTGGCGGCTGCGGCGGACTCGGCGGCGGCGGCGGAGGAGGACGGAGACTACGCCGCTTTCCGCGGCGACGGTGGCGACGGCGGCTGCGACGAGCCCTTCGGGCGGCCGCTGGGCGGGCCCGACCGCTGGCAGCAGCAGAGCGCGGCGCTGGCGGCGCAGCTGCTGCGCAACCAGGAGCTCAACGCCGCGCTACGCCAGCAGCTCGCGCAGGTGATCCACTCGTCATTCTCCATTTTGCCACAATCTCGGATCGCAATCCTGCTGCTGCAGCGCTGCCGCCGTCTCTTGGATTTCGGGCGCAGCGCAGCGGCGCCCCCCAGAGAATGGAGTGTGTTACTGATTGAAGAAGGACCAGATCTATTAGATAATGGAAGGGTGAGAGTGAGCAATACATAAGACAAAAGGTAAATTAATGTAGGTATTTCTTTACGCTGTAAGTGAGTGCATGAAAAGAGAGCAATATATGGAGGGCCTGAGTGGCCAAGTACAGAAGCCAGAGGGCCTTGCAGCAGCATCGCATGCCGAGGCAATGGCTGACGACCGCCGGCACGGAGACCTCGGCCGTGTGCAGCTGGAGCAGGAGCGAAGCCTGCAGGCTGGCGCGGCGCCGACGCCGTCGCCGGCGCCGGCGGCGGCGGAGCCCAGCCAGGAGCACGCCTGCGGCTGGCGGACGCTCGCGCAGGACCTCAGCCGGCAGGTGCCTTCCCGCCGCCGATCAATCAATCGCCACTGTTGACGGCGCCGCCGCCGATTTCATACACCTCATATTCTCTTTGAGACACAGCACATATTCTTGCAAGCCCCCTAGTGGTGGGGCTACTGCCGCTGAGGCCCTCACTGACCACGGGGTTCGCGGCAGCTCGCGGAGGTCAAGAAGCACAGGGAGCTTCTGGAGAAGAGCGTCAAGGAGGAGCGCGGCATCAGGGGCATGGCTGCGGGCCAGGGCAGCCTCCTGCCAGGTCTGTGTGTGTTGTGCACGTCTGTTTCTCTGGGCGCACGTGGGCAGTGCATGGGAGTGTGTGCTAGTGAGAGCATGTTGCGGTAATGTGGGTGTGGGTGCGGCGCGCGGTCACGCCAGCACCGCCGGCACTCGTGTTCCCTGCCATTTCAGCCGCGACTGAATGGCCACTGTTCACCTGTTTCCTGTCAACACTTTCGGCACTCTGCACTACAGAGGAGGTTGCGGGCACAGCGGCGGCTGAGCCGCGCACAGCGGCGGCTGAGCCGCGCACAGCGGGCTCGGCGGCAGCCACGGAGTCCATGCTTGCGTCCTCGCTGCACCAGCTGCCGCTGGTGTTCAGTCAGTACGACCGCGACTTGCGCTACACGTGAGTTTTCGACTATGTCACTGCTGCTGCACCAATCTTGCCTCTTATCCCCGGCTGCCGCCGATTCAATTGTGTCAGCATCGCCAAGCAATCAGTCGTTTCATGTAGCTGATGAGGTACTGCGCTTGGAGAGCCTGTGCAGCTTCATCTACAATGCGCCTGCACGACACAAGCCAACGGTACGCCCTCATGTACCAAAGTTTTGGCTCCTGCCTCTGACTCATGCTGCCGCAACAATATAATTCAGCTGCCAGCCGGCAGCACAGAGGTTCAATGCCGTCGCTAATAGGGAACGGCGGCCACAGCCGGCAGCTCCCAGCAGGCGCTGAAACAGCTCCTTTTGCTGAATAGGCGCTGGCAGCAAGTAGCTACTTGATGTATTATATGTTGACCTTAATGTTTCTTTTTAGCTTTATCTGATATCAATTGGAGTTGATGGTGAGCACAGGACATTGTGGGGAAGACAGACCGAGAGCTGCTGGGCGACACGCCGGGCCTGGCAGAGCTGGAGGCAATGAAGCGGCGCGTGCTGGCCACCGGCGCTCCGTGCCGTCAGGAGCACCGCCTGTTGTCGCCCGACATCGGCCTGCGTGTGTACATGGCCACGTGCGAGCCGCTGCGCAGTGCCGCCGGCGAAGTTGTTGGCGGCTCCTGCTGCTTCCTTGACATCACCGAGCAGGTCCGTCTGGCTGGCCGGCCGTGACCGCCACTGCCTTGTGGCCATTAGTCAAGGGAGGCAGCAGACCATTGAAAACTCCATCGTAGGAACGACTGCTGTTCACCTTCACTTACTGTGAACCTTAAGTGCAGACGGTCAGCACGGAGCGCTTGGCAAAACTGCGCGAGGAGGTGGCGGTGCGCGAAGCCGCTGAGAAGGAGCTGCGCCGCTCCATTGAGCTCGCCGGTTGGTCGCATCGCATCCAGCTTTTTACTGGCAGCCCACAGCACAGCACTAGTCTTGTTGCTGCAGCTTGTGCTCCATTGTACAGTGATTGACAAGCGGCCCGCTGCATTGGTGGCTGCTGGTGGGAGTGCAGACGAGGCGATTCGCACGAAGAACAGCTTTCTCGCGTTGATGTCACACGAGATCCGGACACCACTGAATGGCGTGCTCGGTGAGATGCACCCCTGCTGCACGCTGTTTGGCAGCTCTACTAGTGTTCCCGCAGTTCCACTCTGGTATTCAGCTGTAGAACGACCGCTCAGCATGCTGCCACTGGCGTGGGCCGCCGCAGGCATGGCACAGGCGCTTGCAGCGGACGACCTTTCCCCGGAGCAGCGTGAGCTTGTGGATGCTCTGGTGTTCAGCGGAAACGTCCTGTTCGCCATCGTCTCCGACATTCTCGACCTCTCCAAAAGCGAAGCTGGTTCGATACCCTCCCCCCCTCTCTGGACTTGTCGAACCGCGCTGCGAGGCAATGAGCGGCGCCGGCTGAGTCTGGTGGTGGTTGCGACATCTCTTCACTGCGCAGGCGAGCTGAAGCTGGAGCGGCGGAACATGTCACCGCGCCGCGCTGTCAAGTATGTGCTGGACACAGCGCTGGCGGCAGCGCATGGGTCGGGCGTTGAGGTCCATGCGCACGTCGCCGAGAACGTGCCCCTCCAGGTACTAAAATCCTTGTAACACAGAAGACCCGCAATGGTCGGCCGCAACATCTCCTCTTTCACAGCAGAGATCTATATCGTTTTGACGGATGGTCATACTTTCGGAGCTCAACTTCCAGTTCCTCACGGCGTAGGTGATCATTGCCGAAGTGGTGGTTGTCATGGCCGCCTGGGCGTGCTGCAGGTGGTTGGGGACCCCATCCGCGTCAAGCAGATTCTAAGCAACGTGGTGCGCCTAGTGATCCGATCATTGAGAATGTTTGCAACCTGCACTTGTCCCGTATGATTCAGAGTCATACATTCATTACCTGATTGAGTAACTTGAGGCTTGTGTACCAGACCTGTTATGTTATTTTCGGCCTTCCACAAGCCAATGCTACTAGATGTATCATATTGCGCAGCTTAGGCAATCAATTTTACAAAACAGCAGGGTGGATAGTTGCAGGTGCAGTCCCGTGAAACCACTTGATTTCGCAGTGCATCCATGACTGGTCTACATTGTATATAGAAGGAGCAAAGTTGCTGAAAGGTGGGCGCCTCGCAGGTCTTTAATGCTGTCAAGTTCACGAGGGAGGGCAGCGTGGACATCCGGCTGCGCACGCTGAGCAAAACTGGGGGACCGCCCGTGTCAGCAGGCTCCGGAGAGCTCTCGCTGCTCGTCACAAGCGCCGACGCGGCGGCCGCCGCCGTTGCCACAGGGGACGGCGTGACTCGGGCGGAGCAGCCGTCGGGTGCGGCCAAGCCGAGCGGCCTGGAGAGCCAGATGGAGTGGCTCCGGCTGCACAGCGCCGAGTCGTCACGCGCTGGTGCGGCACCACAGAAGACCCCCGCTGAGCCTCTGCAGGCTGGCGCCCGCGACAAAGTCAAGGCTGCCTGCCAGGAAGCGGGCCCGCCGGCAGCTGCTGCCACTATCAGCCAACCGGGCTTGCAGGACTCGCCAGTGGCGGTGCCAGCGGTGGCAGTGGCAGCAAAGGCAACAGCTGCTGCCTCTAATGACGGCGAGCGCAAGCGGCAGAAGAAGTCGCCGCTACGGAAGCGGCCGATAGGGGCAGCCAGGGAGGGTGCCGACGCTGCAGCCAGGGCAGTGACGCCGCTCGACCTCAATGCCGCAAGCGCCCTCCCGCCGCACGAGCCCGCTGCCAAGCAGGTGTGGCGAGCCAAATAGTAATAGCAGCCACATGACAGTATAATATGTTCTCATGATTTTGTGTCCAGTTCGCGCAGTACTGGTGCTATGTTGGTAGAGTGCTGTAAGAGACGCAGGTAAGGCCGCATCCATCAGCAGAATGTGGAGTGGAGACCCACATGTTGGCAGTCATATATACTTAAGTAGGACTCAAGCTCCCTTCCTGCAGCAGGAGGCGGCAGCACTGGGAGTGGCAGCAGGGAGCGGGCCAGAGTGCGCTGGCAGTGGCGCCACGAGGCCGCCGCAGCCGGCGGCCGACATCTGGCTGCAGTTTGAGGTGGAGGACACAGGCATTGGTATGCTGCCGCCAGAACATCTCTACACAGCCATCTTGGCAGTTGGTGGCGGCTCTGGACATGGTTAAGAACAAGTCTTGGACAAAGATAAAATGAGTGCAATGCTGCCGGACCTGCATTGCGGGGCCGCCCAAGACTGTGCAGGCGCTCTGTACCCACAGCCTGATGCGCGTGCATGCGTGCGGGCTATGACAGGCATCCCAGCCGAGAACTTCCCGCAGCTTTTTGAGAAATTCTCAGTTGTGCACGGTAGCCGCACGCGTCAGTATGGAGGGGCTGGGATCGGGCTCGCCATCTGCAAGCAGCTGGTGAGAGGCTACTTCTCCCAGCAATTTGCTGGCATTGTCATGCAATGGCCGGCATTCTTCAACAAACACAGCAATCTTCTACAAGTACAGCAGTCTTTAGGAGTGGTTGTGGAGTTGTCCACGTTGTTAGAGAGGCCATCAATGAGAGCAGAGCTTTGTGCTGCCACACATGAACAAGCTGTCTAGAACACTAGCAACTTAGCCCTTTGCTGCAAAGCATTGCTCTTGTTTGTGAGCACCTGAAAGGCCATCTCCTTGTGCTACTCTCACTGCTGTTGGCTGATACTCTGTCAGGTGGAGTTAATGGGTGGCAAGATCTGGCTCAAAAGCAAGGTCGGCAAGGGGTCCACGTTCTACTTCACAGTACCATGCCAGCTGCTGCCACCAGATGCGGCGACGGCAGCGGCAGCAGCAGGTGCCGCGGGCCGCAGTGAGGAGCCGGTTTCGGGGCTGTCCTCGGCGCCGCTTAGCTGCCTTTCCGGGAGCAGTAGCATCGGAAGCACTGGCAGCGGGAATTTGGTAATGAGCGCCATCCCTGGCCTGCGACGACTGCAGCAGTCTGTGCCAGGCGGACGGCTGCTGGTGCCGGCAGCGCCGCTGCCGCCATCACTGTATGCCCCACCTCCAGAGTTGCAAGGGGTTGCAGCGGCAGCAGCGCTAGCGGCGGCGACGGATGCTGGCAGGGATGATCCAGGCAACGGCTGCAGCGGCAGCGGCTGCGGCGGGCCTGACAGCGGCGTAGATCGTGACAAGGGTGCGGGTTCAGTGCTGGGGAAGCGGCGCGAGTGGCTTGACCGCAAGCTGAGCCCGGCCGCGGCCCAGCTGGGTGATGCACTCCCGCAGCTTGCTGGAGGTGACAGCATCGGAGGCGGCAAGGGCGCCGACCCAGGTGCCGCCGCCGAGGACGGTGCACCGCGGCTCAAGGGGGGCAGCCAGGCAGCACCTCCGCAAGCTCAGGCCAGCACAGTCACCAGGCTCAAAGCGCCTGAGAACAAGCGGCCACGCATTTTGCTAGCCGAAGACAACAAGGTGGGGTCCGTAATCACTCAAATGGGTTACAGTTAAGGTGTTTGCTTTGAGAGCTTGGAGCATGGAGTGTTGTCAAGAGCCACTGCAGCTTTGGTTGTGCCCGTGTGGCAGCCAGTCCTGACGCAAGCGCCAGCCGTAGCCTTGCTAATGCCGCGTCACTGGCGTGTGGTGGCCCCAGGTCAATGTTATGGTGGCTATGTCCATGCTCAAGCGCCTGGGCTTGCAGGCTGATGTGGCGGCAGATGGCCTCGAGGCTGTCCAGGCGCTGCGCACACGTGACTACGATCTGGTATGCTGCATCTGCCAGCAACAAAGAAACCCAAGCAGATAACTTACTAGATATCCTCCTCCAAGCTTACCCTTAGATAGTACAACAATACAATATGGCTCAGCCATGATGCTGAGCCATGTTGCAAAGCGACCAATCTAGCAATATTCAAGCTCATGGCGGTCGTCCACTCTGCATGCAGGTGCTCATGGACATCTGCATGCCTGCCATGGACGGGCTGGAGGTCACGCGACATGTGCGCAGCTACGAGGCGACTGGCAGCTGGGACCCGTCGCTGCCGCCGCTTACTACAACCTCGTCGCCGCCGCCGCCGCCGCGGTTGCCCTCACCACCTTGCAGTTCTCCCGGCGAGAGCGGCAGTGTCCGTGGGCGGCTGCCGATTGTGGCAGTAACTGCGAACGCATTCCAAGAGTGCGTGAATCAGTGCGCTGCTCACGGCAAGGACGAGTTCATCTCAAAGCCCATCACTTTCCGCAAGCTCTCTGATGTTCTCGGGCACTACCTCAACAAGGTGCCTTGAACAGCAGATTTTAGGTTGCCAACTCGCTGCACCTGCTGTTACTCTTGCCACTGTTTTGGCAACAAGTAGGCAGCATTGACTTGCTCCATTGAGAGCACATTCTTCCGGTGGATCACAACTCCACCCACCGGTGTCTCGATCTGATCATCTCTTAGAAGTCTCTAGCTTGACGTAACTTTGACATTTCTTCTTGACATATATTCTGCCTCAGCAACATCGTTGTGGAAACAGAAAGTTGACATATCCTGGCCCGCATTTTGGAGATCCACATTCACGGGGGGCTGTCGGTCAAGCAGCACGAAGCTAGGTGCATGTCACTGACAAGTGTTGCCTCATTCAGTGGTTGCTCCTGGCCTTGGCGTCTAGGTTGGAAACACGTCATTCAGGTGCCCTTGTGGCAGTGGCAGTAGTGTAGCAGCGACATTCTAACCGTACTGCAGTCGACGGCTTCAGTGGCAAAGTTGAAAGCCCGACCATGTAGCTCACGAGTCCAAGTCTGACGAATATAAGATCGGCATGATGTTCCTGTATTGAGATGGCCCTTCTACACCTGCTTAAGATACTTTGATGACCTGAAATGGCTTGCACATGTGCTGTGTGCTGCCAGTTCCTGCTCAGGTTCGCTGCTGTGTCACATTGCACGGCTTCTGGACTAGGGCATCATGCATCCCAGTTGGTCGAGCTGCTTGTGCACAGCAGATCACAGGCTTTTCTACTATGCAGGTGTGAAGCCACGACTCTGACAGCGCGGCCTGTTTGAGAATTTTTGGCAAGATATGACGAAAAATATCAGCCCCAGCAGCTGGTCCCTGCCCAGGAGCCGTAACGGCCAATCGTTGGTAGATTGTATACAGCTAAGGGCGCAAGATGTTGGCCATGGCTGGAGTTAGTGCCAGTCGCAGCAGCAGCTTGGACTGCAACTTTCACTCAGGTTCAAGCGGCTGCTTGTACCGAGGCGTCCTTTGCTGCTGCGAGCTTGAACCTGAGCTGTGGGCGGCAGCCAGGGGCCTGCTGCTCCGCCCATCCGATGACTGCACGGTGTTGGCTTGAGGTGGCAAACTGGCTATCACATGATGGCGCAGTCGGCTGGCTCGGCCCTCAGGCTCCTCGGTGGCTGCAAGCAGCGGCCCTGGTCTGGGCAGGAGCAGCGCAGGCCTGCAGCTGGAGGTTGTCAGAGATTCTTGTCCTTCGCCTGCATAGCAAGCCCAAACTGCAGCTCCGCGAACTACAGCAACACCTGCGACCTGTTGGCAACGATGCGGCTCATGCCGCCAGTCTTGTCGCGTCAAGTGTGCACCGCGCCGCTGTTGGGCACTCCAGCTGCAAGGCATGGCTGGGCCACTCAGGAAATTGGTCTCATGTACATGTGACAAGCGACTTGCTTAGGCCCCCACACTCGGAGCAGATTAACTCTGTAGCACTTATATTTGCCGTCCAGTATTTTGACATCATGTAACAGATTCTCCTTGCTCAACCGTGGTTCTTGACCAGGTTGACTTCAACTGCAGGTTATGTAAGTCTGTGCGTGTGCTTGTCTTTGTGCTTGCAACTCAACTCAGGGCCTCCATCACTTTATATACGCTAAGCACTTCTGCGTGGTGAGGGAGTCCAGCACCTTGATTTGCAAGCAAATGCATGCTCACAAGCCTCACAGACAAACAGCGTCGGAATCAAGTTTTGGCTCCACTGAGCGGCCAGCTCGTCAAGATCCAGGCATCGCCCAAGTTCCGAGTTCACCATCACTGGACCTTGTACAGCGCGGTGTCCCGACGCTCCTAGAGGGAGCAGGCCAATATCGACATGGCAGGCTCTATCGCCCAGGTGTATCGCATGCGCCTGTCAGTAGCGCTGCAGCAGTCAATGGCACCACGCTGCATCTGTGCTGGTCGCGCTTCGGCTGCAGCCTCTGGCTTTAGACAGGAGAAAGGGCTCGCCCATTGAGGATAGGGGCTGGAAAAGCCAGCTCAAAATAGAATGATCAAAGTATGAGAAGGAAGAATTTCGTGTATTTGAAACAAACGTAAGCCAAATGGCCAAGTACAAAGGCAAGCACATCTAAAGATCTACATAAAATACAGCAGATTGACCCGCTCAGTAACCACGGGTCAAAACATGAAGGTCGCTAATTGATGCATGAATACTAGATGCCAGAAACGAAGCCCTTCTGCCACCAACTAGAGCTCGCCAGCTTTCTGGTGCAAGGCACTAGCTTGAGCACGCTGCAAACAGGCCGAAACTTGTCGTCGCATGAGCGACAGATATGCAGCTGGCAAGCCCATCTCAGCTGGAAACACATCTGCACGTCGAGTGTAGCCTAGATTGGCAATGTTTGGAAGGTGAGTGTGGAAACGAGGACTCAGACAGCCAAAGATGTCGATTGCCGCTGGCAGGAGCTGCCACCGCCCACTGGGCCAGGGGAAGCGCTAAGGAAACAAGCACAAAAAGAAAAAAAACAGCTACAAATCACCGAGTAACCCCTGCTAAGCAGCCGCAGATCAGAGAAGCGAGGCTCCTGGAAGTGGGTCCCCTGGCCAGAGCCAGAGGCAGCATCGAGGGCTCTGCCGGCACGCAGGTGCAGCGCGCGGGCCATAGACCTCTGCATTGTCCATTTATTTTGGGTTGGCTTTGGCAGCCCCTCTTCTTTATGGGCGGGCACTTTCTGCAGCGAGACGGCCACGCGCATGAGGTACACCTGCGCGAGCGACCGGCTGCAGGATAAAAGCGGCGGGCGCAAAGTAACGGAAATACTCGGACCACCCGGTGGGAGACGAGTTCGACCACTGGCAGTCGACGTGAGCGGAGCCTTTGGCACGAAATGGCTTGACTTGCCTTGCGCGGGTGCAGCGGCCCGCCGCCTCGGGGGGGAAGCGTGTATATCAAGAGATGGGGAGGCCATGTGTGGCCAAGTACAAAAGGCAAGCACATTGGACAAATGTACGTCACCTGCTGCTAAGCTGACCCGCTCAGTAACCACGAGTCAGCACATAGAGGTCGCTAGCTGACGCTCGAATACCGGACGGCAATTGACTAGCTCTTGTGCCAGCAGCTAAGGCTCGACCAGCTTTCTGATGCAGAGCATACGCCTGAGCTCGTTGCAGACAGGT
>WELB01000139.1:18188-70892 GCA_009602725.1 Spirogloea muscicola
GCCCCGCGGCAGCGGCTGCGGGCGCGCCGCCGCAATGGCTCCGCCGCCGCGGGCCCGCGCCGGTGGCGGCGCGCTCCCGAGGCTCGCCGCGTGGCTCAAGTCCGTCTTCTGGGCGGCCTTCATGGCCCTCTACGCCGTCTACAACCGCCTCATGCGGAGCCGCGTCAAGGTGAGCGCGCGGCCTCCTGCACCGCTTCTGCGCGGCGCTCGCCGACGGCGAAGGCGGAGGCCGTGCACTGTGCAATGCCACTTCCGGCGGCGCCGACATCGGCCGGAAGCCGGTCAGCGCCGACGTCGGCGTCGGCGCTGGCGCGGCCGAGGGGCTGGCCCGGGTTAGTCAGACGCGCTGCCGAGGTCGAGAATGCGACGTCTTTGAGAAGCTTCCGGGGTTTGAGTCCGGAGCTGTTGCATGTCTGGTGAAGTATTGCACTTGTGAAGGGTCAGGTGGGCCGTTTTGATGGGAAGCAAGGACCGGCGCGGCACAACAGCCGTGTGACTGCTGCGTGGCCCGCCTTGAGGTTGCAGGCGCGGGCTCGGGCGGCAGCCGACCCGCCGCTCTTGATACTGTTGTGCTCAGGGCTGAGCTTGGGATTTGGGGGTTTGGATTCAGGTCTGCAGTGACGGTTCAGGTTTTGGCTCATCATGTCGTACTCGTAACAGAGCTAAGGTCTTGGAGGTTAGAGGACTCCGGTAAGGGTTTCGGGTTTTGGCGCACGCTGTCATGCGGCAGCCACGTTGATGCCGCGGCGCCCCGCTTCCTCTTGCAGATCCTCCGGCCGCTGCGCGAGCAGGCCACCGCTGGAAGCAACGACGTGCTGCTGGTCATCCTGCCGGGCGCTCTCACCGCACCCGCGGCGTACCTGCAGCTGGCGCAGCTGGTCCAGGCCACCTCCAAGCTCCGGCTCTGGGTCGCCATCCTCAACTTTGCCAAGGACTTCCCGACGGGCTTCGAGGCTGAGCAGCGGTACCTGGCGGTGCTGGAGAAACTAAAGCTTGTCGGGTACCGCACCGGGGGATCGCCCATCGCAGACGTCTTCTTTGCCGGCCACAGGTAGCGCAGGGGCTGGAGGAGTGCGCTGCTTGCACTAGACTTGTCATTGTCTAAGAAAGGTGCACATTGCAAATGCAGCCCCGAGGGATGAAAATCAAAGACCAGCTTTGTCCCTCAGGCCTCGGTAGTGAGTCGCTTCACCTGCTCACAGGTACTGACATGAGACTGACCTTAGTTGTGCAGCTGGGGGGGCTGGGTTGGCCGCGCAGTGGCACGGAAGCACGCGACGGCATTCCTCCAGATGGGCTGCTGGATCAAGCCAGGCGACGACAGCCTGCCTCAGCACCCCAAGCCAGTCCTTACGCTCAATGGCGAGTACGACGGCCAGTGCCACATGGGGCTGACGGCGCGGCACGCCGGGGAGGTGGCGGACTCTGAGGCGCACCTGGGCCCAGCCAACACCGTCAAGGTCAAGCCGGTGGTCTTGGTCAAGGGGATCAACCACGCCCAATTCTCGCACGGAAAGCCGAACCTGAAGCGTGGCGACTTCGATGCCGTCGTTCCACTGGATGAGGCCCAGCAGCGAATAGCTGAGTTTATGTCGGCCTTCCTTGACGTCCATGCCACCAGCGACAGCCTCTCTCAGAAGGACAGGGACAGGCAAGCGGCAGCTGCCGAAATCCTGAAGAAGGGGGTGGAAGACACGCAGGAGCTGGCCAGACCATTTTGGGAGGCGCTCAAGAGTCCCGCGGATGGCATCACAGACATGCAGGTTGAGATGTTGCTGCCATGCACTGCGACCATGATGTATTTCACGTATTGGACAAAATCTTGCAGTGCCTTGTCTATTCGCACATTTGAGTCTGTACCCTTGTCCCCAGACTGTCAGATTAGATTTCTTGCTTGAAACCCCTGGCAGTACATTGCAAGATTTTGTCCTTTATTTCTCCTGTCCATCTTTTGGCTTTCCTCGTCGTTGCCCCAGATTGATCATCAAAATGCTGCCGGCTCTTCTTATAGCTGTTTCTCCCGTTCCAGGGTTTGTCTCACGTATATTGGTGATTGCACCATGTCAGCCTGACTATTGAAGTACTTATTGCGGAGTTCTTCTGTTGTGTACCCAAATCTTCAGCTGCGAGTAGTGGAAGCCTCAATGCCAGAGGAAGAGGGCAGGCGGTTACGCAAACTTCTGGGCGAGGAGAGGTGCATAACTGTAATGATGCATGATTACAAGGACAACTTCATTTTCTCCAAGCCAATCATTGACCACGACACACGGAAGATATATGTGGAAGCGTTACTTCATCCGCAGGGCAAATACGGGCTGACGCATACGCTTTGGCTCAAGATGAAGGTGACTACCAACAGCATTGGCTGAGATAGTCTACTAGGTTTTGGGCCTAGAGGCAGCTGACAAGCAGCTTGGATTGCCATTGTAGGAAGCAGTAAGCAAGCGCTTGCGTCATGTCAATTGATATTTACGAGTCGACCCGGCAAGGTCCTTCGCTCTTGGTTGGAGCTTGTTTCAATACTTCTAGATGTTGATGCCTCTGTGCCAACTTTCGTATCAAGCACAAAAGCAAGGCGTTGCTGCAATTTTGTGACATGCATTGTACTTTTGTGACATGCAGCTAATTTGCTATCAAGCTCTTTGGTGACTCCTTTCTGCAGAGTGCCGAAGCAATTGCTGAGGCATTTGCCTTTGGGTTGGACCATGAAAAGGCAGTCGTTGGCGGCAAACACATGCTTTCGGTGGGGCGCACGATCAATGAGCGCGCGTTTGCAAAAGCGCTTGGCTCTATTGCTGAGCACTCAAGGAGGCGCTACCTAGCAACGGGCAAGCAGCTGGCATTTGCAGAGGACAAGCTTTTAGCTCCCATGGATTGGATTCAATCTGATGTTCTATTTGAGCCCAGTGCCACAGACCCAAGGGAAGTAAAGGTGCGTAGTCCACTTCTGCACACAGTCAACAACTGGCCTGACCCTCGATTCGCTGGAATGCACTATCTCAAGGTGCTCACTGTGGAGCATGCCATGCACTGGATACTAATGGATAGCTTCCGCTAGACCCAGAAGCAACAGACCGCCAACTGCACACAGGGGTTCAATATTCGACCTCTTATCTCTGCCCAAGATCTGTGTAGCAGGCCTTTCCTGACCAACTTGGTCAGTTGCACTGGAGTTTCGCTCTTGCATCGCTAAGCAGTGCTGGTCCCCAAGACTCTGGCACTCGAGCTGCTCAGGCTCTGACTGTGCCCTCTACCCGTGCATCTCTTAGAAATTCTTTCCAGGGCACAAAATTTTGGCAGCTGCAAGCAATGCAGACAGACACAACATATGCCTCACTGTTTCTGTGCGCCAGCCTTTGTCTGCACACCGTTCGCGGCATTTTCACACCACATGCTCATCAGAAACTTACACTGCTCTGCAGTAAGTGCCACATCAGATTGTCTGTCTTTGAAGAACCTGCATAAGCAGAGCATACTACACGACTCATGCATGGTCAATTACCGAAGCAAGGGCGTCCATTCCCGCATCATGCTGGAGAACAGTGGAGAGTAGGCTTTGCTGACCTGCCTCTACTTCTGGGCCACATATCTCAACTTCAGACTAGTGTCAAGGAACTGAGAGATGCTTGGTCGGCTTTGAGCAGCTGTGCCTTCAGTCTGAAGCTGATGGAAGTTACCCTCTATACTGTTAGATCTCTTTCTGCAACCTCAGAGAAAGCAAGAGCCCTTCCGCATCTAGCAGATTGTCTCTGCAATCAAAAAGCACTAGAGTCCACAAGGAGTGGCAGCCAAAAGCATCAAAGTAAGGCAGCTCTAGAGCTTGAATGCAGAGTGTATAGCAACCACGCCTCCAGCTAGATTCACGAAGTTGACATCCTGGAACCCTTCGGCCTCAATCATCCTCACAAATTCCTCCTGGTTTCAAGCATAATGAACAAAATCAAGTGGAGCTCAACATGAATCTTATTTAGTCTTGCCAGATGAGAACACCTTGCTGCATGCATATACCAAGCCAAGAGGCCAATTACCTGAGGAGGGAACTTTCGGATGCTTTCAACCAAGTACTGGTAGGAGTCTCTGTCACCTGCGACCAGTTCGCCAAGCGTAGGGATCACAGCAAAAGAGTACATGTCATACCTGCCAACAGCTCAAAAATATCAGCTGAGCAAACTGTGCAAGCAGACCATGCGAGGTCCATTTGCAGCTTCCAACTGATACTACCTGATACTTCCGGGCTGTCTGAGAATCTAGCACATAGGCTTCAGCTAGGCCTGATGCATGAATTCTAGGATTAGCAGCTGCAAGCTCTTCTTTGCACATGTTGCATAAGGTGAAACGAGGCGCTACCAATGAAAGGGGGCTGCTCACAGCTGGCGGAAGGTAGGGGATCGCACATGACTAAGCTCAAGGCACAAGAAGCGGCCACCCCTTTTCAAAACTCTGCAGGCATAAACTTAACTATCTGATCACGTCGCACTAGACATTGATGCGAAAGAAGAGGAGCAGATTTTACTACGGAGTCACTGTCAGCAATACCAAAACAGTGTTTCATGCTGAGCACCTATGCAGAGATACAGCCTTTTACTACCAAGTCAATGAGAGCGATCAGGAGTGTGCTCTGTCGTTGAGCATGTATGCAGGACTTCAGGTGCAGAGTGATAAGCTTTCCTACGCTGAGATCAGGAGATGCGCCAATTGGGAACCTACCTAAAAGCCTCCCGCAAGGCTTTATCTATCCTGGTAACGTTGCGAATTCCAAATGCGATGGTGTACCCATCCATGCTCCTGTCAGGCAGCGGCAGCTCCTCTGCATTGCCGTGTAACCAGACTAGCGGTGAAAGATCTCCAAGACCTGGATCACAAGGCGACCAACTCCTCCAATTGTCAGGATATGTGACTGCGGAATTCTTGCTTATGGCCCAATCAGTTGTGGTGATGAGTGTAAAGGTCGGAAAGCTTCCAGATCAAAGAAGCTTCAAGTGGGCATGCTAGAAGCAGGGTGTTTGGAGGTGGCCAAGAATACGCCTCATAATCACAGAGCTTGCGCAGCACAGCCTCAGATGTGAACTCTCTCACTCAGTCTGAACAATCACAAGTAAAACGGACTTCGATGCAGGCACTTGAAGCAATTACCACGTGCTCGCGCCCTTTGGCGGCCTACTTCCAGCATGTCCTCGTTGATGTCGCAGACTACAATCTCCGTAGCATCCTCACTCTCATCCTGCTGCACATGCCCTGCAGGCACCGCCTGGGACCGATATGACGCCTCCTGAATGGCTGTTGCAACCCGAAAGGCCACATCTCCTGTGGGCAGGCGCAAAGGATTAGGTCCACATGCCAAACATATCTGACTCATGAGTCAAGGTAGTGTGCAGTACTGAAATTGCTCCAAGCTGACATGACAACCTTGCATGAAAACATGAGATTAATGCACTCCTGCTATGTAGTGCTCCAGATTGCAAGGACAAGAACCACACGCTGGACAGCAGTTTCCTGAAGCGAACCTGTTCCACCCGCAACGTCGAGGTGCTTCATGCCAGGAAATGGCTGCAGCATGGAGACCAGGCTGCCATGCCACAATTGCAAGCTGCAGTATGAGATTTTGTTGTCAAGTCCGTCACAAGCACAGATTAAGATTTGGAGCATGCAAGTGAAGCACTGGAATGATCTAGCTGCAGATGAGCTGTCAGGTCCTTGTACCGGTCCTTCCAGAGCCGATGCAGGCCGGCGCTCATAAGGTCGTTCATGGTATCGTAGCTGCGCGCGACGTGGGAGAAGACCTCGCCAACCATGCGCGCCTTGTCGGCCTCAGGCACGGTGCGGTAGCCTGTGGAAAACGGCATGTTGTGGCTCAGCGCCAGCGCCAAAGGGATGGTGGTCGCTGAGACGGCTCCACGACAGCCGCCGCCGCAGCACCGTCGTGAAGAGCGCAAGCTCGGCAAGGCGAGACGGCACACCGAAGTTCGCGGTCCGCGGCGCCTCGTCAGGCCGGGCGCCAGCGGCGGCTTGCTCCCCGTAGACGTGCGCTGCGATCTGGCTGTATGGTGCCGCCGGCAATTTGGCGACGCGCCGCTGCCGAGAAGCCAGCCTCCACATTGCGGCCGCTGCGGGTCCCGCCTTCCGGGACATGGCCGGCGCGCAACTGCCTAATGGCAGCGCCTCGGCTTATGGACTCAGCGGCCGGCGGCTCAATCGGCGCCAGCTACAGCCGCCGATGGTGCGCCATCTCGGGGCACGCCGCAGCTGCTGCGGGCGTGGCGGCGCCGCCAGGCGTTGTGCTGGACAGCTCTTCCGCCTCTCGCCGTTGCCGCCAACGTCGCCGCCGCCGCCGGTGTCCTCTCGTCTAGCTACTGCAGCTCGAGGCACTGGACATCAGGCTGCTGCATAGCAGTTGGAAATCCACAACGTTGGTTAGCTAGTGCTGCCACGAAAGGCGCGCTTTGCGCATAAAAATGGAAGGGAGACCAATTCGACTTACGAAGCCCTGGTAACGGCGTGCCCAGGCTAATGCCTTGCACCAGAAAGCTGGGCGAGCTCTAGTTGGTGGCAGAAGGGCCTCGTATCTGACATCAGCAAGCGCAGATAGCTCAAAGGTCCTCCCCTTCAATCTGAATCCTTCCGATATTTCATCACCCACTGCTTGGCAGGTCCCCACCATTTTGCTGCTTCTGAGATTGACCCTCACACAGCCACCTGCCTTCTTGCCTCTTCGTATATCACTAGAGCTTGGGCTTGAGCATTCAGATGCACCGCTGATCATGAATACAGTAGTCCACCCACATTTGCACATATATGGTAGTACATCTACTAACACAAGAACCTCAGTTGGAGGCGGCTCCTGGCTGTAACGGCTGTTATTCGAAGCTGTAAGCTCATCCTAAGGGGGCGAGGGCCGGTACAATCCAGCCAGAAGGTTATGGCTGTAAGCGCGCTGATTCGCGCAGATTCTCCGTCATCAAGTGGGCTGGCCTTTGCCGCTAAGTTCGAGCTCCACTGCTGATTTTAGCGCTTTCTTGCCGGCACCAACGGGGCCTAGGGCTGGCCTCTCACAGTCGTCGGCCCGTTTTGGAAGAAGGGCTCGCCCATTGAGGATTGGGGCTGGAAAAGCCAGCCCAGAAAAAAGAGAACAAAGTACGAGTTTGAAAAACCTTCTCGATTGCCACTTGGAAGCGGAGAGCTCATCGCCTCATCATTGCTAAACGCTTGTCGGCCCCACCGAACCCTTGTCAATTCTTTTTGGGCTGGCCTATCACAGCCCTTGCCTCCATTTGGAGTGCCACTTCTTCGCCTTGGGGAGCGTGGGGGTTAGGGCACGTCGTCACGCTTACTCGCGCACTTCGAGACGGCCGCCGGCCGCTCACAGGAAGAAAGGGGGCTCGCCCATTGAGGATAGGGGCTGGAAAAGCCAGCCCAAAAAAGAATGAACAAAGTACGAGAAGGGGGGCCAGAGGAAGCGCTAAGAAAACAAGGCACACAAAGAAAGAAAGCAGCTGCAAATCACTCAGTAACCCTGCTAAGCAGCCGCAAACCAGAGAGGCTAGGGTCCTGGGTCCCCTGGCCAGAGCCAGAGGCAGCAGCAAGAGCCCGGCCGGCACGAAGGTGCAGCGCACGGGCCATCGACCGCTGCAGCGAGACGGCCAGGCGCACGCGATACAATTGCGCCAGCGACCCTGCTGCAGGGAAGTCTACAGGCTCCCCATGGAAGCGACGGGCGATGGTGTGGCGGGCGAGCTGGGTGAGCAGCTCGAGCCACCGAGCGCCCAGCGCCCCATGGGTGTCTATGGCCAACGGGAAGAACTTGTCTGCCGGCGGATGGTCAGCGTATTTGAGCTCCTTGGCGCGAGCGGCGCCGGCGACCGCATACCCAGCCTTGGTGGCACACTGGGCTGGGTGGGAAGAAGATGAAGTGGCACTCCCAATGGGGGCAAGGGCTGCGAAAAGCCAGCCCAAAAAGAATTCACAAAGGTTCAGAGGGGCCTAAGAGCGGTGAGCAGCTACAAAGGGGCCTGAGGATGCAATGGTAAAACAGGGGGAGGATGGTGAAACAGGTGGGAGCGGTCGAAGGCGTCGGTGGTCACCACGTCCAGGAGAAGGACGTGGCCCGCCGGCCTGTGGGGTGGCCACCAGGTCTAAGCGCCGGGCGTGGAGACCGTCGGCCCTGTCCTGGAGGGGCATGACGCCGGAGTGCTCTGCAGCCACCGAGAAGCCCGCCTCCGCCAGGATGCCATCGCATCGCATCACAGGAAGGCCTCCGCCACCAGCACGCCGTCGTCTCCGCCGCAACGGCCGGGGTGACCACCGGCCCGTCTCGTTCAAGACCACCGAGGACCGCTCGGGACCGACGGGGACAACCTTTGCCGCGCCTGGCGCTGGCTTCCACGGCTCATCTAACGTGCACCAGCCCCTTTCTCCGCCTCTTGGAAGCGGCAGTGAGCTCCCAGTCGCTGGTCAGACGGGCCCCCCGACGCCGCCGCCGCCACCGCCGCCGCCGCCGACGCCGCCGCCGCCTGCCGTCGCCTCCCTGNGCGCCCGCCGCCGCCGCGCCGGCGCGTAGCTGCGGCCGCCTCGGCGTAGCCATGGCCAGCCGGCGCGAGGAGGCCCTGGAGACGTCCTCGCTGGCGGCAGGTGACATGGGAGACTGGCAGCCGGAGACCGTCGATGCTGGCGACGGCGCTGGCGCGCGCGCTCTGCAGGCGGCGACGGCGCTGTACCCGCTGTACGTGGCGCTGGGCGGCGCTCTGGCGCTGGCGCGCCCCGAGGCCTTCTCCTGGTTCACCTCCCGGGGCCCTGGCAGCTACAGCCTCGCGCTCGCCGCCGTGATGCTCGCCATGGGCGCCACGCTGCGCCTCAGCGACCTCGCCGACGTCGTCCTCCGCCGGCCCTTCTCCGTGAGCTCCCGTCAATGCCGCGTCCTAGGCCTCAGCTTACGTCAGGCTGACTTAGCGAGCTTCTGGCGCCTTGCCGGAGTGCCAGCACTGGCCTGATGCTCTTGCGGGGGCCTTTGCAGCTCGCACTCGGCGTTGCCGCGCAGTACGGCCTCATGCCGCTCTCTGGGCTCGCTGTGAGCCAGCTCCTTGGCCTCCCGCCCACCCTCACGGCTGGCCTCATCTTGCTCGCCTGTTGCCCAGGCGGCACAGCCTCCAATGTGGTCAGTGCTGCAGACACCCAACCTCTCATACGCGTAGAAGGGCTTGCAAATTTGCAATTTCTCAACGCAGGGGGCGCGTATTGAGCTCTTGCACCACTTTTGCACATAAGCTCGGGCCTTAATGTTGCTATTACAAAATAAGTGTAGTGTACCTTCATGTGGAGGTGTAGTCTACTTTCATGTGGTTGTCAACTTGTCAACCCAGTGGCTTAACTGGCTCCCTTGATGCCGAGGGAGTGCTCCAGAAGTGCTTCTTGCAGGTCCATGGATGCTCGAGCTGAACGTTTCCTGTCTTGACGTCTGCAGGTGACATACATCGCCAATGGGGACGTGCCCCTATCTGTGGTGATGACCTCCATCACCACGATGGCAGCAGTTGTCATGACGCCCCTTCTCACATACTACCTCGTCGGAGCTGTTGTTGCTGTGGACTCAGCTGCATTGGCTGTCAGCACCCTCCAGGTTGGAAGCAGCGGCAGGGTCGTGGTATTCTGATGTATCCTGCCCTGCCCAAAGGGTTACTGCACCATCGGCATTTTCAGTGTCAGCTTCATTACTTTTTGATCAGGAAATCTAGCAAGGCTTTCACCGTTGAATATGGCCATCTGGTGTTCTCCGTGCAGGTTGTGGTGGCGCCTGTAGTGATTGGAGCCTGCCTGCAAACGTTCTTTCCCAGCATCATTGCGAGATTATCGTTGTTCCTCCCTCTGGCCGCGGTGCTCATCTCATCCCTGCTCGCCAGCAGGTACGTAGCCAGCCAAAGCACGAATGTGATTCCTATGGTGGTCATTGAATACAATGCTACTGGAGCTGGTCAAATATCTCACGCTGACTCTGGCTCTTCGCTTCCTTGACGTTACTGCAGTGTGTTTTCTGCAAATGTTCCAACCTTCCTGGGCTCTATAGCTGGAGGCACGAGCGAGCTATTGCCTCTCTCGTCCTATGCCCTTGTGTGGAAGGTGGTGGCTGCTGTCGTCCTGCTTCACTCCTTCGGCTTCATGCTTGGGTTTGTATTACCTTCTGTTGACTTCCTTTCCGACAAGAGGGCATTCTATGAGCTGCCTACTTGCAGGCTTCACAAAACTTTGCTTAGCTTGGAGCCTCCAATTCTTGATCTGAGGAGCTGCTGCTCTGGATAGCAAAGTGACAGCCCGTATGTTCACCAGCTGCAGTGCCTGATGCTCTTCTTGTATTCTTCTTGGGCAGATACGTGGTCTCACGAATTGCTGGCGTCAAGGAACCCCAGAGACGGGCCATCTCCATTGAGGTACCATTTCTGTGTGGTAGAGGGTAGTTGTCAGCCTACCTCAGCATGTCATGATAATAATACTTCTCCGTGTTAGGCAGTCCAGCTGTCCACCTTATCCATCTCTGATTATTGGACCTTGCAGCACACCAAGCTGATTGATGGCAACAGTCAGAAATGATATGAGAGTAGTACCTCAATTGTAATATCAGGAGTCTCTATCCAACAAAACCACACCCTTCTGTTTCATGCAGGTTGGGATGCAGAATTCGTCGTTGGGTGTTGTCCTTGCTATGAAGCACTTCAGCTCGCCACAAACGGCCCTCCCAGCAGCTCTCTCAGCTGTGCTCATGAATGTGATGGGGAGCACCTTGGCAGTTCTCTGGCGACAGTACGACAGTGACAGGGACATCCGCCTGGATTAGCATGCTTATGGCTGGGCCTGACTTGCCAGTTGCAGATATATTGTGGCAAGGTAGTTCAGAGCACCCTTCTCTGCCAGGCCGCGCCTCCTGCGCCCTGGAGTCTCTGTGTCCCGCAGTTGACCGGAAAGACGTGGAAGTGGAAGTCTTTGCCCACTTCCTTTGCTCTGCTGCTGGGCAACATTTTGCCAACTGCGCCGATCTTGTGATCAGCTTCACTTCTTGAGGTACAATCAGTACTTCGCTGAAACTTGTGCTGGAGTATGTCGAGTTTGCATGCTCGAGTCCAAGTAGCCAGCCAAGCTCGGAGCTGGTTCTGAGACGTGCTACTGGTTTTGTAGGTACTTGTGCAGTCAGATGGGTGCACGTTGGACGTGAGCCTCCTCAAATACAGCAGTCATGAAGTTCCGGATGGAAGCCATGCTTGAGCCAATTGCTTTTGTCTCTGGACAGTAAATTGATTGCATTCAGAGTAGGATATATCTGTCATGCAACTCACATATTGTGGCCTCTTCAATGGAGTATAGCAAGTACTTTGCAGTCCATCGAGGCTTGCTTCGGCTACAAACTTCGGCTACAAATTTCCCCTTCAGAATTGCGGATGTGTTTCACTAGGCTCGTGCTTTGCATATTAATAGTGCAGCAAGAACATCCTTGGGAGTAGGACACTGATTACGCGAGTGTCAAGATCTGAGATGGGGTGGGCGCCACTCTTGTGCAAGTGTTGCTGTGGCTTTGGCTCAGATTCCAGCATGTTTTGCTGACCGAGTCTAAGAAGTCACCTTGAGTTGTGTATCCACTTTCACTTTCTTTGCACCCTGTTGATTGCTTCCAATTGGAGTATTTTAGAAGTTACGCATGGATCGCTACATGACAGGAGACTTGGGTTTGTCAAAGCTGTGTACTTGTGCATATGCTGTTCTGCATGTCAGGTAAAGATTTCTGTGGGCATGACAGCTTAATTTTCTTTTTATACACCACCTTGAGCTCTTGAGATCTTAGTCTCACCAAATCAACTTCACCCAAGTACTTCTTACGACTTGGAGGCATGCTTGAGACCTGCAGAGGCCTGAATCTTTGCAGCAATTCCAGCTCAGCAGCCGCTAGACTGTGGCAAGGACACTCGCTCAAAGTAGCACAGTATAGCTGGCCTGACTTCACAGTTGCAGGCACTGTGTGGCATGGTAGCGCTCAGTACTGGCATGTAATCTATCCCATTAAATTTGAATAAGGCACGGTACAGCAAAGACAGTGCAACAACCAGCAAGTGGTTGTCTGCTTAGGCCCTGATGCATTGGGTCGACATCGCACCTGTAGTAGTGTTGCTATATCCACTTACTCTGGGATATAAGTGGTCGTCTGCTTAGGCCGTGATGCATTCAATTTGGGTCGACATCACACCTGTAGTAGTATTGCTATATCCACTTGATCCAGCACGTCTTGCAGATAGTCCCAAGGATATAAAGTTGGGTCGACATCACACCTGTAGTAGTGTTGCTATATCCACTGATTGGGGGATGTCCCAGCACGTCTTGCAATCTTGCAGATAGTCTCAAGGACATGAAGCTGGGTCGACATTACACCTGTAGTAGTGTTGCTATATCCACTGATTCTGGGATGTCCCAGCACGTCTTGCAGATGGTCTCAATGATATCATAGAGAAATAGATCGACTCAAAATGCATCCTTCTGATATGGAATCATCGAGGATTTACACAAGCAGTGCTATAGTACAGGACACTGAATTTATCCATACTTTGCATTTGCGTGGTTCTTGTGACGCCAGGTAGTTTGCAACTCATTAAGATACTGTGTTGGCATACAACCAATCTTTGTTCACGGAAATACCATGAGCTCCTCAACTTCAAGTGGGTGTAACAATTATCAGTGTCATTAACAATTGACGACGCTTTAAGGCCTGAACCTGTGCACATCAGAGCCATGTTGATGCCATATTACAAAAAATATTCACACTACTACATTCTTGAATGAGAGCATTGTCTCTCACAGACCAAATACATAGTCATTGACTCGGCTAACCCGTCCTACAACAGTATCTGACAAGTAGGTAAAACTATGTACATGATCTGTCACAAGGCCTTCGTCAGCTTCCTCAGTGGCCATTTTCGTTTTGGCCATTCACATGAAGTGCCTCTGTGAAATTCTTCGAGAGCAACATCAAGCCTCCGTCCACTATCAATGTGGTCCCTGTAATGTAGGCTCCAGCGTCCGAAGAGAACAGAAGCAGTGGTCCATACAAGTCCTTCGTCGGGTTTCCCACTCTATTTACTGGATTGTTCTTCTCAAACCATGCTGCAATGTGTGGCTTTTGCAGGCCAGCAGTCATCTCTGTCGGGAAGAGCCCAGGGGCAATTGTGTTGACGCGAATGTTGTGGTGCCCCAGCTCGGAAGCAAGACTGCAGGCAATTATTGTTTTCATTATCAGTCTTCCAGCAATTCGCTGATCCAGCAGACTGCATCCTGGACTATTGGCAGCATTGCTTAGCCTAGTGTGCTGTGTTGCATATACACTACAAGCTGTCGATGTTGTGCACCGATGCTTCAGAATAACAATGCCTCCTTGCTTTGAGACCCACATTCTAGAAGCTGCAAGGTAAAGGCGAGGGCCTCACTTGAGAGTCAGATGCGCCAGAGTCGCTTTGGAGGCGGAGTAGTTGGCCCAGCCCGCCGCAAATGCTGTCCAGTAAACCGCACTCCCATTTCAGTATAAGTAAGTGCTTATTGCTGAGGAAATTTTCAGCCGGATATGGTGGTACACTGTGTTACCGCTACGAGAAAGTCAGGATCTGGCCTTCTTAACTCACCTTGCTGGTTACCGACGCAGGATCCGATGAAGATAATGGAACTCCCCAAGTTGTCCTTCGCCATGGAGCGGGCAGCAGCTTTAGTCACCAGCCATGCGCCTCTTACATTCACGCGGAATATCCTGTCAAAGTTCTCAGTTGTGTCGTCTGCAAGAAAGCTTTTTCCACTCACACCTGCAAGAGTACAACGATGGTGTGAGTCAGTGAAGCTCAGGTACTAGACGGTGAGCGATGTAGTCTGAGATGGCAACTGTCTAGTCATTGACCCTGGCTTTCGATGGTGCGTATGTTTGTAAATGCTCAAGCTTGCAATTGTCAACTTGTACAAAGCCCAGGTATGCAAAATTAATGCATGACTGGCACAGCGATACACCTGAATGGTTTCCAACCTGCGGTGTTGACCACAATGTCGATGCGGCCGAAGCTGCTCCAAGCTTTGGCCACTGCCTGGTCAATCTCATCCTCTTCCCCGGCAACGTCCAGCACCAGGGCTTTGGCTTGACCGACACTTGGGTCGGCTTTTCTCATGGCCTCTGCTTCTTCAACAAGCTGTCGCAACGAACAACACAAATTTGTCCACTTCGTCAGCGCCACTGCCGCCCATTCTCAACGACTGCAAGTCGTAGCAATGTCGTACTATCACAGTGACTGCAGCGTGACAAGCATCAAAAGCAGTCTCAGGTGCAACAACAGGCGAGTGCTTGAGTGGGTTATCATGTGCTCACAGCGTTAAGGCGGTCCGCGCGCCTGGCAGCCACCACGACGTTGGCGCCGTCGCGCAGGTAGTGCAGCGCGAACTGGTAGCCGAGGCCGGACGAGGCGCCCGTGATGAGGGCGGTCTTGCCCTTCACCG
Organism: Spirogloea muscicola; assembly: GCA_009602725.1. Classification (NCBI taxonomy): domain Eukaryota; kingdom Viridiplantae; phylum Streptophyta; class Zygnematophyceae; order Spirogloeales; family Spirogloeaceae; genus Spirogloea; species Spirogloea muscicola. The sequence continues at coordinate 32,682 of WELB01000139.1, forward strand.
AGAAGGCCTGCTGCAGCTGGGTCGCCATGGCGCTCGTTGCGACTGAGTCCGTCTACTCGAAGCCCGGCGCACAGAGGACGCGAGGCGCAAGCTCGTCTCTGGGTCCCCAATGCTGCCAGGCAGCAGCACAGCGCCCGCACCAGAGTCCCAGTCGGGGCTAAGCCACTGGAATGGCCGGCGGAGGTGCAGGCAGCGGCAGGCGGGGCAGGGCGCGAGGCTGGGAGAGGGGCTGGGAGGCGCAGGACTGGGAGGCCGGGAGCTGCAGGCGGGCAGCTTATGGGCCGCGGGGGCCGGGCCAGGAAAAAGAGAAGAAAAGCGGCTGCTGATATGAAAGAATCGGCTGTGAAATGCCAGCCAGATGCATACAGGTGTTCACGACGGAAGCCAAAGGCTAGGCAGACAGGGCGCCCTCAATACCCCCGTGTCAGCAGTAGGAAGTCAGATGAGCTGAGGGGAGGAAGAGCAACCCCGCTGCGCAAGCCAGAGGCTGCTGCAAGGTCGCGACCAGCGCGGCGGTGCAAAGCAAGCGCTTGGGAGCGCTGCAGGGACATAGAAAGTCGCATACGGTAGCAGGACACCAGACCCAAAGGCACCGAGCCACCGGGAAGGGCAGCCCCCCGCCGGGTGGTCCTTGTACTTGTGCCAGGAAGAAAGCGGCTGCTGATATGAAAGAATCGGCTGTGAAATGCCAGCCAGATGCATACAGGTGTTCATGACGGAGCCAAAGGCTAGGCAGACAGGGCGCCCTCAATACCCCCGTGTCAGCAGTAGGAAGTCAGATGAGCTGAGGGGAGGAAGAGCAACCCCGCTGCGCAAGCCAGAGGCTGCTGCAAGGGCGCGACCAGCGCGGCGGTGCAAAGCAAGCGCTTGGGAGCGCTGCAGGGACATAGACAGTCGCATACGGTAGCAGGACACCAGACCCAAAGGCACCGAGCCACCGGGAAGGGCAGCACCCTGCTCCCGGCGCCGCTGGTCAGCTTGAGAGGCCAGCAGCGAAAGTAACGAGGACCACCGACCCCCGTAACACCCATGGATGTCCATGGCCAGGGGGTAAAAGGTATCACCCGCCGGGTGGTCCTTGTACTTGTGCAGCTTCTTCCGTTCGGCTACCTTCACAGCGTAGCCGGTCTCAGAAGTAATGGGGCCCTTCGTCCGGAAGCTGTCGGTGAGGACAACGTCCATGAGGAGCCGCTTGCCACCTCCCAGGGGGACGCCGACCAGATCGACACGCCTCGTCCGAGGGACCCCATTGCGGAGGAGGATGGGCATCACCCCAGTGCTCTCCAACGCCACTTGATATCCCGCCTCCTTGACGATGCCATACATGGCGTCACGTAGGAGGTTGTGGGAGGAGGGAGGGCGCCAGGAGGAGGGAGGGCGGCTCGGGCTGGCTGCTGGCGTCACCGCGGACGTCAAGGCCAACGGGGGGCCGACCCCAAACGCCGGCTTCCCGCCTCCTTCGTCGGGGGCGGCCACCCTCCCTCCCTTTATTTAGCAAATTCGATTTCCAGCCGCCTCGCCTTGGAGGGCTTTTCCCCCTCCTCCGCCCGTCGGCTCCCTTCCAGACGAACCGAACCCCCTTGGCCGCGGCTGCCGCGCAAGCCGGCCCCCGCCCGACAATTGCGCCGCCTGCCGGCCTGCGGGATGGGAAGCGTCTGGCAGACCCCTACCGTCTTCTTCGTACCTCCTCCTCCTTCGTGGAACGGACGCGGGTCTGACGGCTGTGGGTTTGACAGCCGGAGGCGATGCTAGAGGCGTATTGCTGCGTCTGCCGAGACTGTCTGGCTGGCTTCTTTGGAGGGGCTCACTTCCTTGCTTCCTTTGGAAGCTTGGAGAATTAATGAGCACACACTCGCAGCAGTCATGGAGTGTATCTCCGTCCTGGCTGGGCGAGCCCGGGGCAGGAGCCTCAGAAGAAGTGGCACTCCCAATGGGGGCAAGGGCTGTGAAAAGAAGAAGAAAGTGCTCGCCCACTGAGGATAGGGGCTGTGAAAAGCCAGCCCTAAAAGATTTGACAAAGGTGTGAAGGGGCCAAGATAGGGGCTGGCTTTTCCAGCCCCTATCCTCAATGGGCGCGCCCTTCCCCGCAAGAACGAGCCCCAGAGGCTGCCCCCGCCAGGCTCCCATAGCCGGCATGCCCGCCACAGCCAGCATGCCCAGAGCATGGCATGCCGCCGGGCCGGCCCGCAGCCGGCCGTGCCGACACGTGCCCCACAAAGGGTCTTCCAGCCCCTATCCTCAATGGGCGAAGCTCTTTCTCCTAGGCTAGCCCATCGTCTCTACAATTAACTTCTAGCTAGTAGACGATTAGGCATACTATCTACACTAAAGTGACGTAGCCGTCACGTTCGTCTTCCTACTCAGCGGGAGAACGAGTCCTTCCCCCTTGCCATCAACGTCCACGGGCGTTCGGCGCCCGGTGGCTCGAGCTCCTGCACCGCCCTAGCGCGCAGTGCGATCTCCCAACGTTCTCAAGATGAGCAGGCTGGTACGCGGCAGGCTCTCTCGCCCAGGTGTAACGCATGCCGCCTGTCAGTATCGCTGCAGCGTTCAATGGCAGACGAGCTTCATCTGCGTGCTGGTCGCGGCTTTGGCTGCAGCCTCTGGCTACAGACGGGACCGCTACCCGGAGACTATTTTCTCTGATCTGCGGCCGCTCAACAGGGGATATTGAGCATCCAGTGGCCACTTGAGGCGCTGTGTGCTTCAGCGTTCTTCTGGCTCCTTCAAGCTTTGTACATTCTTTATCTGGGCTGCTAATCAAGCCATCGCCCTCTGCTGGAAGAGCATTCCTTTCACACCCCCGCCCCCCTTTTTTGGAAGAGCTCACTTCTCTGTTGGCGCTTCGGCTTTCAAGTAAGCCTGTCGGATCTATATGTGTTTCATTTCCTGCGCCCAGCGCGCCTTTCTGACTTTGCTTTGAAAGGCCAGCCCTAGGCCCCTGAGGGGCATTGCAGTGGGCATTGCAAAGCAGAGAAAGCTACAGCACTACTCCGACTACCCCCGGTGCGATCAGCTCCTGCCAGCTGCAGTTGACACCTTTGGCTGTCTGGGTCCGCGTTTCCACGCCCTCCTCCACACCAATGCCAATCTAGGCTACACACGACGTGCAGATGTGTTCCCGGCTGAGATGTGCTTGCCAGCTGCATATCTGTCTTTCTTGCGACGACGAGTTTCGGCCTGTTTGCAGCGTGCCCAGGCCAATGCCTTGCACCAGAAAGCTGGGCGAGCTCTAGTTGGTGGCAGAAGGGCTTCTTATCTGACATCTAGTATTCAGGCATCGATTAGCGACCTTTATGTTTTGACCCGCGGTTACTGAGCGGGTCACTCTGCTGTAGGTTATGTAGGTCTTAGATGTGCTTGCCTTTGTACTTGGCCATTTGGCCTTCGTTTGTTTCAAAACACACGAAAATTCTCTTCAACCCTTTGTCAATTCTTCTTGGGCTGGCTATTCGCAGCCCTTGCCCCCATTGGTAGTGCCACTTCTTCTTTCTCTGGGCTTGCCAATCGCCATCGCCCTCTACTGGAAGAGTATCATTCTTACTTTCTAGTTCAGATAGTCTTCCATGAACACCTGTATGCATCTGGCTGGCATTTAACAGCCGATTCTTCAATATCAGCAGCCGCTTCTTCTAGTGTACGGCAATGGCCGGGAAAGAGAAGGCCAGCCCAAAGGAACGTGCGAGACGAGCGCCGCCGACGAGGGGCCCACCACTAGGGGGCGCCTTCGCGGCACGCGGGACGGGGGGGGGGGCATCTGGAAGGGGAGGAGGGATGGGCCGGCCCGCCGGGGGGAGGCGCCGGGGCAGCGAATAGGCGCGCGGCGGGGAGGGAGGGCGGCCGCCGCAGCAGGCGCCCGGAAGGCGGAGCGGCGGGTAAGCTTGGCCCCGTGACGCGCGCCGTGACGGCGCTGCCGTCACCACCCCTACCCCATATAATGGCGGCCCGCGCCCCCATGCAGCCATTGCCTTCGTTTCCAGCCACTTGCCGCTATCAGCCATCGGCCCTCTCTTGGAGCGTCTCCCTCACACCCGCCGCCATTGCCTCTCGCCTCCGCCCTCCCGCGCCGTCTCGCGAGCTGCAGCTGCCCGGCTTCGAGCTTCCGCTGCTGCAGCGCCTGCAGCCGCCTCCTCCGGCCTTGACGCGTCTGGATCCGGCGGGCGCCATGGTGAGCCAGCTGCAGGAGGCCTTCTCGGTGAAGGGCAAGACCGCCCTCGTCACGGGCGCGTCCTCCGGCCTCGGCTACCAGTTCGCGCTGCACTACCTGCGCGACGGCGCCAACGTCGTGGTGGCCGCCAGGCGCGCGGACCGCCTCGAAGCTGTGAGCCCCTTTGTTTGGCCCACTGCATGCCCACTCTGGTCGAGCTGCTTGCCTGCGACCATCTTCGCGGATCGCCGTGCCGATTCGCACTTGTTGATGTGTGCTCAACGATCTGACCTCTATACTGACCTTTTCTGCTTGTTCGTGACAGCTTGTCAAGGAAGCAGAGGCCTTGAGGAAGGATGATCCCGCTGTTGGTCAAGCCAAGGCACTGGTGCTGGACGTCAGCGGTGAGGAGGACGTGATCGACAAGGCTATTGCTGAGGCCTGGAAAGCGTTCGGCCGTATCGACATCGTGGTCAACAATGCAGGTTGGCAGTCTTTCGAGGCACAGAGGCCCACTTGTGCACCTACATTTTGGTGCACCGATTCCTTGACGAGCTGTGGGCCTGAGACACTTTTAGTGCGCGTTGTTGAAGAAGCTGTGGGCCTGCGACATGTAAGAGCACGTTGTACAACTTAATCATGTCATCTAGTGGCCGTGTGTCTACGGAGTACATGCACATGTTTAGGAGTACCAAGGCACATGTCTGCTGTGCTGAGCTCGAACTCATCTATATTTGCAGGTGTATTTGACGGAAAGCCTCTCATTGAGGACACTGCTGAGAGCTTTGACAGAATTTTCCGCGTGAATGTAAGAGGCGCCTGGTTGGTTACCAAGGCTGCCGCACGGCTCATGGCGGAGGACAAGAAGGGGGGCTCCATTATCTTCATTGGGTCCTGTGTTGGCATTCAGCAAGGTATGTCATCTTTGCTGAATCCTAGAATCTGTGCTTTCCCATCCACCTTTGCTGGCTGCTGCACTTGCTGTGCAGCAAGCGGTCTGCTAATATCTGCCTCATTTACTTCTGACGACAGCATCATTGGCGGGCTATGCCAACTACTCAGCTTCCAAAGCAACTCTGCAGCATCTGACTCTCAAGTGAGAACTCTAACCAGCATCGTGCAGCTTGAGTTCACCTGCAAAATTTGCTGACCTTGAGCATATAATCTGTGAAAATCAGGGATGTCGTGCATGTAATAGAGGTACTTCGTGATACCATGATAGGGAACAATGTCAGCCCCTTGAAAGCATGCTGCCAACAAGAGATTGATGAGTTGGTTGCGACAATGTTGCTTGCCTGCAGCCTTGCGTCTGAGCTGGGACATCACAACATCCGGGTCAATGCCATTGCACCTGGGCTCTTCCCGTCAGAGATGTCTGCTGGCCTGCTATCGGACAACATGACAGATTGGTTCGAGAAGACCAATCCCGTGAACAGAATGGGCGACACGAAAAAGGACTTGTATGGGCCCCTGCTATTGTTCTCCTCAGATGCTGGAGCTTACATTACAGGGACCACGTTGAGGGTTGACGGAGGAATGATGTTGCTATCCAAGAACTTCACAGAGGCGTTGGCCGCACCCTAAGAGTTGCATCCAAGGAGAAGGCATTAGAAGTTGCCTGTATTACCTGTATATAAATGCTCAGTAGGTGCCCAGAGTTAGAGAATACAATTATTGCTCAATAACGTTGTTGCTATTGTTTTTTATCAATGTGATTTTGGCAAAGATGTGCGTGATTGTCTAAATACCCACGGAAGATGTATCTGCTGTGGTCAACAGTGTAGCTTCAAATACCTGTCTCAACACCTGTTGCCTTCAAGCACTATGACAGGCAACACTTTCTAGCTAGCAAGTGCATCAACAAGTATGTTTTCTAAACAGCACAGACAACAACCTGTCCACTGGGAAGAGTATATCATACTGTGTAGAGGTGGCAACATTTCATAAGCAGAGGTTGTACAAAGCCTCACCTTACACGTGCTCTGTAGCTAGCACCTTCAAACTAGCAGGAACAGGGCATATCGCATGACATGCAGCTCTGATGGTAATATTAGTGACATGTAATTAGATAGTCTTCCTCAGCCCTCACTGAGAAGCGAGGTGATCAAGCAAACAGGCTTGCCACAGCAACCGATCACTGCGCTCAAGAACAAAACTGGCTAAGTACATGTCAATAGTGCATCTTCTCTGGAATTGCCCATGCAGCGTGGGCTACCTGCCTCAAGCAGTGATCTCGACTCCCAGATATTGCAAGGAGAATATGGTTGCCTAAGGGAAAAGCAAACATCTCGGTCAGGAGCACTGGCGGGCTGCTTGCAAGCTGGCCAGGACAAGGATGGCCGGTACACTTGGCAGAGCTACGACTCCATGACGGTCCTGAAGCAGATGGGAGCCGCTCGCTCGCCTGTCTCGCAACTGCCACCAGCTGTAAGTTGGCGGCGTCTGTCTCCACTCACCTTCCTTCAGGCTGGGGCTTACAGCCTCACCAATGTCGCAGTCAATGAGACTTCGGCGCACATTGCCCACTGCAGCGAGCGAGCGCCGTGGCCATAAGGCTGCAGCAGAATCGTATCGGCGAGATGCGAGACCGCCTCACCGTGAGCTGCGCTGGCCCTGCCTACCACACCGCACTGTGATCCAACTGCAACGGGCGCCTCTACTGTGATGGCTGCCGCGTGTGCTCCACGCTCCAAGTATTGAGATGTTCCTCCTCTCAAGGGCTTCGCCACAATCTCCAACATTGCTACTGGCCATGCCAAGCTGCTCGTGTGAGATCGTCCCTTTCACTATATTCTGCTGTAGGCTGCAGTCACTTGGCACCTCAAGGCCAGGACGCATTGTCCCTTCTCCAGAGCACCTTTCCGCTATCTGGACAAGGGCAGGGACCATAACGGGGTGAAATTTGCCTACTACGTGGTGCCATCACGACGTCTGGACACTCCTGGGTGCGAGATTATTATCCACTCATCAAGCTGTAGGTCTACTTCATATTCTAGTCTCTCAAGAGTAGCTGGGTAGCTGTAATGTACAAATAGACGTGGACAGACTCAGCGCTTCGACAAAGTACATGACTTTCCTGATGCTAGAGTTTTCTGATGCTAGAGAAACGTCCCAGATTGAGAGACGGGCTTGACTACAACGAATGCAATGCATTGATGCATGCAGTGGGAAGAAACTGCTGCTTGAGGTTCTGTCAGCCGTGTGACCAGTACTGTCCCTAGCAGTCAAGTGCAACTGGGATTTGTGGGAATGGTGGGAGATAATGAACTCCGACTTAATGAAACTACTCTACACGTCAGGATACTAGAAAAGCCAATGCAGCGGAATCTAGCTTATTCATTATTGCAATCAGTCATGCAGCTTTGATAAGAACTCTACTACCACGACCGCAGGGTAACAGAAGAGGCTGTAACACGGGTGCTGGCAGTACGCGCTTGTGATCTTCTTGGTACACACTTCCAGTTGAATGACCTGTTTGCAGGCAAGTCAGCGTCTTGTGTCAATGCTTTGCAGCAATCATGCTCCATGACACCCCAACTCGCGTCCTAATACTGGCCAGAACACATGCTTGGCCACAGACTGCACATGAAAGCTGCAGCCTTGGAAGACTACCTGCAGCTGGCAAGGTCAGTCAGTGTGTTGAAGTGATACAAAGTTCATGTCCATCACCAGTGGGAGCTCTTTCCAGCAGACTACGAGCTCAGCTCTTCGGGGCTGCTGTCTTATTGGAGGCAGTGTTACCATTGGAGGCAGTCTCACAAGTCCCAGGTTGAGTCACATTTGTAAGCCCCTTACTGGGAAGCATGTACCCATTGGGCTTGATGAGTGTCCCGGACTCATGCGGTCGTCCTGTCCTCAGGTTGATCCACGGAGAATTGGCTGCCGCAATTTGCACCTGCAGGCACGGGCAGAAGTAGCAGCTTTGTCAGCCATGCCCAGGGTCCACAAGCATCAGTTCAGTGATCTTTGTCAATCGGCTTTAGAGGAGGTTCTTGAGCAGGAGAAATGCATGGCATGCCCAAGTCCTGCAATCTGCTCTTCCTAGGCAGCAAGTGGTGCGATGACAACATCATAACACTCCACGTTCTGCCACAAAGTCCTGAGCAACGAAGCCCTTGCCCCTTTGATATCATGCGCAGAGTCACTCGCCAAGTTGCTCTCGGAGGCTGTGGCAGAGGCGCTCCACTCCGCCCACTTTGAATCAGGCCTGCGAGCTCGCTTCTGCAGCTTGGCGCTCGCGCGAAGCAGCGCCACAAGCTTCTGCTGCGACAAGGCCTCCAGTACAGGCAACTCGCTGTGGTACTCTGCAGCAGCGAGTCATGACCATCACCATGCCTAAGCAAGCTAGCGAGGCCTGTACAGGTTGCCAACGCTTTCATCGTGACGAATCAGCTCATGATCAGCTGAAGACAAGTCACAGCAAGACATGCAAGGCGATACAGTACGCACCGGCGAGTGGGAAGTTGGTGTTGCAGGGCGCCTTGAGGCCGTAGAGGTTTATGGCGGCGCGGTCATGGGCTCGCGCGGCCTCGTCGTCGTTGTCCCAGTTCCCTAGATAGCTGGCAGAGTGCACACGCCTGGTCAGCCGAGTGCAACAGACTGCAGCAGCTGCACCTCAGCTGCAACTCAATTCGGCTCAGCTCAACGTAACTCAACTCGACTCAACTCAACTCAGCTCAACCCAATCGACAGATGTTCTCAGCCCGGGCTCGCTACAAGCAGCTGAGCGGCAGCTTATCCCAACCAGGGGTGACGAGCACGGGCTAAGGGGGCACGATCTCGATCGGGAGGTCGGGCACGCACACTTTGCGGCGCGAGGAGTAGATGTAGGCCTCCCAGCGTCCGCTGGGGTCGCACGACACGCCCGCGAAGCGGGACTTGCGGCGGGCGAGCTTGCCGCCGCCGCCGCCGCGGCAGGGCGCGAGCTGGGCGCCGCCGACGGCCATGGCGGGCGAGCTTACGGTCTGGGGCGGCCCGAGCTGCAGCAGCGGGCTCGGAAGGGGAGCGGGGCCGCAGCCAGTGGGCGTGCGCCATGCCTGGCGTCCCCGAGGTCCCCCCGGCCCGCGGCGGGGAGCAGATTTGGAGAGCGGGGCGGGCACGTGGGGGAGGGGATCGTATCAGTGTCTCACCCGCACGTCCCGAGCGATCTTGAGGCCCCAACGTTCGCTTCCCTTCTATCTCTATTACTAAACGTAGCCCCACTGTTTGCACCAGCTTTTCCCTGAACAACCTACAGGCTCGAAGTTGGCCACCCAATCATCTCGTGCGCACCGCGCGACATCTCTTCTTCCACCTGCCTGTCGTACTCCCGACGACCCAAACGAGCAACGACCCAAACGAGCACTTGGGGTGGCGGTGCCGCCGATGGGGCCTGGGGTTTGGGGGTTTTGCTTGGAGAGCGTGAAAATCTGGTCCGACACAGCACGTCGATGCAGACCGATCGACGGCTGAGGCCGCTTTAGCTGCAGGCCACGCCTGCGGCCGCCTCCGGGCGGGCCGGGGGCCGATACGTGCCGCTTTTGCAGACGCACGATACGGACGCCCCTTGGGGTCCGGTGGAGCCGGGCTCCCGCGAGATGGCACGTTACTACGGGGTCGCGGACGTGACCCGAGACTGTTTGGGCACCTCATGCTGACATCTTAGATGAATGTCTTGTACTTTCCTTTGGGCTGGCCTTTCACAGCCACTGCCTTAAACTGGAATAGCTGCTGCACTTTTCCCCCTTCTCGCGCCGCCGCGTGCACTGCAACAGATGGCTGCGCGAGCTGCACTTGAGGGCCATGATACATGCTAACAGGGTCGGGGCCTTTGTGCACGATCTTTACGTGCGGCTACTTACTAGGCGGGTCATACATAGCAGCAGGCGGCCTATGTTTGTACATGTGAATGCCTTCTTACTTGAACGCTCTTGGCCCTTTGTCACTGAAGAGACTGTATCCTTTCCCTTGGCCTCGCTGCAGGCCGCCACATGCTGTGGCTTTCTTAAATTCATTGCGAAACAGTGTACCTTGCGACGCTCTCTTGCGCCACTGATCACTTAAGCTGGCAATCAAGCCTCAGCATAGGCCTGTTGGGCCCGTCATACGGCAGGCACCCATACCATACACATCCCGTCAAGCCCCTCCATGGCATGCCTCCAGCTTTTCTCACATACAAGTCTCTTCCTTATCGAGTTAAGACCTCAGGAGGCCCGCTAATGCCACGAGATGCAGTGAGGCGCAGTGGAATACAAGTATCTCTCTGCAGTATCAATGATGGGGACAGTGTTTCTCCGCAAAAGCAGACATGTCATACTTCTTGTCGACCTGCACGACACCTTTTACCATCTCCTTGAATAGCCGCAAGCTTTGGTGACACTTAGGATGCTCCGAAAGGCCTGTTAGGGTGTGCTGGGATGCCAGTCGGGATGACACAGAAACTCAGGAGCCCTGACTTGGCTTCCGTGGGCTGCGCAGGTGACCCCTCTCTCGGCCGTGCTACTTATTCCTCTGTGGCACGTGCCAGGCAACCCCCCTGCACTCCAAAGTGGTCAAGTAAAGCGGCAGCGGCACAGTGCAAGTGGTGTATTGGTCAGGCAACAATCTCTGGCAATAATGGTCAAGCGGTCATAGTCGAGAAACTGCATGATGTCAAAGGCAGGGCCAACGCTAGTGCCTAGCAGAAGGTCCAGCAAGCGGAACGGTTCCTGAGCAAAGCAATCAGGTTGCAGTGCTGTGAAGCTCAGACATAGAGAGTCTATCTTTGATAGCTCAAAATTCTGGGATGTACTCATGTGCGCCCAAACAGGTGGTTTGGTTTCCGGCCTTTGATGAAGGTACTGATCGATGTGGGTGCTTTGTTTCGAGATACAAGTAGACAACTGGTGAAACGAACACAGAGCACGACTTGTCGGGCTGAGTGGCCTCCATGGCCCAACTAGGAGAGGGAAAACTAGCTGCACGCTGCCAACGGAGATTGCTCGGCCAGCTGAAATGGTCAGGAAGCTCCACCCCGTCTAGTAATGGTCTCAAGAAAGCGCGCTAGTCATTGACATCCTTTTGCCATGCTTTCCTACTTGAGTCCTGCGACTGTTGCCTGAATTCTACTGAGTGGCGTGCCGTTTCTGCGCTGAGCGTCCGCACTTTTAGGGTCGGGGGGTCCTCATCCTTTTGTTTAAGGGCTGGCATTCTCACAGCCACTGCCCCTTACTGGGACAAACCTTCTTTTCCTGCCGCGAATAAGTCCAACTTGCAGGTGCTGATTGTTGGTCATCAGATTGGCTAACAACAGTAGCACCGTTCGTGCTCGGTGCCTTGTTGTTCCATGTCGGGTTTGACTATATATACTTCAAAGTGCCCACTCTTGACTGGCAAAGCCCCCCTCCAGCCGTGCTTTCGTCCTGCTTCTTAGCCCCTCCTAGCCCAGGGCACTGCCTTGCGTAGACCCATTGTCCGGACTTCTATTGCCTTATGCGTGAGCAGTGTATTGGCTCGGCTGGGTCTCCGTCAATCGATGTGCTCCACGCTCCTCTTGAAGGGGCATACTCATCGACCAGTTGTCCACTCGCTTGGGCTTGCCTTTCTAGAAACGCTCTCCCAATTGTGGCGATGGCTGTGGAAGGCCAGGTACAAACGCATGAACAGCCACCACCTTCTCTTCAGCGAACTGTACCAATAAATACGGCCATCTCTTCTGGGAGATTATCTATCTTGTCCATCCTTGTTCTGGGCTGGCCTTCACAGCCGTCGCCCCCTTTTGGAAGGACTTCCTTTCTTGAGCTACACAAAGCTAAGCCCTGTGCTAAGGGGCGCTAAGGCAACATTGCGGAAGCCGGCTGGGAAATTTCAGTACTGACGAGGGTCAGCACATACAAACGCGACAGGCTAACTTTAGGAGCCGGAGCACGGCCTCTGAAACCAGTGGCCTGGCTTTGTGCACACTCAGTACACTTATGAATGGCTAAAGCTTGGCAGCGCTGCAAAAGTAAGCCAAGAGAGGGTTTGACTACGAGGCAGTCGCCGTTGAGGAAGCGAGCCCTTGTGATGCTATGGGTGGAAGGGAGCGGCGCGACGGAACGGTTCGCAGGCCGCCCATCAGTCGCGTCCCGGGCGCGCCCGGCAAAGCGCCAAAGAGCGTCTAGACTTGGTTCCTTCTTCATCCTGGACTGGCCTCTCACAGCCACCGCCCTCTCTTGGAAGCGTCTTATATCTGGAAGCCCCACCAGATTCTGCCGTCAGACATCGCTGGCGCAACAACGACAACGCTCAAACACGGGAAACGACGATCCGGGCTTGGGGCCGAGCCACCGCCGAGGTGGGCTTCCACCGACCCCGTCCCCGCCCTTTCTACCCCACGCCCGGGCCCCTCGGGACACGGGGAGCGCCGGCCCAGCCGCCGCCACCGGCCGCCACCGCCGCCACCGCCGCCGCAGCCTCCGCGCCGTCGTCGGCGGTCTTGGCCCGCCGTGGTGCTCTCTGCGTCGTGTGCGGCACAGCCAGGCACTGTGCTGCCTCGCCTCTCTCAAGGCCTCGCCAGGCTGCCCGCCTCTCTTGTGCCTCGCCGCCCGGGAGCGCGCGCTCGCCCTCCTGGCTCTCCGCCGGCCATGGCGGGGCCCGCAGTTGCGGCCGCGAGCCCGCCGGCCGCGCTGTAATGGCGCGCTCTGCCGGCGCTCACGCTCAAAAGTCGAAGGTCCTCAATGACAAATATGTGAGCTTGCAGCGGCCATCCCTGTGAGATTGCCATGCTCGCTACCAGGAAAGACCTAGCTGCTGTCGGAGGAAGAAAGACGTCAAACGTTGTTCAGAGTCTACCGCGCTCCGCGACCAGGACACTCGGCTTCCTCTCGTTGCCTCCTCTCTGCCTCTCTGAGCTAGACCTATGGTGTCAGAGCGTTGTTGTTCATTGACGAGACAGACAGGTCGACATTGCGTACCTGAGGCAGCGGGGCTTTCACAATATGCAGCTGCTCGGGGATGAGATCGGGAAGGGCGCGTATGGGAGGGTGTACAAGGGCGTGGATTTGCAGAATGGCGACTTTGTGGCTATCAAGCAGGTCTCGCTTGAAAACATTCCGTCTGAAGATCTCGCCAGCATCATGGTGTGCCCTCTCCCTTGTCCAGGCACGCAAATTTCATTGTTCTTGTAAGACGAGCACCTGCCTGCAGCCCTCTGCCTGCTGATTTGTGTTGGCATTGGACCTTTGTTCCATCGGAGGCTATCCTTTCCTAGTGCTTGCTACTGCAATCAGATGGACTCAGTCATTCCTGCACCGTTTGAAAGTCTAGATCTCATGAAGTTCCTACAAAGCACAGCTTGCGACAGATGGTCAGCACAAGTCAAGTTGCTGAAGCCTGTCTCAACGTCCTGACGATGGGACACATAGACTCATCTATCTTTCTATGTCATTATGAACCATCTGATCTGACTGAAGTAGCCCTCTGTGTTGTGTGTGGCTGCCGCATTGCTGCTGTGCAGCAAGAGATTGACCTTTTGAAGGTATGTGCATCAGGCCTGCAACCTAATTCGCCTGACTCCATTCTGCCTATGCTCCAAAAACTTCACGTTGACCTGTCCGAGCCACCGAACCTGGGTTGCTATTGCACCCTCAAGCATTGTGAGGGATGGTGTCTCGTTATCTATGCCCTTGTACATAGAATAATTGCTGTTCTGGCTTCACAGAATCTCAATCACAGGAACATTGTCAAATACCTTGGTTCTTTCAAGACCAAGTCACACTTGTACATCATACTAGAGTAAGCTAAACCTTACCATCTCTTTCTTGTCACTTGATATGCGTTTTGGAAGCGTAGTTGGCTTGCTTGTACTTCAGATTTCTGTCAGTTGTCCTCTTATTTGGTGCAGCGCAAGTTTTCTACTCTATGGTCCTGGCTCAGTGGTGCTCTAAGCAGGCAGTATTTGAGTTACAACATGACGCAGCCAGCTGATTGTGCAAGTCTTGCAATTTGCAGGTATGTGGAGAACGGATCTCTTGCAAGTATTATCAAGCCCAGCAAATTTGGAGCCTTTCCGGAGTCTTTGGTGGCCATTTACATTGCTCAGGTACGCTGTTTCAAGTGGTTCCCTTTCTTGCAAGCATGCAGCATCTATGTGCTCTGCTCTCATTGTCAGCTCAATATACAAGGACATCGAGATTGCCTTTGAAGCTGAGCATCAGCAAGAAGTTGTAGGATATCATGATTACTTAGTGTTCACTGGTGCTCTGAGGCTGCCTAAGTATCCCAGAAGTTCATGTGCCGCTTCAATAGGACAGGTTACAAAGCTTGCTCTTACAACAATGTGCTGAGCCTGATCAAAGTGTTTGTGATGTATATTTTGCAGGTCCTTGAGGGGCTCGTGTATCTGCATGAGCAAGGAGTCATACACAGAGACATCAAGGGTGCCAACATCCTCACGACTAAGGAGGTATAGGATACTCCTGAAGAGGCTCAAATGCATAGTCTACCATATCAAGTAGCTGGAACGGGTTTGCCAAGCATCGACTACACCATGATCAAAGCCCTCGTACATTGTGAACTGTGGTCCTGGTTTAGCACCCCCCTTGAGATGCTTCTTCATGGACAGCCATCTGCTTGCATGCAGGGATTGGTAAAGCTTGCCGATTTTGGAGTAGCCACGAAGTTGAACGAGGTTGATCACAATGCCCAATCAAGCCATCCTGTTGGCACTCCATACTGGATGGCTCCTGAGGTAGTTCGTTCATCCATTTTAAGCACACCAGCAGGCACATACGTGCTTTTGCAGTAAGCTTGGATCACACATTGACTTTGCAGTGCGGCTCATTGATCATCTTACTTCACTGTTATGTAGTCTGTGGCTGATTGTGACACAAGATTCTGTACATGTCCCACAGTAGGGCACTCTGATTATTTGAGCTGATTGATGTCCTTTTCACAACTCCATGAGATGCAGGTGATTGAGATGTCAGGTGTGTCAGCAGCATCTGACATCTGGAGTGTGGGCTGCACAGTGATTGAGCTTCTGACCTGTGCGCCACCTTATTATGACCTCCACCATATGCCAGCCCTCTTCCGGATAGTACAGGTGTGCCTGCAGTTAGTGTGGAATTCACATTGACCCTAGGGCTTCTGGTTCCTCGGGTATGCATCAGTAAGGATCTCACAATGTGCTTAATAGCAAGTATTGCAGGCTCATGCCGCCTCTCCTCTATTCGTTATCAGCCGCCCTTTGTTATTGGCAGTCATGAATGTCATTATGGGACCTGAAGATCTTTTCAAGATTCACCTAGAGCCATGCTGGGCATTAAGTGCAACTTGTGATATTTGCAGGATGACAAGCCTCCACTCCCAGATCATCTCTCTGCTTCGCTTCGGGAGTTTCTTGAGCTATGCTTTCAGAAGGTAGATGTGCTGCTTCTTTCTTGTCATTGCTACGTCCGTGCCCTCATAGCTCACCAAGTTTGATCAACATCATGTACCTCTGGTGCTTGGCCATGACAAGGAGTTGCAGACCAAGGTGGACCACAGTGCTTTCTGGGCACACGCCTTTGTACTGACTGTCTGCTTAGCACTTGATGTGCACTGATTCTCGATGCATCTGTGAGGCCTGCTGCTAATACTCAAGTTTAGCGCATTCCTCATTGTATTGAGCAAAAGACCATGTTGCTTGGTTCTCAGGATGCATCTCTGAGGCCGGATGCTAAGGAACTTCTCAAGCACCAGTGGTTCACCAGCTCCAGAAAAGCCCTTCAAAGGTCCTTGAAGAAAACAGGTGGCCGGATCAGGTACTTCTGGTCATTAGAGTCTACCACCGTGAAATTGCCTGTACGATATACATCCCCTCGCTGCAGCTTAGATCGGTGCATCTAGCATATACCTTGCATTATTATCACAGGGGTGACCTTAGTGAGGACCTGAGTGGATGACTGTGACCCGGATTGTTTGGTGCAGCAACATACCTGAGGATGTGTCACTTGTCCTGGAGAGGACAATCGAGGGTGGAGAGTTCGTGGATGTCCTCTCCCAAGGGCAAAGCGTGGGTGATGCTGTTTCTGTACATGACCCATTTGACACGGACTCGGTATGTCTTACCACATACCGAGTATCCAAGATCCAAGATATGATAATTCGTGATGTTATATGTCTTGCCCTGGACCAAGCTGGTGTAGCTTACTTACAAGCCAGCCTCATGTCTTGACCGACTTCATGAATTTTGTCTTGGTTGAGCCCTTACTTGAGTTTGATTGGAACATGCTGAAGGAGGACGAGCACACGGCAGATGGCAAGCCCGGTAGCCGCAGCAACAGCCTTCGGCTACTTCGGCAGCAGAATCACTTATCTACTCAGCAGCTCCTCGTCAAAGATCCAAAGGATGCATCTACTTCCAAGTTACAGTCTTCTTCGGCATCCATCAAAGGCCCAGTTCGGAAGAGCAGATCGCTCAATGGAGTCGGCACATTTGAGGGGGAGACTGTGCTCTTGCTCAGTTCGTTTGACACAGCTGCAGACGTTGAAGATCCTGACTCCCTCCCTCCTATTCCTCCCCTCATTCCTCCTAAGCTTCCTCCTCGACACGCTCCACAACCTTCTGCTAAAGTGAAAGATATAACAGTGACAGTGCTTCGGACACCCCCACCTCGAAAGAGAGAGGTCTCCTCGCGGACTTCATTTGGTCTTGAGAGTCTTGAGAGGGAGGACTCGGTAGGTCTATGATCAGACACAACCAGCCATTGAGTGTGATACAAGTATTGCTGATTGTTGGCAAGGCTAAGATAATGAGGAGTTCTCTGGCTAGCTTGCCCAGCAAAGGCAGATACATGTCATGCACTGAGTCACTTACTCATAACTCACTAGCTTGGCCACCCTGCCGTTACTTCATAATGTGCTGACTGCAACATTCTCTGATTGTAGGTAGAGAACTTGGAGAGCCCTGCCTGGGGGGGAAGGGATCCATGGGAAGATGTGGGCATGGTATCACGAGCTCCTAGTGATGACTACGGAGCGCTCACAACCAATGGCCCCCGAGCTTTGGATGGGGCTGCTGTTGAGGCTGCACAAGCAGCAGATAAATCTCATGTAAGACGTCAGCTTGCAGAGCAGCTCCAGACAGCTGTTGTGGACGGCGAATTGCCGAAGCCGGCTGCTACCGATGATGAAGTCGATGTATGGAACCTCCTCTCCACCCAATCATTCAGCAAATTACACGCCTCCTTGTGATCCTGGTAGGCTCAAGCTTGCTTGAGCAGAAAAAATCTACCCGTGGGCATGGGCATGTTCCTTGTGCTCCTTCCTACTGCAGATTTGTGCATGCCGATTGAGCAAAGGTCTGCACATTGTTCGACGAGACTAGTGGACAGTGGACCTAGAATTCTGATATTGGCAAGAATTGTCGAGGCACCCAGCTGGCACCCCACAGTGCAAGAACTTGCTTACGGAGCTTCACTCCATGGTCAGCATCTCAAGAAATGTGCTTTTTGCAGGAGCTTGAGCAGCAGACGCTGGATGGCCACAAATTTGCCAAGCAGGTAAAAAGATTGCAGTTAGTGCAGCCTCATGCTGATGGTCTGAACATACTGACCTCTGTTCGGTTGTGGCAGAAAGGGCTTGAGTATCCCTGGATGCCTCTGTATGGCAATGCTTTGAGACATGCCTCTGATGCAGTTTGTTGCTTCATTCAACACACTATCTGGTCATAGCAATTTTGATTGTATCCAGCTATGCTTTTCATGGTACTGCAGGCTATGGAGATGACACGGCTGCTCGCTCTCCTCAAGCCAGAGGCGTCCGAGGAGACTGTCGTGAGTGCAGGACATCGCTTGGCAGCGTTGCTTGATGAGTGCCCAGCACTTGAGCAAGAGCTTGTGCAGCGCTACAGCATATCGCCTATTGTCGACCTCCTCTATTCACAGAATCCCTGGGTGAGTATCAAGTCCGGAGGCTGTTCACACTTGCGACTTCATTCCTCGCATATTGAGAAGGTCTGATGTGACAATGATTTTTGCTTCTTATTATTGGTGAATAGAGGGTTTTTGTGACTTCCTCATCATTGGCTCCTGTTTGGCAGGTGTTGGTAGCCTCGCTCAAGGTGGTGAATCGACTGAGCAAGAACAGCAGTGATCTGCAGGAAATGCTCTGTCTTATGGGCTTGGTATTCACCTGACCTGAATCTTTTAATGTATGGTGACTGACATAATAATGTTAAGACAATTGCTCTGAACATCAAACATAGAGTGAATAATGCTCAGCTCATTCTCTTAGTAGCGGATTGCTACTGCATGATTCACTTGTGGGCCTCACCAGTCTTTCTTTGTGGATCCTGAAGGTCCCCACCGTGATGCAACTGAGTGGGCCAGCCCAACCTAAGGATGTTCGTCTTCAGGCTGCAATATTCATTGACCAAATGTGTCACAGAAGGTGACTACTCATACCTCGGTCCTGATTGATCCCATATGTCCAATAGATCGTCATGTCTAGTACCCTTCCGCACCGCATGAGACTATGCACGGGGCTGCCTTATGTGTCCATCAGCACCCTCTTTATGCAATGCTTGTCTTCTTGACTAGCATATAAATCTAGTCAAACTTAGTCACATTCTGCGGGCGCCTCTTGTCCGCCCATCTTGTCAGCGCGCAAGATGACAGGTGTTGATTGCGATACATATCATGCACGCAATACTTCTTGTTGGTAGAATACTCATGCTGATGAACATAGTCATCCTTGACCTGATAGAATTTAGTCCAAATTTGGAATGTGTGTTCCAGCAACAAATCTTTGCAGATGCTTATGGCATGTAAAGGCTGTGCTGTCCTTGTGAGCTTGCTTGAGCCGGAGTACAACATATACTGGTACACTTGCACAAGCATTTGCTCAATAGGAATGAATCAGAAAAAACCGCTGCTATGTGGCTGTATGAATATATTGTTGTAGTGGATATTAGATTGCATGTTCAGATGTGCTAAATGAGCGTTTTGCATTCCGCATTCTGCACTCTGTCGTGCGAGGTTTTTGTATGCGTTCTTGTCTGTGCTTCACTGCAACATATCGCTGCTCTGATGCTGATCATGCAGGGAACTGGTGCACACTGGTCTAGATGGTATATGCACCGTCTTTGGGTACCTGCAGACCAAAGGCGAAAAAGCAAAGAGTAGCTTTCGCCGCCTGTTTGCTAAGTGCGGAGCTCTTGGGCATTTGGTCAAAGCTCTTCACAGGTGACATGCAAAAATAGCAGGGACGCCTTCCATGTGCCTTTGAATTTATTGTCTAATGTAAAGTCAAGCACCGACCTCGTTGATGCCATTGATAAGCTGTCGTTTAGACGCATCATACAGGTAGGAGGATGTACCTTATGTACCGACTGCTGGGCATGTAATGCAGTTGCAGGAACCTAGGAAACCGGGATGCTCTTGATATATTGTAATGGACCAAGTCTGAGAGACAGTAAGCCTAATCTTGTTTCTCCACATCTGCAGCTTCCAGGCTGCTGGCAGATATGAGTCCACTGTTGGTGTTGCAGCAGGCCCACCACCAGCTGCCCCCGCTGCGAAGTCGACGCCGATTCGTAGATACTGGCCTGCTCGCCGTGCTTCCACTGGGGAGCTGCATCCAGCCTCGTTGAGTCAAGGTCTGCAGTGCCTTATGCTTCTGGCATTGCATGTGTTATGAATGAGTGTGGTCACGCTACACGGGCTTTGAGGAGTATGCCCACATCTGACGTTCTTGGTCTTCACTGGCTTCATTATGCAGAAGGGGAAAGGGAAGTGCACATTGTGCCCCCTTCCAGGGCTGGATGGGGACAAAGCTGGGCTGCTCCCACCAGCGGTCAGCAATCCTCACAGCCACTACAGCAACCATTTGGGCCAGCACAAGCGACACAGGGACCGTCAGTGTTGACGTCTGGCGCCATGGATCCTGCAACCTCCACATCCAACGTCAATGGTGCTGCTCACATGGATGCTGCTCTGGCAAGACTGAAGCCCGGCGGTGCAGTGGAGAATGCAAACGCTGCTGTGAGTGCTGACATAGCAAGGCGCTACGAGGGTAAAGCGGCAGATCTATTGCTGGAGTTTGCTCAAGGAGATGAATTGGTCAAGGGACACATATGCGAGCATGACTTGCTGCTGAGGCTCTTCCAGCTCATCCCAAGATTGCAGTCATATGTGCTACTCAAGGTGTGCCACAGTTTGTGCTTTGTCAGTCTTAGCCTTGGATTCTCTTGGTCATTCGTCCGTTGAGGATCTTCTTGTTGTTGCAGATGCTGCTAAACAATCAGGGCAGCCTTGTAGTCCTGTGAGGTCTATGTTGGCCATCTTGGGTCTAGGACGCATTAGATCTATGCTGGTGATTATGTATAAGTGTTTGGAAAATCCCTCATGCGATCCAATCTTATGCAGGTCCTGACTACAATCCAGCTGCTGACAATGGACCCGAATACTTTGGAGCCTCTCCAAAGAGCAGATGCTATAAGGCACCTTGTCCCAGTCTTGCAATATCGCGCTGGCGACTTGGTCTCTGACATCCACAGTCAGGTGTGGGGCCACCCTTCTAGTCCAGTCCAGCACTAATGCCAGGCTCACTTGTGTTGCTGAGTTTGGTTTGTCATGGAGGACATTGTGTGTGCTCCGCATACAGTGCCACCTTGGCTGCACTGACATTGTTGTCTTTGATTGGTCAAGGTGTTGGGCGCCTTGTACAACCTCTGCAAAATCAACAAGCGCAGGCAGGAGCAAGCGGCTGAAGCCGGCATCATTCCACAGCTTATGCATTCCCCTCTCCAGGGCCTCGCCCTGCCCCTTCTGTGCGACATGGCTCACGCGTCTACGCTCACGCGCGAGCAGCTCCGCGTGCATGGCGCCCTCGAACTTTATGTGAAGCTCCTCCAGGACGACTACTGGGCAGTAACGGCTTTGGACAGCCTGGTGGCTTGTCTGGCCAATGACAATGAGCAGCGCAAGGTGGAGACGGCACTGCTGAAGAGAGAGGTGCTGCTTGCACTGGTTGCCTTCTTCCACCGTTGTAACCCGGCGCACCCTTCCTACCCGCACATTCTGGAGCCCTACTTGAAGTTGATCACGTGGGTCTCTTGCCAGCTCCCTGCCTGTCAATCTGTACAACGTCCTCAATCCAGTCACTCATTGACACACATAATGGATAGGAGAAATATGTTGGCTTGAATGTGTTGAATGCATAGTCTTACCGTTGAGTTCTGCAGGTGTGTATCCAGCTTGCAACATGTAGGCCCTGGCATTCAATCTGCAACTTGGGTGCTGTGCAGCAAATCGGTTCGGCTGAACACCGCCTTGGCCCTTGCCGGACTCACTCCCCTTCTCATTCAACGCCTAGACCACCGGGACGCAATTGCCCGCCTAACCATTCTCAAGATGATAAAGGTTGAACTTTTTGCCCCCTTTGATGCCCTTCTTTACATCTGAGATGCAAGGCTTCCAAAGCGTGCAATTGTGTTGAATGGTTATATGCTAGGCGCAGGTTATGGCAGTGCAGTGGCATAAGTGCAAAGCAATGATCCAGCCGGTGGATGAAGGTTTTGTGATGAGAGTATCACATAAGAATGTGAAATTGGACGAAAGCAACCTTCAGGCTGATACATATATTTCCTATGCTGATGCATGTCCCCCTTCTTTGCAGGCCATCTATGAACACCACCGGAGGCCGAAGCAGCTCATTGTGGAGCATGACTTGCCAAGCAAGTTGCAGAGATTGATGGAGGAGCGGAGGGATGGAGAGAGGTCAGGAGGCCAAGTGCTTGTCAAGCAGATGGCTTCCTCGCTTCTCAAAGGACTGCACATCAACACGGTTTTGTAACAGGCTTAGCAGGTTGATCTCAATGAAGGACGCGAGCTCTGAGATTGACCACTTGTTTTCTCTTCCTTAGCTGCCGCCGAGATGTAGGCAAAGGTGCGATTGGTCAAATTTAAGTCTTACAAATTAGCTCTCAGCACTGCTCAACCGTGCCATGTTGCATACTCGTATTGCAGCTTGTGCGCAGTAGGCAGACGTGTGGTGACCAGGTTGGACGAGGTGCAGTTGTATAATGTTCCCCTTGCGTTAGCAGGTCATCAAGTCCTAGAATCAGGTCAGAGGGGCTTCTCCACACAAACTCATTGAAGGCTCTGTGACACTCTGGGAGGGGCTATTGTGAAAGCTTGCCCAGCCACCTTTCATTCATTCATTCATTTATTCATTCATTCATTCATTCACATGTGCTTGGCCCTCTGAGAGGCGCTTCTGGTGACATCAATTGTCTTGAGCACATACTCATTACTAGCTGTGAAAGACCTAGACTGATGCTCGAGCTGCAATGATTCACCACTTTAGCTTATGGGTTCCAGCCGAGTGCAGGCTACGACAGTTGCCAGAATACCTTTGCAGGCAGTGCTTTGGCAGCCTGCTCATCAACAGGCTCCTTGCACTGTTTTGTGACCTAACATAGTCAACTATTACAAATCTTAATTGCGAGTTCTCCTACTCTGACACCATTTGCGCCATGTGGCAGCCAGGGATCCCTTCATGTGCTTGAGTGCCACTAATACGAAGTCTTTTGCTGGTCACCGCTTGCATCAGTTTCTACACCTTGACAAAGAGTGGTAGGTGTCTTGCCAATAGAGTCGGAGCTAGAGCTGATCCCCACCTGTTACGGGCCAATGAAGCCTGACGTGCAGCCTAATGTCAGTGTCAGTCACCTGCAATCAGGCTTTCAGCAGGCCTTGTACGTGACATAGCAAGCAGCCTGCCACTGAGCGACCATGAGCCTCTCATACCACAAATGGTGCTCCTGCTCAGTAACTATGAGTAAGTTGCCTCCTAAGAGAAGAAGTTCATGTCCGACATACATATCAAGATTGATGATGGCCTGGTGCGTGGCATAGATGGCGACCAGTCACTGAGCAACTATGAGCCTCGTCTGCCATGTTGCTGCTCCTTCAGAAGTATGAGTAGACTGCCTCAAGACATCAGAAGATGCTGCAAGCTTGCAGTGCTCTAGCCATCAAGCCCAGACATCCTCAGTGCCATGTCCGCAATGAAAGATATACATATCAAGATCGATGAAGGCCCGGTGCCTTATGTGAATGCCACTTAGCCACTGAGCCAGCCACTGCCCCTCACTGGGACAAGCCTTCTTTTCCTGCCGCGGATATGTCCAACTTGCAGGTGCTGATTGTTGGTCATCAGATTGGCTATTAACAGTAGCACTCACATCTGCTGGCCGATAGCTTACCTTCTCCATACCTAAAGAGGATCTTGCACTCCTGTAGATGGAAGACAAGTTGAACATCCGGGTTGTTTAAGAGACCCTGGAAGCGGACGGCCGCCCAGGCAGGGGGGGTCCTGCGACTGGGCCGCGATGCTGGCCGCGCGCCTGCGGGAGGCGGACATCGACAGCGTCCGGGCGGCCGCCCAGCGGCCAGCCGGTCGTGTTCCCCGTGCACCGCATCCACTTTCTCACCTGGACGTGGTGACTGCGCATGCCCGCGGAGCAGGCCGGCAAGGCCTACGCGTTCACGACCTGCCAGCAGTACATGAACGCCGCCCTGGGGTACCTGGCGGACGTGGAGGAGGGCGCCCGCCCCGGCAGTGTCGTGGTGGTGGAAGGCGTGGTGACGCTGCAGAAGACTGCCAGGAAGGAGCTGAGGAAGCAGGACCTCAAACACAGGTGTGATAGGCCGTACCGCAAGCAGCCGGTGCTTGTGCCAGTCATCATAAGGATGGTCGCCGCGTGCGAACTCCCACGGAGCGCGGGGTCTGCGACGCCAATCTGGTACTCCTGGGGTATGGCGGCGAAATGCGGCCGGGCTGTGTAGTCCGCTTCCGCCTCAGCTGCTTCCGCTTCGACGTGACGTGGCCGGGGCGTAGGGCGGCGCAGGCAGCGAGGACGAAGAGCCGCCGAGAGTGGAGATGGTCGTGCAGATACACGACCCCAAGCGCGACGCCCACAATTAGGCGTCCGTCGTCCCGGTGCGGTTTGCAGAGGTCTAACCTTGGGGCCTCTGCGCCACATACTGGGAGGCCCCAAGGCTGGACTCTGCAAACCGCACCGGGACGGACGCCTGGTTGTGGGCGTCACGCTTGGGGTCGTGCATCTGCACGACCATCTCCACCTTCAGCGGCTGTTCATCTCACCGCCCACGCCGCCCCACGCCCAAGCCACATCACCTCGAACCGGAAGCAGCAAAGGCGGAGGGGGGCAAGACAGCCTGGACGCATGCCTGCACCGAACTCCAGGAGTTACCAGGATGGCGTCGCAAACCCCGCACTCCGTGCGGGGGTCGCAAGCTGCGACCATGCTTATGATCAGAGGCACGAGGGCCGGCTGCTTGCGATAGGGCCTGTCGCATCTGTGCTTGAGGTTCTGCCTCTGGAATTTCCCCTTGGCAGCCTCCTGCAGCGCTGCCACACCTCCCACCACCACGACATCGGCGGGCCGTTCGCGGCGTCGCAGACCGTCTCCTCGAGCCGGGGGCGGCGGGCGGACGGGTCGGCCATGTCGCCCGTGCCGCGCGCTTGCTCGCCCCCCCGTCGACGCCGCGGCGCCGGGCATGCGCATGCGGGCGGCAGTGGCAGGCGTCGGCGGGGGCGCTGCCGACGACGCAATGCGACGCCACGGCGTGCGTGCATCGTCGCAGACTCGCGCCTTGGGGCCGGGAGGAAAAGGAGGGCGGCGGACCGTCCCCGGCCGGCCGAGCATGCGGGCAGGTGGGGCNGTTGTGCGACTGCCGGGGTGCAGAGGGAGCGGGGAGCCGGTTGGGAGCGTGGAGCGCCCCGGCCCGCCTGCAGCCAGCCGGTGGGGGTCGCGATCCGGGAGGAAGAAAAAAGGGGGTGGCGGCTGCCCGGGGCAATAGCTGGGAGGTGAAGGGAGGCCGGGCTCGGCAGCCGACGGCCGGAGGGGCGGGGCCGCTGCCCGGCGAGCCGAGAGCGTGCGCGCCCTCGAGAGAGCCGGGCGGGGGCGTGGATGCCTGCCCGGGCGACCATGCCCTCGACGGCGCCTCCCCTCTCCAAGGCCCCTTTGGAGCTGCTCACCGCTCTTAGGCCCCTCTGAACCTTTGTGAAATCTTTTTGGGCTGGCTTTTCGCAGCCCTTGCCCCCATTGGGAGTGCCACTTCTTCTCCAAGCGGACGAGCTTGTTCTTCCCGAGAAGAAGGCGGCGCGTGCTGTGCGCATGAGATGAAAAAGGGTGGGCGAATGGAGCCCGCCAGAAGTGCGCTCCCTCTTTTCCTCTCCCCGGGGGCGCGCCCTGCCCGGCCCACGCGCCCCTCCCCTCCCCCTGCCCTGCTTCCTGCTTTTCCTTTTTCCTGCTTGCAGGGCGCGTGGCGGCGGCGGGGGCTGGCCCGGCGGGCCGTCGAGAACGCCCGGGCGGGGCGTGGGCGCGTGTGCCCAAGGCCGGAAATGAAGAAAGGGCTCGCCCATTGAGGATAGGGGCTGGACAAGCCAGCCCAAAAAAGAATGAACAAAGAACGAGAAGGGGGCCAGAGGAAGCGCTAAGAAACCAAAGCACACAATGCCCCCCTTTGTACTTGGCCACACATGGCCTCCCCATCTCTTAATATACACGCATTTCTGCCTCAAGAAAGCGCGAGCGGCGCGCGTGAGATGAAAAAATCGTGGCCGAATGCGCTCCCTCTCGTCACCTGCCCGGTGGGCGCGCCCTGCCCGGCCCACGCGCCCCTTCCCCCTCCCAGCCCTGCATGCAGGGCGCGTGGCCGGGGGTCAGGGGGGTACAAATATTCGTCTGAAGCAAAAAAATATAACTCACATTAAGCTTGTGTTTCTGTTTCTTATGTAATTTTTAGGTTATTCAAATGGGGGTATGTGGGGTAAGCACAAAAGTGCCTCCAGGTAGGAGCGATGGGTGTAGGAGCGGAGTCAGCAGTTCGAAAATCTGATATTCAAATGACCCCGTTGTTCATCAACATTTATCATACTAATGTAATGTCGCAAGCTGGACTAATCATACAGACTAATCATACCTTGCCTTCGCGCTGAATACACACCTCGGTACTTGCCAAGTAGTCTCGAGCTGCACCTTCCCGCCGCCCCCCGCCGCCGCTGCCTTGTCCGGCGCGCGCCCCGCCGCGGCTGACGGCGTCGAGCTCCTGCCCGACGAGCTCTTGAAGCGCGTGATGCGGCGCGCGACTGTCGCCGCCGTCCGCAGCGGCGCCGCCTGCTCCGTTGAGGCGCCGGCGTAGCGCACCCTCGCCGCTGTCTGCCGCCGCTGGCGCGCCGTCGTCCGCGGCACTCCGTCGCGGCTTGGCGCTGGAGGCGCCGCACTGCTGGCGGGTCAACATCGACTTCCCACCGCAGCTCGGACCCCTGCCGGCGGCCGCCGCGCCCGCGCTCGAGCGCCTCGGCCTCGCCGGCCATCCGCCGGGCGAGGCCCCGGGCTTCCTGGCGGCATTCCCGGATCATGCGGTGCAGATGCACATGAGAGACGGCCGCGCAGTCAGCAGAGCGGCGCTGAGGGCTGGCGCTGTCGCTCACCTTTCACATCCACGCTTTGCAGGGCCAGACTCTCGAGCGCCGTCAACCGAGAGAGGCAGCTGCAATTGGGCGCCACCAGGTTCAGCCGCCGGAGGCGCGGGGTGTGATCGAAGGCAGCAAGGTCTGCGGCGCCATCCGCAATACAGAATCATGTGGAGCTCGGCGAGGCCCCGGGCTTCCTGGCGGCCTTCCCGGGCCTAACCGCTCCATGATTCTGTATGCGGATGGCGCGGCAGACCTGGCTGCCCTCGAGCACACGCCGCGCCTCCGGCGGCTGACCCTGCAGGCGCCCAACTGCCCGGGCATTTGCCGCAGCCTCTCTCGGTTGACGGCGCTCGAGAGCCTGGCCCTGCAAAGCGTGGGTGTTAGAGGTGAGCGACAGCGCCAGCCCTCTGCGCCACTCTGCTGACTGCGCGGCCGTCTTCTCATGTGCATCTGCACCGCATGAAGAGACTGCAGCTGCAATGTCTGCAGAAGGGCAATGCCTGGTGTTCGCAGAAGAGCTCGACTTCCGGCCTACTGACGATGCAACACCACGTGCTGGCAGACGGGGACATGCCCATCATCACGACACTCTGCCGCCGTTTGACGTGTCTGCAGCTCTCTCATTTGCATCTCTATTTCTCGATAACAGACGAGGGCTTGCGTCACGTGGCGGGCTTGACTCTGTCAGGAGTCTCTCCTGCCAGGACATGCAAGCCCACCACCTGGGGGGGATAACCGTTTGCTCACAATTGCAGGCATTGCACTTCCAGAGCTGGCCTGGATTTGACATAATTGCTCTTCTTGGTGATATACTCTTTACCTGCCCAAGTATTTGCGAGATCGGCCTTGTTGCTTCTCTGAGTCTTAGGGTGTAGAGTCCGCTTACTCAGACTTCCAACACCTGCTGCTTAGAGTTGGTTGAGTCGCCTTGGCAGCTTTCCTCTTCATGGCTCGCCATCTATCATGTCCATCGTGATGGCAATTACGACTTATGATATCAAATATCTGGTTTGCTTGTCATGGAATACGAATTTGTGACCAGCACGTGCCCATGCATATGGTCTGGTCACCAATATGTGTTCCTCGCATCTGCTCATCACATGCCCAAGTCAGTAACTTTTAAATCAGTAAGATTTTGCTTCAAGCTTCTTTGACATCTGCATCCTCACATCATTGATGGAGAGCGATGAAGTCGGATACAAATAGGAGCATGCAGAATTGATGGCCATAGAGGTTGACGGGTTTATGGTCGGCATTGCTGCCACGGCCCACATTCGAAGATGTGCTTACTTCTTTAATTTCGATACGTGATGACTGTCATCAGTGGCTTGTGACGGGGCGGCTGGTCAATGGGCACGTCACTTAACGCGATACATATCGTCGAACGTGACCAGAGGAAGCGGTAAACCATCACCCTCTTTGCAGAACACTCCTTTAGCAAAATAGACAGTCCTCATCAGCGAGCACTACCTGCAAGCCTCTTCGGAGTAGGCTTCTTCGAAATCTCTCCATATTCTTTGGGGCTGGCCTTCCACACCGTCGCCCCTTCAGGGAGTTCTTTCACATCTCGGCACGGGGAGCAACCGGCTCTTTGACGCCGCAATCTCTCAGGCCCTGGTGTAGTGGGTGCGGCTCTTATTGCCTGCAGCATTCATTGACACATGCCTCGCATCTTAGTGCCAGTCGTGCCCTGGCTGCCGCCTCAGGCTACAGGCGGAGCGACTCTCTACCTTTACATCCTTTGGGCTGGCCTCTCACAGCCATTGCCTTACAGTGGAAGTGCCGTTTCTTTCCTGAGTCTTTTCAGGTTAGAAGACTGTTACTTCGGACTGCGGCTGCTGACTAGCATCACTGAGCAGGAACCCTTAGTGCTACCTGAGCTTTACAGATCTTTCTGTCCCTGGTCAGTGATGTAGGCTAGTTTTTCCGAGCCCTCGACCCCTTTCAAGAGCTGCTTCTTTCTATTTATCATTCGTCTTTCCTGGAAGCAGATAAGAGATTGGAGCATATCTTCCAAATGTAAGCACAAACAAAAGCTCCAAAAAGAGTGAGGGCTGTGGAAAGCCTGCATACAAATGACTCTAAATTTTTCTCAAGAAGGGGGCTACGGCTATGAAAGGCCAGCCCTAAAGAAATGGACAAGGTTCAACGGAGCTGGAAAGATTGGAGACAACTACTCATACCTGGTCAGCATTCTCTAGTCGGCGGGATGCATGGGGGCCGCCCCAAGGCTGAGCTCTACTCGGTGGCAGAAGGGCTTGGAATTTTCATCTAGTATGCTCTCTCCCTCTCTCTCTCTTCCTCCCTCAGAAAGACAGAAAGTGCTCGCCCATAGAAAGTTGCTCTCCCAATTCGTGCTCTCGCTGCAGCCTCTTGATTTCACTCGTGGGTACTGAGCTTCCCTCTGCCACGTCTCGTGTCGAGCTGTGTGATTTATCTTGTCGGCACCTTCTTTATTGGCTCTTAAGATCTTGTTCGTTCTTGTTGGGCTCGCATTTGCCAGCTCCTCTTCTCGATGAGCAAGCAATTTCCATCTGCCGCCACCCGCCCCCCATTGATTAGCCTGGCCTTTTTCAAATATTAGCAGCCGCACTGCACTGCTTTTTATCTCCTAACTAGAGGTTACTGAGAGTCCCCATGCTGTTGTCTTAACACTTAGTACCTTGCTTTCTGCTTTCTGCTCCATTCGGCTCCTTCAGACTTTGTCAATTCGTTTGGGCCACCAGTTACTCTGGCCGTGCCTGCTTCTTTGGGCTGGCCTCTCACAGCCACCAGTCTGGTCGCGCTTTCTTCTTTTCTTTATGGCCGGCAGTTGTAACCCTCACGGCCACTCCGATCAGCGCCCGTTACCCCCCCACCCCTCCGCCGGCAGTTGCACCATCGAATGGTCTCTTCGACGCCGCCCGATCTCGTCAGCTTCCGCCCCTCCGCCGGCAGTTGCGCGCCGCGCCCCCCGGGCTCATCCGATCAGCACTTCTGATCAGCAGCCCGCCCCCACCCTCCGCCGGCACTTGCGCCGCGCTCCCGCGCCCGTCCTGCCGGCAACGTGCGCCGCCGCCGCCGCGCCCCCGGCCCGCGCACCAAACCCGCCGACCTTGGTCCGCCGCCTTCCGTCGCCGCACTGCCGAGGCGGTGGAGTCCAACGACGACGATGACGACGAGCACGGCGGTGGCCCCCTCCCAGCCATGCTCGCCATGCGGTCACCATACCAGATAAAGCTGTCGCAGGATTTCGGGGCAGCGATGGGCGCCCTGTTGGATTACCTCACCTACGGCCTGGAGGTCGACAGCCGCGCGACCTTCGAAGCGTGGCTGGCCACCTGGCCCGGCTGCCTCAAGCTCATCGAATTTAAGACCTTTGTCAGATGGCTACGCGATGTCAAGATGTACTCAAATACCACCGTGTTGGACATGGTGGAAGGCATGTCAGCGTATGCGGCGCAAAATACAGCCTTCTTTGCCGAGGGCAACGTCCATGAGTACCGGCAGGCGGCCAGGAACGTACTCCGTCCTGGCTCTGGCTAGGGAACCCGCTCCTTGGAGAATAGCTGCCCTAATCTGAGGCTGCTCAACGGGCGTTACTGAGTGCCTCGTGGCCACTTGATTCAGTGTGTGGTGTTAGCGCTTTCTCCGGCCCCTTCGAACATTGTTCATTCTTTTCCCTGGGCTGGCCTCTCACAACCATCGCCCTCTGAAGGAAGCGTCTTTCTCTTCAAAAATCTGCCCTGACTCAAGCTTTTGCATTACGTCGCTTCTGACTATGAAAGTACTTTACCATGCATATCGACTGGAAAAATTATGGGTGCTGTCTCATCGAGCAGGATGATCAAAAGCACCATAACGTTATGGCTATGCCAGCCGTAGCAATAATCCAACAATTCAGAGCAACTTTTTCGCTTAAGAATGTGAATGTCTGCGTGTATGGGCAACTCCTCATTTGCGACCATTTAATAATCGAAATCTTTCCAACTTATCGGTGATCATCAACCTCTGCAGTAATTGCTGACATACCAGAAATTAAGAGGAAGCCTGGCCCGATGGGCTTTGAAGCTCCAGGACCATGAAGCTAAAGCTGTTCATCGACCAGGTATCCTGCGAATGGATGCAGGCGCTATCAATTGTACGCCAATTCCTGATTAAGTAGTACTCTTTTGCTTTGTAAAAGGATCTTCAAGAGGCTCATATGACAATACAACGAATACAAGCCTACCCCGACCGGCTTGCTCATACTCTTACAAATTTCATACATTGGCAGTAGTTGCATGTGCCCCTGGATGTTTCCAACGACGACCGTTTATCTCAAGATATATGGTTAGATGCGCCCATTTTGCGATACCTTCAGACGCGCATTCTACACTTCTGACTCTACAACGATGCAGAATAATCGTAACGCTTACCGAGCTTGTCTTAACATTAAGCATCATAATCAGCTCATGAAACGCGATATGATATGGCAGTGTCACCTCCTGAGCGTAAATATTCAAAGCACGGTATTACTTCCCTGGGGCACTTTACTATGAAACGCACACTGAGTTTGTTGGCTACTGAGTTGGCCACTGGTGGTCTGGTAACTTCGACATCGTGAAGCATATTTACTAAATGTGGAGAATGCAATTAACTTCATAGCACACTCTTCATCAAGTCACCTTAGCTTCATCCCGCTGCCATTTAAGGAATGTTGCATCCTGGTGTCTCGATGAGCTGGTCCTCTGTGGAGGGGTACTCGGCACCTCAAGTGTTAGTCATGATTGAAAGTATTCCAGATGAGTCGAGGTTGTTATCATCCCTGGAAAGTGTAGTGCATACATTGCTGCTTTAAGCACTTGACTTTTCTTAAACAGGGGTTGCACGATCTGGAGCTTGTGTCGAGCTTGTGGATCTCAAGGATCCAAGTGCAAGGGGACTTCCAGCGTCTGCTTGACTACACGTTAATTGACCATCGGCTCACTTCACGAGATCATCCACAAGCCGATGGATTAGCAGAACGAACAGTGCAAATTACAAAACGCTGTCTGACAAATCATGCACTTCGCAAGGGCATGGAAAAGTGGCCTAACTTATACCCTAGCTTTTGATGGTTTATGGAATGTCCAAACAGACTTCTTCGTCCCACTACAGTCCTGATGTCCTTCATATGGACGTCATCCTGCCATTCGTATCAGTCTCCATGCTGTGGCAGCCGAGGTGTTTGATCTCAATCATCCCAACAAGTGGCTCAACTTCTGTACTGATCGTGAATACCACTTCACAAGACATGCCTATTGCTTGACCAATTCGCGTATATAGCTCAACATCCGGATACTCAACGGTAGGCCACTATATTAAAATGCTAAATACAAACCAAAGCCTCTGACAAGTGCTGTCAACGACTGTGTAACTTAAGGTAAAGTCAAGATGCCTCGTGTACTTCTACAGGTCCACCGACACGCAATGGTGCTGGTTAAGAACTACGTGAGATCCTATACGACGGTGAGCTTCAGCACATCTGTCATGCGGCACCTGTCATTATGAAGATCAGTCTGCCGTGATGCCTTTGTGTTCAGAGTGCAACAAAGAATGGGATACTCATTGTCTAACACCACCGCTCAAGATCATACCTACATATTTGCGATTCTTCTCTGGATGCTGACCCAGTCCCGTCAGGACTCAGTGTTGTGGGGGCAAATTCTCAGCTGCATCACGTCGTCTTAGAAAGTTGTTACCACTTTTTTGTATCTGCATCCCTTTCCTCATGACGAAATGAAGTATGTTCTATTCTCGTCTTTTCACAAGTCTCCACGTGGTTTTGTTCGTTCTGCCTGCCACGTCTTCCTGACACGTCACTCAAATGCCTAATGATCTGACCTCTCAACGTGAAATGGCAGTCGACGGCCTGTGGCACGGCAAAGTCCTGACTTCATCAGCGGCTTGGGTGCCGCCCAGTGGCTCGCCTGTCCCAAGCGGCTCACCTGGGATGCTGGGCTTAAGTTGCCTCCACCATCTCCAGCCGCTTCACCCTGAGGAGTCGGGCTGTTCTAGCACCCGCCATAGCGGGAGTGGCAACGGGGAAGCTGCCCTTCCAGCTTCACCTCACCGCCACTTGACGTCCTCCTACGACGTGACCTCCTATGCTCCTCACCGTCACTGGCGGAGGGCCATTCTACACTTTGTGGCATGGGCAGGCTGCTCCCATGAGACTGCACAGTCCCACAACACATATGGGAGGCGTGCAGGCCGTCCCTGAACCCGAATGCTCAAGGACGATGTCTGGACGAGGTCTTACCAGGATCCTTTCCATAAGCTTCACGGAGGCGGTCGAGTGATTGAAAGCTCATTCGACCTACGAGTCCATTCAGCGCCCAGACGTACGATCGGATTCGCACAGCACTGCATCATCACCTCGGTCTTCCCCATTCTTGCTTAACTGGCATCCGCTACTGCGAGTGTGGTCACATTGCTGACGATAGGATCGCTCTGGCTGCGCTCATGCTGAGGTGTGTCGAGGGTGGTGAGCGCATCGTCGCCCACAACCTACTCAGAGATGCTATGTTTGGCATCGAACGCGAGGCCGGTATCATCCTGCAATGGAGGTGTCGGGCATCACGCCGATTTCTGACAGGTGCGGCAAAGTCATATGTGCCGCTTCTGGACGTGGTCGCCACGGGAGCGGGGATTTCGCCTGCTTCTGGACATTGTACTCATCGACGCATTCAGAGCTGGAGCACCCACGTCGACTGTGCCTGGCTAAGTAACGTCCAGCGCGGAACGCCAAAAGGAGATATACAAAGACTGGCAACCAGGAAACCACTTCTATCTGTGCGCCACGGATGTTTACGGTGGCTACGGTATAGGACGGTCCTCCCTCATCCAGCATCTGACGCGGCTGGTCGATGCCCGTCTTCGCAGACGGGGGGCAGCTCGGGGCAAACTAGCAACCAGTGGCATCTTACAGAATGCGGCTCTTGCTCATTGTGCAGCGCTCTCAAGCTCTGGCATCAGCGTGCTGGGCGCGCTCCAAGTTGGGACACCAGATTCCGTGGCGGTGCTCCGGCTCCCCAACTTAGCCTGTCGGACTTGTACGCGCTCACTGTAGGTACTAACGTCACACTGTTGTCTTAGCCACCTTAATATCGGGGTTCGATGTATGTAAATTCCACTTTTTGACTAGCTTTTGCTGAACAGTGTGTTGGCTTGAGTTGGCCACCCTTCATGTCATGCGCACCGCGCGCCTTCTCTTGGTTCACCAATTTCCAAGTAGCCAGGTCACCACGATTGCGCCTGATTGGGGGCATCATATCAGAAGAAAGCTTCAAGTACAGGGCGATGGCTGTGACTGGCCAGCCCTGAATTTTTTTTAAAGAGTTCGAATGGCCAGCTTAGAAGTAGCAGTGGAAGCCCTGTAATTCGACAAACTCCCGTTTCCACCAATGCCAAGTAGCCAGGTCACAACGATAGCACCTGGCCTTGATCAGACGAACCTGACGGTCTCTGTTTGTAGTAGCATTGAGACAGCGATATGACAAGTTTCCAACTCCGCTTACTTCTCCCATGTCGTCAAGGTCATAACGATTGCACCTGGCCCTCGTCGAGTGAATCCGACGGTTCATTAAAGTAGCAAAAAAGCTTAGCGAGACTCTTAAGTGGCCTAAATCACGCGACCCTGATCTGGCGAGCTCGATGGTGAAAGTCAAAGTAACAATGAACTCAACAACACGCTAAGTTCCCAACTCCACTCAATTGCGCCCGAGTAGTCATGGTTATAACGATCACACACCTGGCCCACGATCAGTCAATCCAACGGCTCATATATCGACGAGGTTCGGGGGGCGGGCCAAAACGGCAGCAGATCGCAACGCGTCAAGGTCAGATCGGTAGCATCTGACCGTCAATCTGGTCATCCGACGGTCCATATAAAAGCGGTCTGTAGGTTCTGCCGGGAGTCGAACCCAGGTCGCTGGATTCAAAGTCCAGAGTGCTAACCACTACACTACAGAACCGGGGGGCAGCGGTGGGAGCCATCGGCATCGCCGCCGGCGCGAACGCGCTACACGAACAGAAGTCGCCGCGGGCAGCCGGGCTTGAGGAGCAATCAGAAGGTTGAATGCTAGCGGCCAAGTGGACATGGCAATTCGAGTATTGCAGTGAGCTACGCACGACTGGATGCCATGTCGAGTACAAAATGCCGCAAGTGTGATATCGAGAAGGTAATGAAGAGATGTGAGATCGGCTGATTCTCTCAAAGACATTGTAGAGGTATTCAAGGAATGGAGTGCGTATAAAGTGATAAAGGGCCTGTGTGGCCAAGTACAGAGGCAAGCACATTGACATGTGTATATCACCTGCTGCTAAGCTGACCCACTCAGTAACCCGAGTCAGCACATAGAGGTCGCTTACTGATGCCTGAACACCGGACGGCAATCGTCCAGCTCTTTTGCCACGAGCTAAGGCTCGACTAGCTATCTGATGCAAAGCATAAGCCCGAGCTCGCTGCAGACAGGTACTCGACGTTGCAAGAATGACGAGTAGGCTGCCGGCATGCCCATCTGGGCTAGAGCTCAGGGGGTGGTAGAATCTCGACGACAGACAGGGCAGGAAGCTGCATGGACGACATGATGGATATACTCGACAAGAAGGTCGGTATCGCCCATGCCTGCTCCAGTCCGCTTCGCATAGAGATGACAGGCCTTCCCAGACGGGGCCAACAATTGTGAAAGGCCAGCCCGGAGAAGAACGGACACGCCGCAACATGGGGACCAGACACGCAGCTAGCGAAATGTGATGGCAGTGGAAGCGGCGACGGGAGTGGTCGGAGCCCTGCTCCGCTCTGCTCCGTCTGCGGGCCGGGGCCGGGCCTCGGGAAAAGCCCACGTTGCTGGACTCACAGCGTGAGCTTCTACACGACAGAGAAAAATGGAGAGAACAGCTCTTTCAATGTAAGTCAATGGCTGTGAGAGGCCAGTCCCAAAGCAATGCACAAGGCCTGAGAGGGCTGGCAACGGTGGAAAACATGACCTCCGTGACTTCTGCGAGTGGTCTCGATAATCTGTGCAAGTGCAATGCGGAATAACCAGAGGGAGAGGAGAAGGCGGTGCGCATGCGATGAGAGGGGGGGCCAAAGGAAGCCAATGCACTGCTCGTAAGGAGTACAAGGGAAATTGAGGGGCTATAGTTAGAGTGGAAAATAAGACTGAATGGGGACTCGTGTACCCCACGAGTTAGAACGAAGGGGCTGAGGGCTGCCTGATCGGACGGCTGAAGCGAGCCAGACCTGACCCGCGCCCGAGCAGACGGTTTCCCTTCTTCGCTCCAGGCTTTTTGCAGCCTGGCCTCCTTTAGCCTGGCCTCCTTTACCTGGTGGAGGACCACGGGCCCTGGTCGACGTTGTGGCAACGGAGGCGTACAAGGGACCAGCATCCACACACATCGCTGGTCACGCAGTGGGCGTTGCAGAACAAAGAAAGCTGCAGCATTACTCCGACTACCCTCAATGCGATCAGCTCCTGCCAGCGGCAATTGACGTCTTTGGTTGTCTGGGTCCTCGTTTCCACACCCTCCTCCAAAACATTGCCAATCTAGGCTACACACGTCGTGCAGATGTGTTTCCGGTTGAGTTGGGCTTGCCAGCTGCATATCTGTCTTTCTTGCGACGACGTATTTCGGCCTGTTGGCAGCGTGCTCAGGCTAATGCGTTGCACCAGAAAGCTGGCCGAGCTCTAGTTGGTGGCAGAAGGGCTTCGTATCTGACATCTAGTATTCAGGCATCGATTAGTGACCTTTATGTTTTGACCCGTGGTTACTGAGCGGGTCACTTTGCTGTAGATTATGTAGGTCTTTAGATATGCTTGCCTTTGTACTTGGCCTTTGGCCCTCGTTTGTTTCAAATACACGAAATTCCTTCAGAAGTAGTGGCACTCCCAATGGGGGCAAGGGCTGTGAAAAGCCAGCTCAAAAAGAATTGACAAAGGTTTGAAGGTGGCCAAAAGCGCTTGGTTCTACGAAGGGGGCCTGAAGACCTCCTTTGGCCATTCAAATACACGAGATTTTTCTTTGGAGGAAAAGCGCGTTCGGAAGATGCTCATTTTTCTGTTTCGCGGGGCGGTTGGCGCAGGCCGGGAGTCGAACCCAGGTCGCTGGATTCAAAGCATGTCCACTTTCAGTTTGACTTTCTTCGTTTCACTCTCCTAATCGACCGTTAGGGCGCCCGCGCCCCGCCCGCCACGCCGCGACGAGGCAAGTCCCCCATCGGCATGGCTCCCGCAGCTCCGTGGCAAACCCAGCTGCAAATTCAATTCCGCCCCTTCGGCTTTTGACCACGGGCCTTGGTCGATGTTGATGTTACGGAGGCCTATAAAGAAGAAAGAAGAAAGGTCCAGCATCCGTGCACATCGCTGGCCACGCAGTGGGCGGTGCAGAAGAAAGAAAGCTGCAGCACTACTCCGATTACCCCCATTGCGATCAGCTCCTGCCAGCAGCAGTCGACATCTTTGGCTGTCTAGGTCCTCGTTTCCACGCTCTCCTTCAGAATATTGCCAATTAGGCTACACACGACGTGCAGATGTGTTCCCGGCTGAGATGGGCTTGCCAACTGCATATCTGTCGTTCTTGCGCCGACGAATTTCGGCCTATTTGCAGCGTGCTCAGGCTAATGTATTCCAGCAGAAAGCTGGGCAAGAGCTCTAGTTGGTGGCAGAAGGGCTTTGTATCTGCCATCTAGTATTCAGGCATCGTTTAACGACCTTGATGTTTTGACCCGTGGTTAATGAGCGGGTCAATCTGCTGTAGGTTATGTAGGTCTTGAGATGTGCTTGCTTTTGTACTTGGCCATTTGACCTTTGTCTGTTTCACATGCACGAAGTTCCCTTTCTTCATTTGGGAGAGCCACTTTGTTTCTAGTAAGCAAGTGCAGATCAGAATAAGTACAAGGGCCCCAAGGGGCCGGAAGAATGTGCTCGCCCATAGAGAAGAGTGGCTGGCGCCCTGACCCTCACAGATGAGGTGTTTCGCACTGCCGTCCACCGGCTCCTGGGGCTGCCGCCTCCATGCCTCCAGGGCGTGCGTCAATGCCAGTGTGGCGAGCGAGGGGCCAAGCCTGGCGAGCTGGCTGCTCACGTCCTGCGCTGTTCCCATGGCGGCGAGAGGACGGCGGCCCACGACCGCCTCCGGGACGCGATGCACGGCATCCTGGTGGAGGCTGGCTTCGCGGTGGCAGCGGAGCATTCCGGCGTCATGCCGCTCCAGGAAAGGGCCGACGGTCTCCACGCTCGTCGCGTCGACCTGGTGGCCACCCCACAGGCCGGCGGGCCACGTCTGCTTCTGGACGTGGTGACTACCGACGCATTCGACCGCTCCCACCCAGCCCAGTCTGCCACCAAGGCTGGGTATGCGGTCGCCTGCGCCGCTCGGGTAAAAGAGATCAAGTACGCCGACCATCCGCCGGAAGACGAGGTCTTCCCGTTGGCAATTGACATCCATGGGGCACTGGGCGCTCGGTGGCCTGAGCTACTTAACCAGCTCGCCCGCCATGCAATCGCCCGTCGCTTCCATGGTGAGCCGGTAGACTTTCCTGCAGCCGGGTCGCTGGCGCAAGTGTATCGCATGCGCTTGGCCGTCTCGCTGCAGAGGTCCATGGCCCGTGCGCTGCACCTTCGTGCCGG